>JAKUAW010000013.1:0-325709 GCA_030566775.1 [Candida] smagusa | reverse complement strand
AAGTTAAACTACCAGACGTGGTGACACTTGAAATTATCAATTGCAAATTCAAGGAAGGGTATGGTCCTGACCTCTCGTATATGACCCGATTGACCAATTTGTGGTGGGACAAATGCTATTTTTATAAGCCAGACTTTTCGCAGCCATGGAAATTCTTCCAAGCAAAAAATAGGGTACACTTATCTTTGGATGATGTACCAGAAAGCTGTGTTGAACTATCCGGAAGCTACAACTCTACAAAAGTATTATTCAAGGCACATGCTGTGCTCCCAGATCTCACTGCGTTAAGTAACTTGTCAAAAGTGAATCTCGAAGTTTCCCAACTAGGAGAACTCAACTTTGACATCTTTCCAACCAATTTAAAGTCCCTTAAGTTTACTAAGTCAAACATTAAGTCTTTCGTGGGAAACATTCATCGTTTGAAGCACTTAACGCGTTTGGACCTTTCGCATAACGATCTTGCGGATTATTTATACAAGCATACATTCGAGGTTCCGGAATCAATGATTTACATGAATATATCACATAACTCTTTAAAATCTTTAACATTGAATGCAAAAAATACTGTTGTGGTGAACTTGGACCGTAATGATCGTATTTCTTTGCAGAGTCTTAAAAACTTGTGTAAAACTTCCACAGTCTTCCACACCAGACAGTCGAAATACAATAAAATAAAATTGGAAGGGCAAATTGCTTATTTGGAAATGGAAATTAATAGTTATCGTTTACACTATATTGTTTCTAAGTTTGACAGGTATTTGTGAAAGCGATGGGTACATCATCACTACAATATAGAACGCAGTGACGCAGTATTATACGATAGACAAATCCATGTTTTTGACAATATAGTCACCCACTATTTTTGGAATATCAAGAGAAGTGATATTTGCAACTATCACGAAGAATTAAGGTGGGAATGATTTTTATGTGTGGTACTAAAGCACGCGATGTACTGATCACGCCAAGCTACCTTTGGATTCAACATATTAACAGTTAAAACATACTGAATACACAAGAAAAGATAAAATCTATCCTGATGTCTCAATATACCGGCGAGTAATTCCTGTATCCAAAGTTAATCCCCGATAATGGTACAAATACAAAGAAGTAATTATTCCGATTTATAAACTTTATATAACTTAGGCTACATTCATAGATCTACAATAACATGAAGAGGCTACCCTTCGAGATCCAACAGCATGTATTCGATATGCTCACACCCAAAAACTGTGAAGCTTTCATTCATGACCCAGAATTCCATGAGCTAGCACGGAATCTGATGTACGTGAGCGTTCACATCCTCAACACCTTTAACCGCCCATGTTCTAAGCACATACAAGTCATAAAATATGACACCCGCGTGGACTTTAATTCTATTCTTGCATTTATCGTGTTCTTGGAAGGAAATAAAGGCTTCCTGCCAGCAGCAATATACTTTGAACATATCGGAGATATTAAATATCTTTCCAAGTACCCATATGTGTTGCAGCAAAAGATTCGGTATGAGTTGTATGAAGAGACTGGTATTATGAGCCGTGCTCGTACACAGCTTGTTTTCCCACACCGCAGAAATACATTCAACGCCAAGTTGCAGGAGGAAATTGCGCAAGAGGTCTCTGCAGTTTACCGGCCGTTACAGAGAACAGAACGCTTTAAAGTGTCACCTCGGTATGCAAAATGGTTGCGCAGATTCGCGAGCTTGCCCCATGACTATTGGACTGGGAATGAGTTTGTTACAAAAGAAGCTTTTGACGAGGGACTCATCTCCGGTTATATACTCTCGGCTTACTATACGGAACTTGATGTTTACAACATTTCACAATTTGAGATACCTCACATTTACCTCAGCCGTATCATGATTACTAGCTACACACTCACGGTGGAACTTCGAACGGTGGCTTGTCTCAAATTGCATTGTTGTGAAATTGCTGTAAAGTTACCCGACGTGGTGACGCTTGAAATGTCCAATTGTGAATTTGTGGAGGGTTCTGGGGGTACAAATCTCTCATACATGACACGGTTGACTCATTTATGGTGGGATGAGTTTCGCTTTTTTAAGCCTGATTTTTCGCAGCCGTTTATCCATTCGGAGAACCTACACAGCACCTTGACACACTTACCACATGGATGCGTGGAGATCATATCCCATCAAACCATGCTTAGCGTATTATTATGTGAATTGGCCAATGTCGATTTCTTTCATACTCTTTCCAACTTGAACTTGACGAATTTGCGAGTCGGTATTTTCGATCTCGGCGAACTTGACTTTGACACCCTTCCGCCGAACCTAATCTCACTCACATTTTCTAATTCTAGTATTACTTCTTTGACTGTAAATATCAATCGTTTCAAATATTTGCAGCATTTGGATCTATCGAAAAACGGTATCGGAGAGTACTTGCAACACAACACATTCGAAGTTCCCGAGTCTTTGATATATTTAAGTTTGGAGCAAAATTGCATAACTGAGTGCAATATCAATCTTAAGAATACAGCTGTGCTTAACATTAACTGGAACCGCGATATTTCTTTGGAGTGTGTTGAACGGTTGTGTGCAGTTTCTAGTGTTTTATTGGACACCCATGGGGAACCCGGCGTTGAGCCTGCCTTGAATGCGTGTAAAGAAAATATAGATTGCTTCAAGGATGAAATTGATAATTATAGATTACTCTACCTTGCTAAGCTATATGGTTAGTCCAATTGACGAATTTTTCAAGTTTATATATTATCCTACTCTTTATATAGAAGATTTCTTTTTGCAGTAAATGATGAACAGGGTATTTACTAATTTTATGACATTTCAGGCAGACGGTAGCTAAGTTGTGAATGCACAGAAACTATAGTATTGGTGTAAACAGTTGGGACAGTGTACCAAACTATCCAGTTCCCCGAGATTGATCAATAAACTTTATTTTATATATACGAACAACATTAGAGATTTGTCATTATGAATATGAATTTAAAGAATTGGGTTATATAAAAGGGAATATAGTGATTTTTGAGACCATCCTTGAATTCATCGCTTTCTTGGAAGTAAACAAAGGCTTCCTGCCTCTGGAATATTCTTTGAGCACATTGAAGACATCAGAAACCTCTCTAAGTACCCGCAAGTGTTACAGAAAAAGATACTGTATAACTTTTATAAGTGGGCCGACGGTGTGACCTGGGAATCCGATACTGAGCTAATGTATCCAGACGTCGATCATGTAAATGACAAGGAGCGCCAGGAAGCCATCGCACAGGAGGGTTCGGCATTATGCCGTTCTCAAGATGACATGCTGAAATTTAGGTGTTTCTGTATGTCACTTCGGCATAAAAAGGTTTCTGAGACTTCCTGACTTCAAGCACACATACTTCGAGGACGCATACAAAAGGTACGCATTTACGGATGAGAAATATCCATGGCCGGTGGCGTATGCGCTTTCGCCCACTTAATACAATGAAGGCAATCTGCGACTGGGAAAACCCGTATTTCAAAAATGTATTCCAAGTCTCTTCAACCATATCTGTATTGTTAATTACCGACTTACCATGAAAATTCCGTTTGTTGCATCTCTCCGATTAGAAGGGTGCCTAATTGAAGTTAAACTACCAGACGTGGTGACGCTAGAAATTTTCAATTGCAAATTTAAGGAAGGGTATGGTCCTGACATCTCGTATATGACCCGCTTGACCAATTTGTGGTGGGACAAATGCTAATTTTATAAGCTGGACTTTTCGCAGCCATGGATATTCTTCCAAGCAAAAAATAGGGTACACTTATCTTTGGATGATGTACCAGAAAGTTGTGTAGAGCTATACGGAGTACTCGATCGACTTAGGACTCACCTATTCACGGTGACTGCTGACCTCGCAGATCTTTCTGGGTTAACCAACTTGTCAAAATTCAATCGTAAAGTACCCCAACTAATCAACTTAATTTTAACATCTTTCCACCAAATTTGAAGTCACTTAAATTTACAAGATCAAAAATCAATTTCTTGGCTGGAGATCTCAATCGATTGAAATATTTACAATATTTGAACCTTTCGCTTAACCAGCTTGGTGGTTATGGGAAAGAACTTACATTCGAAGTTCCGGAATCTTTGGTTTATTTGAATTTGTCAAAAAACGAAATAGGAGATTTAACCATAGATGCAAAGAATACTGTCGTTATCAACTTGCTAAGAAATTCTGCCGTGCTTAATAAGACTGTTAAGATGTTTGTGCAAAACTAGCATTGTTTTCATTACGAGAGATTCACACTGCGATGATGGATATGAGACATATGGGAAATATGGATATGGGGAATATGGGGAATATGAAAATATATTCTTGAGAGATGAAATTGTTTACTTCAAAAGTGAAATTGACAATTATCGTTTATTTGATCTTATGTTTCCATTCTTTATATGGGATGAAGGGTTCTATTGATTCGAATTAGATAGCACAAGAAAAGATTGGTGTGCATTTTGATGTGAACTGAAGATTATGCAATTGATATGTAGCTGGTAAAAACTGTTTCGAGTACAAACCACATTGATCTCCAATTTGACCCTTTCTGCCAAATTAACTATTTGGCAGAAAGTATAGATTTTACAAATTATTATGTATGTAATGTAGTAATCGCTTTCGTTTTAATACTGGAAGGCATAGATGTATAATATTTTATTTACTTTCGTCCTCTGGGTGTATTTCATAAATTTTCATCGTAAACTTGTTAATTGTTGTATTACAATTTACAATACTGGTTCATGACATTTGTTTGGTGTTTGAGCATATTAGTTATATACCCTCTCATACTATATTTCCTCTCACACTATCACTGTTAGACTATCACACTATCACACTATCACACTATCACACTATCACACTATCACACTATCACACTATCACACTATCACACTATCACACTATCACACTATTACACTATTACACTATCCTACGAATATCACTACTCACTTCGTTCGTAGTTACCCGTGCAAACTCTCACTAATTATCACTACAACTCTCACTACAAACATTACTACTCACTTCGTTCTTTGTGATGTTTGTAGTGTCTTTATTCGCAGTCTTTTATTACACCACTCTGACCTCAGCCATCCATACAATATAACTAAACAACCTCCTCCTCCTTCTTCTCCTTCTCCTGCTCCAACTTCTTCATCAATAACTTCTCCTTAGCCTTCAACTCAGCAGCCTTCTGTTCAAGCAAAGCAGCACGACTAGCCAACTCCTTAGCACTGGCCATCTCCATTTCCTCCAACTTCTGTTGTCTCTCCAAAATACGCTCATGTCTAATAACATATGGAACGGTTTCCGACAATTGTCTCAACTGGTTTCTTTGTGGACCAATGGACAATCTCTTGAATGCAGAGTTGTTTGGGTGGAGGTTACGAGGAGGAGGCAAGTCACTCTTGCTGCCGTTGCCATTGGCATACAATGGGGACGGAGGCGCGTCAGGCAAGCTGGTGGTGGAGTCGCTTGGTCTGAACAGCGACTCGTTCAACTTTGGCAGAGGCATCTCGTTCAGGTTCTCGTCGTCCAAGAAAGCAGGCTTCTTGGACTCCGAGTGGATGGTGGAGACATCGTCCTGGATGGTCGAAGCGTCCTTGCCCACGTTGATCGAGCTGGCAAACTCGCGGGTGGACACCTGCGTGTTGACTGTGCTGTTGGCATACTGGCTGGAAATCTCAGATACGTTGTGGTGTTCAACCGAGTCGTGGAACTCGCTATTCTCGTCGTACGCCTCCTCGTCGTCGTCCAAGTTCTTGTTGACTCCGGTGACCTTGGACAAACGCTCAGTTCTGTAGGTCTCATACAAAAAGTCATGTGTCAAGTCCTTCAAGTCCTGCAAGTGGGACCCTAATATCACGCCCTTCACAATGGCAAAGTCGCTGTAGCGAGGATCATTGATGTCAACAAGCCCCCAAGGGTACTGTCTCGCCTTCACGATCTTAGCCTTGCCCAGCTTGGTATCCTTCACCTCGTACTCCTTCTCCAGCGCAATCACCGCGAACGGCTGCAACAGCGCAAGGAACTTGGACTCCTGAATGAGGTCCTGGTCCTCGTCCTCGTCGTACTCGTTCAAGTAGTTGTCGAACAGGAAGATCGGGACGTTGAAGCGCTCGATGTCCACGCGGATCTGCAGCTTGAACCGCTTCAACTCGGTCTCCGTGAACGTGTCCGCCTTTCCAATGATCGGAATGATGTTCACGTACTTGCTCAATCTCTTCATGCACTGGATGTCGATCTCACGCAACCCGTGGCCCGTCGGAGTGATGAAGTAGAGCAACACATGCACCCGCGTGTCAACAAAACGCGGGTTTCTCTTGATCCGCGTCTCCTCCGCCAACACCAAGTCAAACTGCTGCTTCAAGTAGTTCTCGATCTCTACAAAACACAACTCGTTGTTCAAGTTCTCCCCAAACCCTGGCGTGTCGATGATGTTCAAAAGCAACTTCAAATTCTCGTCGTCAATCAGCTCCACCTTGGTTTCCGTCAATGCAATCCCTGGTTCCTCGTGTACCTGCGCTGGATTGAACTCATGGCGAGTCAAGATGGCCGTGTTGGGCAATGCAACGCTCTTGGACGATGTGAACGTCAATGTCTTGGTCTCGCTGTCTCCGAGCCCGCTGTTGAACGGCTCGTAGCGGTGCGTCAACACCTGTTTGTTTAAAAGCGAGTTAACAAAGGTGGTCTTACCTGTGCCCAGTTCTCCAACAACCATGAAGGTGAACTTGACACCTTTCTTAGCGTCCTTTCTGTAGTTGATCATCGGTGAACTCTGGTGGTTGTTTACAGAGGATGAGGGCGGTTGATAAGAAAACTGTTCCATTTTCAACTTCAATTAAAATTCGTCTGTCGTTAATGGGTCTTTGTTTTGGTAAACGATTTGGTGTATGCAGGATGCATATTCACGAGAACACGAATCATGATTCGCAACAACGAACGGATCACGAATCAACCCACGCAGTGGGTTGGTGTGTGAGTTGTTAGCATAGCCTTCCATCACTTGCTCATTATCTACATTTACACTTTTAACGAATCCTTGACGTAACGTGTCAAGTACCTTTTTGTGTCCATTTATTCTGCTATATGATA
Organism: [Candida] smagusa; assembly: GCA_030566775.1. Lineage (NCBI taxonomy): Eukaryota > Fungi > Ascomycota > Pichiomycetes > Serinales > Debaryomycetaceae > Kodamaea > [Candida] smagusa. The sequence continues at coordinate 318,626 of JAKUAW010000013.1, read as the reverse complement.
TAATGATAATTAACCTTATATCAAGAATGTCCAAGAAGAGTAAATTTGTGGTGAATATTCTAACAATAGAGATTAACGACGGTTGAATAAGATCGTAGACGAAGGAAAAAGTTTACTGACGAGTGGAGGAAAAAAGGTGGTTGGAGTGGAGTGCGAGAAATGGTGCGAGTGCGAGTATAGTGCGAGTAGAGGGTGAGTAGATTAAGTGCGAGGAATAGTGCGAGAAGAGGATGTGTACATTAAGTGCGAGTAGACGAGTGCGGGAGTTTGCAATGACGTCTCAAGGAGTCGAATGACGTGTATGCTTTATAGTGAAGGGGAGAAGATAAACTGGTAATAACACATATACGATATACGATATAAGCTACTATAAAAGTTAATATTCACCTGATGTGTATATAAACTTATTCTATTTTGATTTAGTTCACAGTTACTCCATACGATCGAAACCGAGTGTATGGTGTGTTCGTAGTCGTACCCACTCTGTTTGTTCAGTTTGCTCAGTCTGTCTGTAATACTTGTAAATCACTTTGTTAACTTTGTCTGTAATACTCATAACTCACTTCGTTTGTTATTCTTTCGTTATTCGTTCGTTATTCGTTCGTTATTCATTCGTTGTTCATTCGCTATTAGTCGCTATTCGTCGTTATTCGTCGTTATTTGTCGCCATGAATTTTCCCACACTCTCCTCCAAATCAGCATCCCTCCTCGATGCTGAACTCATGTCCTCAGGTGCCTTCTCCATAGATCAACTAATGGAATTGGCAGGACTAGCAGTGGCCCTCGCGATAGCCGCCGAATACCCGCCCGGCTCGGTCCTCGTGCTCGTGGGCCCCGGCAACAACGGCGGCGACGGCTTGGTGGCTGCGCGCCATTTGAAAACCTGGGGTTACTCGCCTTCTCTCTACTACCCCAAGAAGACCTCTGCCCGTATCTACTCAAACTTGCTTCAGCAGTGCCGTGATTTGGCCATTCCTGAAGTGGATCCGCTGTCGCTTGCCCAGGATGTTGCTGCTTCCGATTTACTAGTAGATGCTCTTTTTGGGTTTCTGTTTAGCCCACCGGTCCGTGCGCCGTTTGGTGGTGTGCTTGACTTGTTAGCTGCTACCGAGGTGCCGGTTGTTTCGGTGGACATTCCGCTGGGCTGGCATGTGGACGACGGCCCCAGCGGTGGGTTTATGCCGAAGATGTTGGTGAGTTTGACTGCTCCGAAGCCGTGTTCGGTGTATTTTGATGGCGTGCATTATTTGGGTGGGAGGTTTTTGAATGCTCTGATTGCTGAGAGGTATGGACTTGGGGGGTTGATGGGGGTTTATAAGGGGAGTGATCTTGTAGTTTGTCTACTGCCAGCGAATGCTGCGAACGAAGTGAGTAGTATGAGTAGAGCTGATATGAATTCTGAATAGTGAACAAAGCGGGTAGTAGATATGAATTACGAATACATACAATACGAATTACGAATACTCGAACGAACAATACGAATTAGAAATACAGGAGCAAAGAGAGTAGATATACAAAGTACTAACTGAATAAAAGATAGACAAACATACTATTTGAATACTAGAGTACTCACTTCTTTGAACACCTCGAAGAATGGAAATCACTAAGAATACGCAATACGACTATTTGATATTTCCAATACATTTCGTTGAAAACATAGTGACACAATGAGAGGATAGTATTATACTAATCTCATCGCTCGATCAGAACCAACTTAAAGGATTTATGATTGACCTATTTTCTATTAGACTATTCTAAACAATCTGTTAATCTCCATCAGTTTATCATTTTCATTATTTTAAACTCAGTTTATTTATCATGATTAAGCTACGTTGTTATCATAATTCATATATTTCTAAACATGCGTTGATCTTTAAACTCAAACACTCAGTTCGTTAGAATGCTTCGTTCGTTGGCCAGTGAATAATTCAACTCAGAAACTCGTTCGTTGGTTAGTGAATAATCCAACTCAGAAACTCGTTCGTTGGCTAGTGAATAATCCAACTCAGAAACTCACTCACAAACTCACTCACTTCGTTCGTTCGTTCGTTCGTTCGTTCATCAGAACAGCCCGCGGCCTAACCCCTTCACTCCCCCGTTTATCCTTCCTAATAATATCATACTTGGAAAACTTATAATCCTCCCCACTGCCATCAAGACAAAAACTAAAAGGTCTTTGCCGAGCAAACGCCTTCATACCATTCTTAGACTCCGACAACGAGAGTTGTGAGCTCGTCACGCGGGTTCCACCACTCTTGTCCGTGTCCACAGACACCTTCAGCACGTTCTGCGCCTGGTAACTCTTCATGTTGCGTCTGCTCTTGGGATTACTCAACTTTTTGGGCTCATCCGGAACAGGCGGCAACTCCTTGAACGTCTCCACGGACTTGACGTTCCGCACCCTGGCCGCAGGCACGTACGTGGACTCCGACTTGTATGCATGCATCGCAGGCGCACTCGCTATCCGAATCGACACTTCAGACAGCATCGCCTGCTCGTGGTTCCACCTCTCCACAAACGAATATTTCGGCTCATTCTCCTTCGTCTCAAGTTGCTTGCTGAGCGAATATGTTCGGTCTTCCTTGGGGAAGATCTTTAATTCGTTCTTCGATGAATTGGGCGATTCTCCAGCCTTTTGTTTTTGTGCTGGCTGCAAATTTTCCGCGCCTTTTTCGTCAAACAAGCTGTCATAGTCAGATTCTTCATTTTCTTCAGGTTCCTCTGCAAAAAGACTATCTTCATACTGCAGTAATGAACCGATTCCTAATACCTTCTCTAGCAATGCATCATTGGTCCCATACAGCCCTTTATCTGACGGGGTAACCGGCTTCTCGTGAGGTTTGTAGTACTGCGAGTCGTCCACAGACACATCCGATACCAGAGACGCTCCCTTGGACGAGTTGTCCAGAAACAAACTATCAACGTCGTCGTCGTCAATGATTATGTGCGTGGGACGCCGACGATACTGGTACAAGTTTTGTTCCATCTTCTGTGTTCTTTCATGTGCAAGTATCACTTTATCTTCGTCTGCGCAGTCATCCTCTGAGTTTCCCATAGAAATTGTTGGTGATATCTTATAACTCCCTTGGGTTTCTTCGGTATTAGAGTGAGTTGTGTATTCCGACGATTCTTCCTCTGCTGCTTCCCTCTCTGGAGTGAAGACTGTGAACTCTCTAACTGGTGTGTAGGGCTCCTTGTATTTTTGTGGTATTGTGTTTGTATGTCTTGGTGTGCTATATGCTGTGTTGTTTGGGGGGTTGGGTCCACTTCCAGGAGTCGTATATGCTGTGTTGTTTGGAGGGTTGGGTCCACTTCCAGGTGTAGAATATGCTGTGTTTGGAGGGTTGAGTCCACTTCCAGGTGTAGTATATGCTGTGTTTGGAGGGTTATGTCCACTCCCAGGAGTATTGTCACTCTCTGGAGTAGTGTAATTTCCAGCACTTCTCAGTCCAGAAACTCCCTCCAGTATATTTCTCAATCCAGAAACTCCCTCCAGTATATTTCTCAGATACCCCAAACTACTCGACACTTTACGACTCTCGCGTAAAACAAGCGCAGGCTGCTGCAAATTAGTCGTATAAGTAACCTCTTTTGGTTCCTCAAATTGAGGAACCTCTATTGCAGGTAAATCATCGTGCACATCTCCCACATAATCCACCTCAGGCAGCGGCAGATCTTGAAAGAACGGCTTGATTCTATCCAAAGATGGAAACATCGATACAGCTCTTTGGTTACCCTTTGACCTTTTCTTCACCACAATATCCTTGGGCGGAACGGCCGGAGAAGCCTCTGGCGGCGTGGGAAGCTCCTTGTCTGATCTTCTAGGAGACCTGGCTGGCTTGGTGACTTTCAGTTTCAGTCGTTTAATGTCACTCGATAATGCAAATGAAGGTTTCGGCTTGGCTTCCCCGACCTTTTGGCCCTGGGATGGAAAAACTGGCATGCTTACTACTCTACCACTTCTCCCATGCCGTTTGAAGTTTCTGGCATGGAGATGGAACTCCGGTGGGAGGTCTTCGGCTCGCAACGTGCCTGGACGGTGTGTTTCCACTGCATGGTGATACCCATCGCGCACCTCCGATGGCACCACCTTTGGCCCGTCCTGTGACGAAAGAACCTGTTTAGAAGAAACCTGTCGCATCTATACGTGTAGAAATCTGTCTGGATCTCCGTAAAATATATAGAAATTAAGTTTGCAGTCAAAATCCCTTTTAGGAAATACCCTCAAGCTATATTATTTCGCAGCTAAAGCTGGCTTCCATATGCTGGCTTCTCATAACCAATGGATATTGTTGGATGAAATACAATGACTACGGAAGACATGAACTAAATTACCGTTTCATTCTCCTGGATGCCTTTTTATTGTTGGAGCGAGGATTGTTTAGGAGATGAGCAATAAAAATATTAAAGGTGAGCTAAAATTACTTGAGCTATTGGTGTGTTTTGATGAGCGTGACTGTCGTGAAGAATCACACTTTCCTCCCACTCTCCTCACACCGCTCCCACTCTCACTACTAACTTCGTTCGCAGTGAGTTCGTTCGCAGTGATTTCGTTCGCACTCATCCGAAAACAAAATAACCAGCATTTTGAGTCCAGAAAAGAACAACTTTATTGTGTTCTTATGCAATGAGCCTAATTAAGATCAAGCAGAAACTATGGAACGGGTCCATTAATGTAAGAATACTATGCGCCGCAGACAATACCACCAACGAATTTCTCATTGAATGCTCTCGATGCTCGTACTTTCCTGTTTATTTTGGTCAAATGGTCTCGTACTTTGGATTGTTTTGCCTGGGGTTGCATACTAAGAAGGTATGGTTAGAATACGAAGGCGCGCCATTGAAATGGAATTTACCTGTAGGAGTCTTGCATGATCACTTGCGCATGCATCATCGCCAAGATAACGTTTGGACTTTAGAGTTGAAGTATGGGGACTACCCTGCAGACACAATAATCCCGTTCATGTACTCTACGGATGGGGCTCCCGACTACGAAAAGGCGCTAGACGAGGTGTTGATTAACCAGTTGAAGCAGGCGGCATTTGTGCTTTCGGGTTCCTCCAAGCTGGTCATGGGTCTCACCATGCAACAAACGAGCGATTTGCTTGAGGGGATCAGGAAGCGCAACCTTGCACAGTTTGAGGCGGTGTTTGACACGCTAGTTCCAGTGAATGTGCGCAAGATTCCGGTGAAGATATATACGGAGGGGTCGCTGGTGGTGCAGCGGCCTGTTGTGAAGGAGACCACGTTGGGAGAGTTGGGGACGGGGCTTTATATACATGGAGTGGATGTTGATTCGATGGGAGGGGTTTCGATGTTGGATGTTTGGCGGGTTTTCCATCATTTGGATGGGTTTTTGTACATACACCATTAACACCCGAGCGAAGGGAGTGTGAATGGTGTCGCGGTACGACAGTGCAATATTGTGGCAATAATCTGGCATTCATCGGACCATAATTAGACCGGTGCATCAGTATGACCGGTGTAATGATATAGCATTCGGATAAACGACTATTTAATATGGATTGTAGGTCTATAAATGTTATTTTACATGGTACATAAGAACTCGAGATGGAGGCGATTCTACGATTATTCTAAAGGTGAGTTTGGCAAAGACTGTACTTCATTACCTTTTCACCTCGTTAATGAACTAACTCATCAATAATCAGAATCAATACACGTTGGCGCTCACTCACAAATCGTTCGTTTGTGCTCTAAACGCAGCCTGCAACCAATTCCTATACATCTTCAACTGCTTCTTCCGATTCACAAGCAACCTCCTATCAGTAGCAATCTTCTCCTCAGTAAAAGGCCCCTCAGTACAAAAGATCTCACGCAACTCCTCCTCAGTAAAAAAGTACACTCTGGTTCCGTCACCTCTGATATAGAAATTATCGTCAAGCAATCTGCCCTTCTTGAATCTAACCTGCGCCAAGTCATATCTACCGTAGTCTCTAAACAAAATCTCTCCGCCCGGCTTCAAAACCTTGCTCAAGTTCAGAACCGCCTGTTTCCACTGGTTTGGGTGCAAGGCCAGGAAAACAAACACCATGATGACAATGTCCACGGAGTTGGGCTCCATGTCCTCGGGAATGTTGCCCTCCTCGTTGGCCAAGTCCCACACCGACGAGTAAGCCACTCCTTTGGCGTGGTTGGGCTCGAAAAGCTCGTTCGACCGCACAATGTCCACCGCCACCTTGGAGTAGTCGCATCCGAAGATCTTCAAGTTGGGGTTCTTGTTCTGGCTGAGAACGGGGTAGAAAGTGTTCCCGGCACCGCACCCAATCTCCAAAATGGTGCATTTTTCAGTGTACTCTTCGGCCGTTACCTTGTAGAGCAGCGGAAACTCGATTTGGAGCCATTTTCTGTCCTTGAAGAAGTTGTCCTGGTTGTTTTTGTAGAAGATGTCCCAGTACTTGGCGGGGTTGCTGTTGTAGAGGTTTTTGTCAAAGTCCTTGACGGGGTTGTCGTACTGCTTTGAGATGAGCGCTTTGGCTTGTTCGATCTGTTCGTCCCCCCATTCAACGTGATCCCATGCGTTGTGGTTGAAAACGTCCTCTTCGTTCTGGAGGAACCGTTGTCCGAACGTGAACGGGGCGTCTTTTCCTATTCTGGTGTCGAGTGGTGGTTTAGTTTCTTTGGACATGGTGAAAATTTTAACAAACAAACTTCACAATTAAACACGAACGAAGAGTTGGTTTATTTGTTGATGGTGGTTTGTTAGTATGTTTATGCTACTAATAAATATACAACTATCTACTTGGTTCTTTATAATCTAGTTCTTTAATATAATTTTGTCTTTCATAACATGGTTCTAAAATTATATTGATTCTGTAAATTTCACTATTTATATCCAACTACCATTTGAACTGAAAAGTTGCATGAAACAAACTAGAAACAAGATGATAAAATTTATAATGATATACGATTAACTTTTATCTGCGATCTACGATGTTGATTTTAACATGATTCTAAGATGCTTTAAATTTCGATGTTGGTTTTAACATGTTTCGATGTTAGTTTGAACATGTTTTGATGTTGGTATTAACATTATTCTGAGATATTGGTTTTATGGTGAATTCCCTTTCTATTTCTCTACAATCATATCTTTTAATAGATAAGAATGGACGATAAACTTACAATGACTAATTTACAATAACTGATAAGATAACTTACAATAGGTAAACTTACAATAAGAAAACTTACAATAAGAAAACTCATAATAATCAACTAACTGACAATAATAATTTAAATGTTTATTTTAACATGCATTCTAATCTCTTATCAATGCCGGCATGCTATCATGAATAAACTAAATGATATTTGATAATCTGATAATCTGATAATCTGATAATCTGATAATCTGATAAACTAATGATAATCTGATAAACTAATGATAATCTGATAAACTAATGATAATCTGATAAACTAATGATAATCTGATAAACTAATGATAATCTGATAAACTAATGATAATCTGATGGTACGGAAGACTAACAAACAACTCACTTCGTCAGTTGTTTACGTAAAATATAAGCAAACTCACTCACTTTGTGAGTGCTACACCAACTCCCTAATCTTCATATCAAACAAAACACTCTTAATCGGCATATCCAAAGAATAAAAAGGATCCTTCATCACATAATCCCCATACAAAACATACAATTGCTTAAACACCTCGTTCGCCAACTCCTGCTGCTTATGCAACTGCCCCTTACTTGTAGTGCTGGACATGCCGTGGTTGCTGTCCTCGCCACCCAAAGGCTGAAGGTTATGCACCACCGGGTTCGGCGACGTGATAAGTATAAACTTCAAGCCAGTCAAGGTCTGGAATATGTACAAGTTGAAAAGGTCTGTTTCGATGCTCTGCAAGCCTGACCGGTTTGTGTTGGAGTTCTGTGCTTTTCCCGTCGACAACACGCTTGCGTTGGACGCCGCGTTGTGTTCGGCCGTGGCCTCCACCGTCAGCTGGCCCTTCTCCACTATCGTCGGAGTCAACCTGGCCCCGATCGCATGCATCCCGTGTAGCGTCCCCGCCAACACCAAGTAGTCGTTCGCCGTCAACCGGCTCAACCCAGGACTCACGTCGTTCTGGTAGATGAGGCCCCCGGCCTTGTTCAAGATGTAGATCGAGTATATCTTCATGTTTTTTTTGTTGATTCGGAGCTACTCATAAAAATGTAAAAAAGAACTTCCCCACCAGGACTCGAACCTGGAATCTTCTGGTTCCAGAAGTGGTTACTTATCGTAGCCAGACGCCTTGACCATTGGGCCATGAGGAACGAAGTTCGGAATTTGTTGGCGAGGTTGTGATGGAGTGATGAGAAATGGCAATACAGCTAGTGATGTGATTATTCTGATTGTTCAGTGGGAGCATCTACCTAATCTTATGCCATATTATGAATTGACCCATGAGTATTTGAATGTGTACCAAAGGAGTGGTCTGAGTATAACGATTACATGCTAATAACCCACTTATAATAACTTAATATTGATGAATTGTGTTCGATTAGTTTATTCTGGTAGCGGTAGTGTTAGCGTCTCCTAGTTATCCTGGGTGAAAGGCCATCAGCGGAAGTTTTATAATGTAAGGTGTATTGTAAGGTGTATATGAAAACTTAAAAGATTAACGAACGCAGCAGACCTGAACTTATATAAATACCTTCGGTATTGCGTCAGTACAGACTCAGAGTCAACTAATCTACCGAAATATCGAGCAAAGCTCGTTATAGAAGAAGAAACGTTTGTTTCTCCTAAATCATAAGTCTAACAAATTGCCATTACGTTTTTGGTTATCTAGAGTGCATTGTTGCCTATATCACAGTGGGGTTTACAATTCAGACAAATAGGTTAACTTTCACAGTTGATTTGTATGTATATTGGTATAAATTTCAATTCCAACAAATATTTACATACTTCTCATAAAATTGATCACTAATACTCCATCATAACCATTAACAATCATCCCTTGTGGCTATTTTCCCAATACTTGGACTTGAGGAATATTAACTAAGTGAATAAATTCTAATGCAATATTCATACTTGTGAATCAAGTCCACTACTTGGATTCATTTCTTTCTCGTTCCAATACACTCAACATCATTTATTCTAGAATTGACTAAAGGATTCAGAAACATACTTATAAATCATTAAGTTTATATATTTAATCATTCAATTTAATTAACATAAAAATTAAGATATCAATCGCTCACTCACTCATTCACTCACTTCGTTCGTTCATTCATTCGTTCATTCGTTCGCTTCCAAAAAATACCGAATCACTCCCCCGTATACACCCCCCCTCTCTAAAACAACCTGACCTCTCCATTCTCCATTGACCCCATCAATAAACCTACCCGGCTCAACACAAAATCCAGAACGTGCACCAAAACCAACCGTGTTAGTATGATCACCAGTATAAACCTGGAACGAAGGCTCCGTGGTTGCAATACTCAACTTAACCCTCGAGTCTGGATGTGTTGCCTCACAAACAACCTTCAATTCACTCTTTCTCGTATCAATCTGGCTCTCCTTAGAAACCACAAAACAGTCGTCAAAAGAAACCCCCGTCAATAGCACCGGTTTGCCGGCCTCCACCTTGGTCAGCTTGATAAACTTGCCTGTAGGGATAATTTCAGCATCCACCTCCAACTGTGTGTCCACGGCAAACACAAGCACCGTTCCGTCTGTGTTTGGAGCGTCTGTAAGATTAAAGTACGAGTGGTTGGTGAGGTTAACCACGGTCGCCTCGCCAGACGCAAGCTCTGCAGCGTATTCAATATCCAAGAAGTCCGCCCCGATGGTGTACGTAATGTACGTGTGCAATTGGCCCGGAAACCCATCGTTGCCGTCCGCATCCACGCCCAAAAAGCGGGCCTTGAACACCCCGTCGTGCTGTGTGACTACCGGCCCAAGAAAGTATCTTTTGTTGAGTCCGTTGTGGCCAGAGTGCAAGCAGTGGCCTTGGTGGTTGGCTGTCACGGTGAAAGTCTTGCCTTTCAATTCGAACTGCCCGTTGGCGATTCGGTTGGCGACACGGCCAACCGTTGCACCGAACAATGGGTTGGATTCCAACTTGAAATTAGCCCCATCTTCGTACGTATTCACCACCCGTTGGCCTTGGAAAACAATATCCGTAATCAGCGCTCCATAATTGGCTATAGAAACACCCATCTCTCCAACATTAAATGTGTGGTTTCTACTGTGATAAAGTTGTGCTGACTCCAAAAACTCCCAGGTGTGGTCCTCGCCGCTAGGAAACCCTTTAAGCCAGTCATGAATTTCCCCGAGTCCTTCAATAGTGGCACCTTTTCCACCATTTTCTTTAACCTTTACATACTCTTGGTATATATCCAACTCAGAATACCTATTATCAACACTCAAATCCCATTCCTCAACAAAACCACCGTCTCTCTCAAACGCTTTCAACCGAGAAACATACCATTTTGCAAGTTCTACTACATGAACGTAGCTCCCAGCCTCCGCACTAAGCTCACTGTCATCTTGCGAGATGAACGCTTGAATAAGCCTATTCTGCGGAGAATGTCCTAACAACCCATTAACCCCAATTGGAACAGGCTTAGTTACCACTCCAACCTTCCACGAATCGTCAAATTCCCCATTCGTGTTTTTTCCGACATCAATTACGAGATTCTTGACGTTATTCACAGCCATGGCCTTCAACAAGTTGGAAAAGAGTTCGGCGTCGTCTTCCGTTCCTTCTGGAATGTCAATAACTGTCGAGATATCGTACTTCTCAAACACTTTTCTTATAGACTCTTTAGTATCATCGAGTTTAGCAAATTGCACTGCTCTCTTAGCAACAAATTCCAACCTACTGACATTCTCGTAGTCTGAGCTGATTAACGTATCTGCGAGAACAACACTAATATCTTTGGTAAGCAACTCAAGAGCAATGTGGCACCCCAAGTAGCTGGCTCCACCGGTAAGAAGAATAGACATTAATTTAAAATGTTGAAGATCATGAACAGTTTCCTATTTAAGATTTTTTTGTGGAGATTTTCGGGTGGGTTACTCAATTGGGACTTTTCCACAGATTCGATGTGCCTTAAAATTAGATTGATTATGATTGATGATGAGTGATGGTGATTACTGATGAATGATTACTGATGAATGATGCGATGAAAGATGCAGCTGAATGGTTACTGAAATAATTACTGATGAGTGATGAGTGATGAGAACGGACGTAACAAATAATGACCAGATAAGCTTAAAACTGTTCATCAGTTCATTATCAGTGTACATCCATGTGAAAATACCAATACATGACTCCTCGTATGATGACCCGGTTTTTGGCGTAGATTCCCGTTATTTTCCACGTCAGAAAACCAGGTGATTTTTTTTGCAATCATCAGATGAAAAATATCAGGCCATAAGAATTTCATATTTAAATAGCCGCATGTAAATGTATAGAACAATAAAAATGATTAACCAAAACTCGCTGCACAATAGCTTAAGCATGGTTCCTAGAACACAAATCTCATTGGAAGGTTTCACAATCAATGGACGCATGAAGTTCATCAAGAAGATTGGTGCTGGTACTTATGGTTTAATATACCTAATCCAAGACATGTTTACTGACAAGTTCTACGCCGCTAAGATTTTATTGGACGACCCTAACTTGAAGAATGCCACAGACTATAAAAGATATGTACAGATGCAGTTGGTGAGTTATTTTATATCCAACCCCAACTGCAATGCAGAAGTCCTAGACCTTGAAGACAGAAGTACATATTTAAGAGAAATTGCATATCACTTGACGGTTCACGAGCATCCCAATGTGGTGAGCATTCACCAGGTGTTGAGACTACACGAAAAAGCGTATATCATCTTGATGGACTATTTACCCCAAGGAGATTTATTCAAGAACATCATTGATAACAGACTTTTTGCTGGTTTTAATGGTGACAAGCAATTGTTGATGAAAAACGTGATGCTCCAATTGATAGAGGTGATTGAGTACTGCGACAAAAAGGGCATCTACCATTGTGACTTGAAACCCGAAAATATAATGATCAACTTCAACCAAAACTATAAGCGAACAAGGCCTTTCCCCATAATTAATTATGACGAAATTCAGGTGTTGCTAATTGATTTTGGCTTGGCAAGCAATTCAAACGTTATTTGTTGTAACTCTTACAGAGGGTCCAGTTTCTACATGGCGCCAGAAAGAATCACCAACTACACCATCAATGAGTACACTAAATCGCATATCAAGCTTACAGATTTTCCTTCGTACAAATGCTGCAACGACGCCAATTGTGTTTATTTTCCTACACTACCAGGAGATATCTGGTCGTTGGGAGTGTTGTTCATAAACATTCTGTGCTCCAAGAACCCTTGGCCCCTGGCAAGCTTTGATAATCTTGTGTTTAAGAATTACATGATAAAGAACGAGAAAAATATTCTCCAGAATATTCTCCCAATTTCACGAAAGTTTAATCGTTTGCTTGATCTGATATTCCAATTAAACCCCAAAGATCGCATCAGTCTTTCTGAGTTGAAGAAAGAAATAACCCTCTGTGACTTATTCAGAAACTTGCCAACTAGAGAAAAAGTCACTCCTAACACTACAATTCCTTATCATAACCTAAAAGTACTAATTAAATAAACTATTTTCTTTCTTCCGAAGAATTAGAGTTTGAAACATTTTCATTTTGTTCCTCACTGGCTGGTTTTTCTTCGTGGGGTAATAAAGTGCCCGAAGGTTGCCAGTTCGAACTTCTCCAAGCTGGAACCTTTTCGTCCCACAATTGGCCGATTTCTTCCAACCGTCTACCTCTGGTTTCTGGAAATCCAACGTAAACATGAATAGCCATCACTAAACAAAACACTGCATAGATAATATAAGTTTTCCATGTAATATTTACAAATGAAGTTGGCGTGAACATTGCAATAGCAAAGTTTAAGATCCAGTTGGATGCTGTAGAAATAGATGCACCTCTTTGTCTAGAAGCTGAATCACCCCAAAGTTCAGAACAGTAAACCCAAATACTCACACCCCAAGAGGCTGCAAATGAACACACAAATAAATAACAACATGCAATGACACCTTTTGCAGCCGATGTGGCGGTATCCGGAATACTGATTCGGATGGTGGTGTCACCATCAACGGAATCAACCGGAACAGAGTATGTGGCTAAGATACCTGCAACACCAAATTGCCAAATCATCATGGAAATTGCACCTCCGATAATCAACGGTCTTCTTCCGATTTTATCCATCAAGTACAATGCGGGTAATGTGCATGCAAAGTTCAAAATGTACTGGATTGCAGACGCAATCAAATTGGCGTTACCTGAGTACCCTGCCATCTTGAAAATGTAAACGATATAGTACATCATAACATTCACACCAGTCAATTGTTGCCAAATCTGCCCAGAAACAGCAGTAAAGGTTCTCAATCTGTATTTCTTTGAAAACAACATGGCGTACGTAAAGTGTTTATTATTCTCTTCTTCCAAGATTTGCTCTCTGATTTCCGAAACTTCGGCCAAGAACTCGGGGTCCTCTCTATTCCCTTTAGCTTGTGTTTTTGAAACCACATCTTCTGCTTCATCCCATAATCCATGTTTAGCCAACCATCTTGGAGATTCGGGAATGAAGAAAACACCAGTGAATAAAAGTAATCCTGGAACAATCTGAATCCCCCATGCTATTCTAAACGATGCTACGCCATTGATAAACAGCAACCCGTAAGCTGTGAAAAACATAATCAATATGCCCAATGTCACTGACAATTGGAACATTCCTCCAATGACACCTCTGTGTTTCCTTGGTGCCAATTCCGAACCGTAAACTGGAGCAACAGAAGAACCGAATCCTACTCCAAAACCTGAAATAATACGTCCAATCATCAATTGTGCTCTGTTCTGAGAAGAAGACTGAACAGCAGCTCCAATCATCCAAAGGGATGCACAAATCAACAAAGACGCTCTTCTACCAAATGGCTCCGACACAAACGACGACGCTATCGATCCAAAAAATGACCCCAACGCCATACATGCTGTTATAAACCCTTGTATCACGGTACTTGGTCTGTTGAAAAATTTAATGTAATAGTCTTCACCAACAAAAGCTGACATCGAAGAAATATCAAACCCAAACATCATTCCTGATATACAAGAAATAAACGCAATGACATACACATTATGAATCTTGGGTGTTTTATCTAAAAACTTTGCAAACTTAATTGCTGGAACAGCAAACTTTTCTTCATACCCCATCTTTTACAACAATTAAATCTTCGGTAATCTTCAGCTATATATATTGTAACAAAACAGCATTGTCCCGTTCTCTCCGCCTTTTGGGTGCAAAGTCCACTTTTCTCTTTATGTTTTTATGCAAGAATTAATAATAACTCCGAAAAAATACGCATCACTTGTAAAATATCGAGTGACCGGACCATACACACCGGAACAATTATTATCTCTATTGATGGGTGGTTTTTCCATTTGTACTACATTGGGGACCATATGATGGACCCTGAACAATAGGTTCCACAATATATAAACACTCTCCTCACCTTTTTACGTCTACCAATCCCTAATATATGCATCTTGGTCCTTGCAATGACCCAGATATTTGGGGTTTTCATTTTCAGGAACCGAACTTTCCGGAATATTCACCACAAAAGTAAACTCGGAAAAACTCGATATATCTGAATTTGTAAAAAAATCTAGGAGAATGACGAGATGTTCAAAATGGCTTATTGAAAATCCAATGGTGGTTAGGCCTAGATGCTTGCATACAAATTCTAAGCCTTGTTGGTTTGTGGCCAGTTGCTAGGTTTGGAGAAATGGTGTGACAAATACGACTAAAATATGCATAACAAATTAAATGTAATTTAAAAGTAGGTATTCATATTGTTTTGTTGGTTTCCGGCTGTGTCTTACATCAGAATTAGCATGAATACATCTAGACTCCGAGAAAATATGTAAATTAGAGAAGAGGGTACAGGTTGCAAAAAATACTCGACACGAGATATTAGAATGGTCGTAAAAGAATTGTCATTCACTTGAGAATAGACTTTGGTATGACGGTGGGTGGTTAGTGCATGATGAGATCATGAGATCATGAAAAATATGTATAGACTTTAAGAAGTGGAGAACAATTTCTGAATCTGAAGAAGTGGAGAACAATATGTGAATCTGAAGAAGTGGAGAATATGCAAATCTGAAGAACATTGTGAATACTATTTGCAATATCGTCATTTTTTGAAGATTGCAACTAGGCCTGAAGTCTGGCGAATACCATATGAACCTCTTGGTGAAAATGGCTGAGTAGGTAATATTGAAGTTCTGGTAGCCAACGTTGATTTAGTAAGATTGCATTAGTAATTATAAAACGTTCAACGGAAAAACTTTCTGCATTATTAAGGGTAGATGGCAGACGAAGGCGCTGAAATACAGGGCCATGTGAAGAATGGAAAGTACTGTTTGGTAGGACCCGAAGATTCATAGGTGAAAATTATCCAACGGCAGCGCCGTGGCGCAGTGGAAGCGCGCAGGGCTCATAACCCTGATGTCCCCGGATCGAAACCGGGCGGCGCTACTTTCTTTTTGGCACTTGGGTGCAATTTTTGTTGTTTGTGTGATTTTAGTAAGAGTAGATTAAGAGGTGATAGTTGGGTGCGGCGGTAGAAAAAGTAGTTTGGTTGTTCACGTGTTTGGTTTGATACTAGAAAAAGTAGTTTCTTGTCCATTGATTGGTTTGATACCATTTATTTGTTTCTTTAATTTCTAGAGCTGGTTCAACATCATTATGCATTCATGAAATACAATACAAGGTTCCTATATTAGTCAATCTTTTTGATTTTTTTTATAATCAATAAATTCCAGTTCAAAACCAGAGTTTGATAGGAAACTTGTGTTAAAGTCAACATTTCTTGAATCTTGACAATCTTGAAAGGTTTAAAAAGATCTAGTATTAGCTAAATTTGGCAATTCTCTCATAAAATTGATATTGAATTCATATCTTCATAAATTGATTTTCTTCATATTCTTCATATTTTTCATATTCCTAGTATTCTTCAATAAATGTTATTCTTCACTATCTCTTCTCCAGTATCATTTAATCTCCTATTCTTATTCAATATTTCCCATTTTCCTTCCTTGTATCCAATTCAATTAAATAACTTCAAAATCCACACCCTACAATAACCATTT
Organism: [Candida] smagusa; assembly: GCA_030566775.1. NCBI lineage: Eukaryota > Fungi > Ascomycota > Pichiomycetes > Serinales > Debaryomycetaceae > Kodamaea > [Candida] smagusa. The sequence continues at coordinate 302,439 of JAKUAW010000013.1, read as the reverse complement.
ATTAAAAATTTTAAAGAAAATTTTCAAAATTCTATATTTACCTATTTTAATTCAAAATAATCTAACTCATTACCACTCACAACCTACCTATGTTCCTCAACTTATTCACCCGCTCATCGCTCCCTCGCAACATCTTCTCATTTCTGAAAAATCTAAACAGAAAAAATATGTCTAAGAAGATAAAGTTGGATATAATGAAGATTTGCACACACTCCGGATCGTTCCACGCAGATGAAGCTTTGGCAGTTTACATTCTTAGATTATTGCCAGAATACTCCAAGGCGGAATTGGTGAGATCCAGAAACCCAGCGGAGTGGGAAAGCAGCGATGTTGTGATCGATGTTGGTGGAAAATACGATGGAGTCAAGTTTTTTGACCACCACCAACGTGAATTCAAGGACACTTTTTCAGAAGAGTACCAAACAAAGTTGTCTTCTGCTGGTTTGATCTACAAGCACTTTGGAAAGCGGATTATTGCGCACATTTTGGAGCTTCAAGCCGAAGATGCGGATGTTGAGCTTTTGTACCAAAAGGTGTACAAAGAGTTCATTGAGTCGTTGGATGCTAACGACAACGGTATCAGCAACTTCTCTCTTGAGGTGGAAGACACCAAGAAGTTCAATGACAGAAACATCAAGTTGCCATCTGTGATTTCCAAGTTGAACCCAGGATGGAGAAGCAACCCAACAGACAGCGACTTTGACGCGCAATTTTTGAAGGCCAGTGAGTTGATGGGAACTGTTTTCGTTGGTCTTGTCGAGGACTACGGCAACTCGTGGTTGCCAGCCAAGCAAATAGTCGAACTGGCCTTCAAGAACAGAAAAGATGTACATGCCAGCGGTCAAATCATGGTTTTGGAAAACTACTGTCCATGGCAATCGCACTTGTACGGCGTTGAAAAGGAGAATGACGCTGAAGGAGAAGTCAAGTTTGTTCTTTTCCAAGATTCCAGTTCTAAGTGGCGTGTTTCCACTGTTTCTGTTGCTCCAGGTTCTTTTGACTTTAGATTGGGTTTGCCTGAAGAATTGAGAGGTTTGAGAGACCAAGAGTTGTCTGATAAGAGTGGTATTGAGGGGTGTATTTTTATTCATGCTTCTGGTTTTATTGGTGGTGCTAATACTAGGGAGGCTGTTTATGAGTTAGCTGTGAAGTCTTTGTGAGGTAGTGTGAATAAGAATAAAATGTACTATTGTGAATAAGAATAAAATGCACTATTGTGAATGAATAATTTATGAAGTTTGTGAATTAGAAATTTGAATGAATAATATGAAAGAATGTAGTTAAATTAATAAGTGAAGCAATGAACAAATGTAGTCAGATGGATATTCTATAAAGTAAATCTTCTACAGATAGAAAGTGAGCATTCCCTAGTGAAATAAATACCAATAGTAACGAGTAAAATAAAAAAGTACACACTCAGTAACATGAAAGCAAGAGCGGAATAGAACAAATTTGAGCATAAAAGCGGAATAGAACAAATTAGAGTACATAAGCGGAATAGAACAATTGAGACATAAAATCGGAATAAAAAGTATAAATCCGGATTACAATTTACAAAATTATCATCCACTATTTGATCCTTCCCATATCTTGAATCTATTTGATAGTAGGCATATTATGAATCGATCATTCATAAGTTCGAACCAATGAAAAAGGTGATAAAGGTAAGAATGCTGATCATGCATTATGATGTAGTACTGTCTCCTTAAGTTCGGAATGTAATGGATAATTTTTAAAAATGCAATTTCGCATAAGATTGATAACAAACCATATCTAATGTATAAAATCACCTTAGTACTATCGAATGACCTTAAGATATCTCAGATACACATCATTTTAAATCATAAATCAGAAAAACATCACCTTAAAATATGTCTCAGATAAACATCACCTTAAAAGATATCATCAGATAACATAACGCCGATAAAATGTGATTATTCAAATCAGATCCTCATATCATCAAATCACCTGACCATCCTTATCGGAACCGCGCATGCCCAAAACGGATGTTGGTTGCGAGGACACTAATACACCGCACCGAGATACCAAATACCGGGTAAGCACCGTGAAACCAAAGTGGCCCAATGCACACTCACAGCTCGTTCCCAGAAATCCACCACAAACCGATAATTCATGTGACTCAACAATTATCGCGAATCACCCCCGCATAAAGTATAAATACCAGTGAAATTGTTGTTTTTTCTGTATGTCTTTTTCTGATTTTGTTGCTGCTGATTTTGGGTCCCATTATGAGGACCAGGCCAAGTTTGCCGAGTATATACCAAAGCTTGAAGCATATAGAAAGCGACTCAGTGATGAGCTTGATCCAGCGTTGACGGTGAAGTTGCCAAAGAGCATTGAAGAGTTAACCAAGGACCAATTCAACACGTTAAAGTATCTCTACGACGAGAAGTTGTTGACACCCGAAGAATTTAAAATCACCGACTCCAGCGCCGTGAGTTTAGTATCCAGTCTTGCGAAGGGCGAATACACCGCTGTAGAAGTGTTCAAGGCGTTTGCCAAGAGAGCGATCATTGCGCACCAATTCACCAACTGTGCGTTGGAATTGTTCATCAGCGAGGGTTTGGCGAGGGCCGAATATTTGGATGCGTACTTCAAAGAAAAGGGTGAGGTGATCGGCCCGCTCCACGGATTGCCAATTTCGCTCAAGGAACATAACAACTACCGCGGGAAAATCACGCACGGTGGGTATGTGTCGAACATCGACAATGTTGTGGATGATCACTCTGTGATGATTGCGGCATTGGAAAAGGCTGGTGCTGTTTTCTACGTCAGAACCAACCAACCGCAGACCTTGATGCACTTGGACTCGAACAATAACTTTGTGGGATTGAGCAGAAACCCACACAATTTGTTGTTGTCGCCTGGAGGGTCGTCTTCCGGCGAGGGCGCGCTTGTTGGTTTTGGAGGTAGTGCCATAGGGTTGGGCTCGGACATCGGAGGTTCGATCAGAGCGCCTGCTGCGTACTCTGGTACTCACGGGTTGAGACCCACGCAAAAGAGACTCAGTACTGGCGGTACGGTCAGTGGATTGAAGGGCCAGGAGTCCGTTTTGGGGGTCATTGGCCCTATGACCAGATCCATCGACGATATCGACTTCTACATGGACGTGGCCATCAACTACGGTAAGCCCTGGGAAAAGGACGGAAACGTTAACTACATGCCTTGGAGAAAGGTCGACAAACCAGCCCCAAGCGACTTGACCATCGGGGTTATGTTTGATGACGGCTTGGTTAGACCAAGTCCAGCCATCAGAAGAGGCTTGCAGTTTACGGTGGATAAGTTGAAGGCTGCCGGTGTCAAGGTTGTGGAATTCGCCCCAATCAACGCTAAGTTGGCCTACGAAACCGTCAACAAGATGTACACTTCTGACGGTAACCAAAGTCAGCGCCAGCATTTATCTGCTAGTGGCGAGCCATTGACCAAGTTGACCAAGTGGTCTCTTAACTACGGTCAAGGTGAAGAACCGTTGTCTGTGTATGAAAACCGTCAATTGAACAACGTTAGAAATTCCTTGAGAGACGAGTGGACTGCTTATCTTATCAACAACAAGATCGACTTCATTTTGTCTCCAACTTATAACAACGTTGCTCCTGTTTGCGAGGAAGTTTACAATTGGTCGTATACTGCTATTTACAACATTTTGGACTTTCCATCCATCGCCATCCAGACTGGCTTGTACCAAGATCCTAAGCTTGATGTTTGGACTGATGAGGACAAGAAGTATGTGTACAGAAGTAAGCTTGATCAGTTGGAGAATGAGGGTTATATTCCTGAGAAGTTTGAAGGTGCTCCTATTGCTGTGCAATTGGCTGGTAGAAGATATTTTGATGAGGAACTCGTTGCTGCTTCGAAGACTGTAGTTGATGTATTGGGGGTTGATTTGTTTAAGCAGTATCAGTGATGTGTTGAGTTTATTAACGAACTATAAATGAATAAAAATTATAAATGAGCAAACAAGTGCATTGTAGTTAAGAGGTACTATTGTTATTTACCATAGCGCTATTTACGAATCAATGTAGCTATTAGAAGTGGTGGAATATCAAACGAGCAATTATTTCTCAATTTTGATTCATAAAAAGCGGAGGCTTAATCAGTTTCTGAACATAGTTCTAGAAACTGACACTCACCAATCATCGGAGTTCGCATTATCGCTCTTTCATCCAATTAATCAGAATTGAGTGTTCGTAATACTTTTCATATTATTCAAAAAAAACTTCCATGCTACTTTATTTCTCAACCAATCTACAATCCTTTTCAAACAATTCATATTCATTCCTAACTATTCTAGATAGTAAGTACTTTGCTCTTCTGTAATTTCTTAAAGGTATTCTTAACTGCTGTAAAGAAGGCTTTGGTGGCTTTAGCCTTTTTCATATTGATGCCTGTTCTAATATTCTTTACAATCAAGTTGATACCAGTATTGAGCTTTTCTGCCTTGATGGAAATATCTGTCTTGAATTTCTTTCCAATGGTGGTGATATCATGTTGGAGCTTCTTTGCAGAAGTGTCGATATCCTTCTTGACCTTCATTGCATTAGATGATAATTTTGTGCTGAAATTCTTCGTAGAGGTCAACAATGCATTAACCTTGCCAGTGGTTAACACATCCTTAACCATCATTGCATTGGAGATCAACAAATTGTTAACCTTGTCAGTGGTCAACACATTCTTAACCTTCTTTGCATTGGTCGTAAAGACTTTCTGGACATTTCTTATCATCTTCAGAGGAAGCGTTCCACGAGTTTCTTCCATCTTAGCAGCTTCAACAAACCAATAATCAATTTCAGCATTGATTTCCTCTTCAATGGCCTGGTTGTGGTAATCTGTGGTTGAGTAGTAGACCATCACATGGAACAAGTCATTTGAGTAATGAGTTTCAGGCTCAGTAAAGTCTGAACGGTGACTATTGAATCTCAACAATCTACCCGTCTTCATACGAAGACCTGAAGTCTTCGTTTGGGTGTTTTGGGTGCTTGGTGTAATTGGAGTGTCAACGGGGATAATGTCCTGGGGGACCTCAGACACAACTGGAGTAATGTCCTGGGAGACCTCAGACACAACTGGGGTGACTGGGAGTCTAACAGAGACTACAGAAGAAGTCAAGTCATTGATTGGAACAGAGGCTTGCATAACCGCTGCTTCAACAGCCTCATTAATGTCCTTGTTATTTTTTTTGCAGCCAATCTTTTTCTGGGTCTTGTTGGAACACATCTTGGTCAATTCTTGGAGCTCTTTTAATTCATTCGTCAATGATAAGATCTCCTCTGATGGGGTGGTTGGGTTCTTCCAAGCTTTGGTCTTTCTTCTAAGTTGGTTTTCCTTCTTGGTGATCTCAGCCTTTAACTGGCTGACTACACCCGGGCCCAAACCATGAATAAGCTTGGATACTTGGGTAGCTGGTAAGTCTGACTTTGATAAATCTTTCAAAGTTGTAAGAGCATCACAAGGTTGCTTCTTAGTAGTGGCTCTTGCAGCCGCTTTGCGTTGAGTTGTTCTGCCAACTCTTTGCTCGCTATAAATAGTCTTTGGGTTTCTGTTTGTAATCATGATGATGATAATAATTTAAGAAATCCATGGCTATTTATGTTGTTTGAAATATTGTTATTCCATATTTGTTATACTGTAGAAATGTATGGTTGGCTAAGTTGCAAATGAACGAATTTGGAATTCACAATACATGCCAAAAAAACAGGAAAGTATAGCTTAGTATGCCAAAAAGACAGGAAAGAATTACTGATCAAAAAGAAGCATTAATGGGTGATTCAGCCAGAGAACTATTTACTTTGATTTTATAAGATAAGTGCATAAAATAGACTAACTGGAGCTTTTGACGCTAATTCGATTAACATTTAAAAAGTAAAATTAGATAAAAAGTAAAAATGTAGAGTAGATTTCGTTAAGAATAATATGAAACGTTAGTTTATTGTTTATCTAACGATATACGTTTCACGTTTTAGGACATTTCCGATTATTTCTGACTATGAATGTTTATGTCGCTGCGCTCGATAAACTAAAACGATATCATATCAATCAACAACAACAAAAAAGCCAACACCAACGTCATCGTCACAAGAATATTGGCACTCCGCTTATTCTTCTTCGTAGCACTATTCAACTGCTTATTCCCCATCTGAATATCTACCTCCACCTGGGAATGGTTCTCAAGAATCGAGTCAATCTGATCACTTTGAGTCTCCAACTGAAATGCAAGCTCGTTCTGCATATTCATTATATCTATCATCGTAGTCTGCAACTTTTCAACCAGTTGAAGTTGATTCTGCTTAAGAGATAGAAGCTGGTTGTTTTCCTGTTCCAACACCTGAAGTTGTTGCTGCGACAATTGCGGAGCTTCATAGAGATCCTCTTGGATCACATCCTCAATAAGACTATCCTCCAAATCCTCCTCCAAGTTCTGAAAGTTGAGCAAATTCAATCTCTTTTCCCTCTCTATTCTCGTTCTCTGCATTGCGTCATACTGCTTGTTCACAGCATTCAAACTGTTGTTTAGACTCTTCAACACCTGTGTGCGGTGGGTGGAGACTGTGCTGAGAAACAACTCGTGCTCATTCAAGTCATCGCTGTCTCCCGTACTAAACAACAGGTCAAACAATGACTTCTTCTTATCCTTCTTCAACAACAGCTGCCTCCTCTGCTCGTACTCTTGTGTAAACTTGAGCTTCTCAAACAACAGCTGGATCTTGTATCTGAAGTCCTCATCGATTCGATTTTTATCCTCTATGCTCAACCCCGTGCTCTTGCTATCCGTATTGATAGCCAAGTATGCTGATTTTATGTCGTTGATGAAAGTTGAAAGCTCAACAAGGGTTTTATGGAACTCAAGCGCTTCTTTGGTGAACGTATCTCCTATCTTGAAGGTGCTCTTCTTGGCGCTGGTGTTGGCACTATTGAATCGGTCACTCCCCCCATGTCCAAGCTCTGTTTCTACGATCTGTACACATTGTTGGAAGAGTGATGTTAAATCTGACATGGTGTTAATTTGAAAAAATGATGATGAGAACAAGTTAAGAAATGGATTTTATTTAATAGTTGGATGATAATTGGTGTTAATATGGAGTATGATTGGTGTGTGACGTACCATACAAACCATTGGTGGGTCTTTCAACCAAAACATCACTACAACCACACATAGCACCCCAAAACTCGAAAATTTCAACAAATACCTCTTGGTGGCCAAGCTGGCTAAGGCGCGAGACTGTAATGAGTACCTCAGAGTAATCTTGAGATCGGGTGTTCGACTCACCCCCAGGAGATTTTTTTGATTTCAACGGTAAACGTGCTTCATGCACGTGGAGGCTTAATTGTTGCACGTTGCTTCTAATCCCGGGTGGGATCACATACATCTTTTTAGCAATCATGGCTAATAAAGATTTTGTAGTTTAATTTACGCACATTTCTTTTGATTCGGAATCATACAAATCACATCACATTCATCTAATTAGCAATCATAATGGGTCAATGATCTCAATTAGATTTCCTATATGGTTTACTAAATAAACAAACCGATTGTTCTTCAAAAAATAATTGTCCTCCATCTCAACATAATAGATCACAGAAATGCCGGGAGGATTACCGGACCACAAAGAAGATCATTATTGGAAAAGTATAAATACGAAGTCAATTCATGAGCAAAATCAGTAAAAATGTTATTGCAAAAAGTAGTGTGCTCGCTTTTAGCAATTGCACCTGCATTGGGCCATACTGTTCCAGGAATTGATTCTCTCCAGAAACAATTGGCTGCAAGAGACTCCAACCCGATTGATACCGTTTTCAATGAGTTGACCGATGCCGAGTCTGATTTCATAAACGTTAATTTGAAGAATTTGACTGCTTACAACAGTACTGCTTGTAACCAATGTAAGTACAAAGTCAAATATGGGCAAACCTTGTTGAACAAGAACCCCGACAAGGCACACTTGATCAGTTTGATGATGTTCAAGTACTGTATCTACCAAAATAAAGGCTCTGAGCTGAAGTGTGACCAAGTTGACTTTTTTATTGCAACCAATGCCAAAAATGACCGTAAGTTTTCCAAGAGTTTTGACTCGGGTATTACAGGTACTTCGAGTATTGACTTCTTTGACAATGACTACTTGCACATGTTGAAGCACTTCAACGTTTCCAATGATGAGGATTTGGAATATTATTGTTATTACAAGGCATCCAAGGCATGTAAGTTGCCCAAGCTTGTTGACGTGGAGAGCGTTTTCAACCTTGATTCATGGTGGCCTAAGAAGACCGAGGAACAAAAGTATGAGCCTGTTTACACCAACAAGTCTGCTCCATTCAATGTTTTACATATAAGTGATTTCCACATTCAAACTAGATACCAAGTGGGAACCGAAGCCAACTGTTCCAGTCCGATTTGCGCGCTTCCTGAGTCGGTCAACGTGGACTTGAGATCGAAGTCCTACAACTTCACCTCTTACTACAATGTCACCAACCCTAAGGCTGACAGATTTGCATATTCCTTCTACCCTGAAGCTCATTATGATTCTGAAGATAATTATATCAAGGGCGATTACTACGATTTCCCAGCTTACAGAGGGTTCAACTGGGTTTCTTCGCCAGCAACCACCTTTGGAGGTTACCTCACTGATTCTCCAGAAATCTTGATGAACAACAGTATGAAGTACATTGGCCAGGCAGCCAAGGAAAAGAACTTTGAGTTTGCCATTTTCACTGGTGACTTGGTGGACCACGACACCGCACACACTGATGCTGAGTTCACCAAGAACGCCGAGGTCCAATCGTTCCGCATCTTGAAGCACTACTTGAACCAAATTCCCCTCTACTCCAGTTTGGGTAACCACGACACCTTCCCTTACGGGCAGATTGCGCCTATGAATGTCGACTTCAACAACTCGTACCACTGGAACGACGAGTTGATGAGTCAAATCTGGGTTGACGACGGCTGGTTACCTGAAGAAAACAGAGAACAGATCAAGACACACTACTCGGGCTTTTCTTATGTCAATGAAAGAGGCTTGAAGATCATCTCGTTGAACTCCAACTGCTACTACCAAAAGAACTTGTGGGCCTACATCAATGCCACCACCGAACCAGATTTATTCGGTCAATGGCAGTTCTTGGTGGACGAATTGGTTGAAAGTGAGCAAAAGAACCAAAGAGTTTGGATCATGGCTCATATTCCCGTCACTGATGGTGACGCCTTGCCAATCCAAGCCGCTATCTTTGGAAAGATTGTCGAGAGATTCTCTCCTTACACCATTGCTAACATTTTCTACGGCCACACTCACAGAGATCAATTCCACGTCTACTACAGCTCCAACTCTTCCAAGGACGCCAGTGACATCATTAACATGGCTTGGGTCTCCCAGTCTATCACTCCTTTGGTCAACAACAACCCAAGTTGGAGATACTACGAAGTTGAAGATAAGTCTTTCAACATCTTGAATTCTTACAACTACTATACCCAATTGAACGAAACCTTTTTGAATGATGGTGCTGAGCCAAATTGGGCTTTTGAATATTCTGCTAGAGATTTGTATGATCAAAAACAATCCTGGCCAAAGGATGCTCCTCTTAATGCTACTTTCTGGCATGAGTATGTTGTTCAACCTTTGAAGAACAAGACTAATGTTGAGTTCCATCAATTGTATTCTGATATTCAGTATAGACAGAGTCCTTTTGTGCCTGTTTGTGCTAATGGTAGTTCTGTTTCGAATGTTTGTTGGAATGAGAATTATTGTACCTCTGCTAATTTTTTGACTAGTGAGTGGCTGGATTGTCTTTTGGCTTAAACGAACAAACGAACAAACTAACAAACGAACAAACGAACAAACTCATGAGCTAAGTGTGAGTTTGTGAGTGTAGTTTAAAATATATAACCCAGAGTGGATATAACCAAGAGTGAAAATTAAAATATATAACCAAGAGTGTATATTAAAATATAACCAAGAGTGAAAACTAAAATAACAAAGTGAGTAAGTTAGTTGTACTCACGAATTAATGAAACGTTACAATGTAGTTAATAAGATTTTACTAATTTGGTGAAATTGGACAAAGTCAAAGTTAGAGTTGAGTAAGTATAAAGTGAAGTAAATGTTGTACATCAACGAATAGCCAACTCACTCCGCTCCTTCGTCGTGGTTCATTTTTATGCAACATGACATCGAAAAGAAAAGTGAAATGAGGTGAAAAATGGCTGCAACAAGCGCATATGAGGCGAAAACAACAGATAAAAACACTCGAGGTGAAATACTGCAACAAGAACAAATCCGTCACGTCAAGACGCCAAGTATCTTCTTCAATGACACCCCCACCACCCAGCTCTTGAAATCACTCCTCCAACTCACGTCCATGGTTTGGTGGACGTCTTCATTTTCTACTCTCGTATTTTCTCGTATTTATTCGTATCCTAATAAATCTCAGTAACCTCAACGGCGTCATCAAGATCGCCAACACTCTTAGGAACCTTCACAGTAGTAGTCCTATATTTGTTCTCCCAGACACCAGGATACTGCTTGCCACTGACATTGTCCTTCTTGTTGAACTCCTTTCTCTCCTCTGGAGTCAAGCGAACATACGCAGCATACTCTGGAACTCCAGGGACCAAAATATTATCCGCAGCAATCACCGTACCCTTAGCAACCAACCCAACAGACTCCAAAACCCTCAAGTCAGGAACATACAAGTCCTTCTCATGGTCAATAAATACCAAATCCACCCTCTGGTGGTCTTGCGCGAACTTAGGTAATGTTTCGGACGCAGGCCCGACAATCACCGTAACCTTACCAGTCAACCCAGCCAAATCAATAAGCTCCCTAGCAACACTAGCATAAGCCTCGCTGTACTCGAAACTGTAAAAGTTGGAGCCCTTGGGAAGGTGCAGCCCAAACAAAATCGCTGAGTAACCAACAAAGCCTCCCAACTCAATAAATGTCGCAGGCTGGATCTTTTCGATCTGGTCAAGAATCACCTTACCCTTAGCCTGGCCAACGGTCATAAGAAACTTCCCAGAAGACACCTCGAAATCATCGATAGCTTGGAGAACCCTCTTTGGGTCTCCTCTGATTTCTTCCTTGTTTGGTAACGCTCTAATGTGCTCAATGAGCTCTGTAACTCTTCCCATTGTTTTGATGATGTTAAAGGAAACTTTGTTTGTTTTTATATCACCTGGTTGTATATTGTTTCAATGTAACACCATCCATTTCTGTCTTGGGATTACTGGGAGACATGCGGCCCGAAAAAATCGGACTGCTCCCGGTGCTAAAAACGAATGTACCAAAGCTTATTTTGAGATGGAATGATATCCGTCTCTGTTATTCGTGTTTACAACTGATGTACTTTCTGTTTTAGTAATCTGGTGGCAAACCAGCAACTCTGCACCTTTTTATTCGTTCTCTCGTTAGCTGATTTTTTTACAGCGACTTCGGTTTATAATCATTTCTAAGCCTATTTATGCAATTCAATATTCATAAGATAACCAAGGTCTATCCCTGTGGGGTGAACTTTAAATGGTATAAGAAATTTGATCCATTGCGCTTTAAAACAATCCAGATTTCTTAACTTTTACCAGGGTTACAAATGTTGATGTATTGTTCTATTTGGTTAGTTTATTTTGGTTAGTATATTTTGGTTAGTATATTGATAATTGCTTTATGTTAATTATGCTAATTATTATGATACCAGGCTATTATGTTGATGGTTATTTAATCTTTAGTGTAATTGGCTTTTTATGTAGATAAATTTATTCCTCTTAAAATGGTTCGAGTTTCAAGTGGCTCAACCGGTTCATGTACTATTTATGTACTGTTCATGTGCTGTTCATGTACTGCTCATGTACTGTTCATAATCATTACTTATTTACCCATCTTCTCCTTCTTTCATCCCCCACCTTATTTTTGCAGCATTTCACGCATCGCGCACAAAAAACGCCGCACTATTATTAAACAACTCTTCCTACAGTAAAAGGAGGCCGGTGCCTCGGTGTATTTCTATACAGTTGATATCCTTAGATATCCAGCTTGGAACATGTCTACTATTTCTTAGACAGGCCATCTCTCAAGCGTCTACGAGCTGTGCTCATTACACCGACCCTCCCAGTACATGTCACAGGAACACATGCCTGGGAACACCTGACGACTAATGTCCCTATTCAGAGGCACCCCACCGCAATCTTGCGGAGTTCAGAGCTCCAGCCTCAAGGATCTGTCCAATCAGGTGCCCAATAATCTTTATATCCTGTTTGGTGATCTTTCCCGCCATCTCCGGTAAACATCAACTAATTGCTGAACAATTATCCGTCTACTATTCCTAAAAACTCTCGTAATCTGGTAACGCCGCTCACACAAGTCGTTTTTAGTGCGCCGCTCACAACGACTCTAAACCTCTCTGTCTTCTGAACCCCGATGTCCTCGGATCGCCATCTGACTCAAGGGCACAATTACAATACTGTTCTGATGCGTCCACATGGGACGACTTCCCGCTCAAAGAGCGTACATGTTCACACAGGAACAAACTTCGTCACTACGGACGGCTTCTCGCTCAAAGAGCATACATGTTCACACAGGAACAAAATGCGCCACTACGGACGACTTCCCGCTCAAAGAGCGTCATGTTCACACAGGAACAAACTTCGTCACTACGGACGGCTTCTTTCGCCACTTCGGACGGCTTCGTTGTGGATCCCACTAACGTTACACGTTCACATAGAACTCTTGCGTCCATCGGACGACTTCCGTCTTATAGACGACCGTTGTAATACAACGAAAAACATTCACTTGGAATATCTGTTCCATAAGGAACACAGTACAGTATTGGTTGCGTCTTACACTCCTCTTCCCTTAAAATAGTCCTTACGTCCTCTTGAAGTAGCTGCCTAGGAGGACCAATATTACCGAGCTTCAAAGATATCGCAGTCTCTTCCAGAACGAACGGTTCCAACTACGCATCAACTCCATGCAACTCCTTAACAAGACAACGCAAGACGACTACTCGGGGATATTGGATACCGTATCCTACCGGCAAGCGGTAGAACACAGCTTGACGTCCAGCACCCATTCAAAAAGAGTGCTGAACATTTGGAGACAGTGGCGAAGGAAATCCTTCACAACCAAAATTTAAATGTTTTGGTTCGTAAAATCCAGGGGCAGCCGTGTGGGTGTGTGCACTGCACGACTACACATGTGACTTTGATTAGGTAATGATAATAAGTTTGGGTTTAATTTCTGATAAATGAATCTTGTGTGTATCTAACTTGGTAAAGTTCGAAAGGTTGTGTAATTTATTGATAGACAGCGTCATTTTGCGAGCCTTTTCATCAATCACCAATTCTTCTGTAGCGGAATCACAGCTAAAGTCACTAATGTAATGGCATTCTAGTTGAAGTTGCAGGAATATGTGTGAGAACTCTTTCCCAAACTTTATCATATATTGGGATCACGGAATTTAATAATCCTTGGTTTTATGTACCCACTGATGACAAACTCCCGAAGTGTTTTGTAACGAAAGTCGGGGATTTGACTGAAAACTGGATCAGAATTGGGAACTTTGAAAGACGACTCAGAGCATTTCGGGCTCTCTGTATCATAGTCCGGAAGTTCGTTGTACCGTCCAATACCATTTCGTATCAGAACCACTTCGTATATTTTGTTTAGACTTAGGTTGCGAAATTCTGTATCACCAACAAGATATCTGGCATCAATAGGATGTAAGAAATCGAAGATTTGTTTTAGTATTTCAACAGGAAATTTACCCAATATTCCCTTATGCATTCTGTATCTGAAAATTGGCATGAAACAGTATTTGCAGAAGTATTTAATATATAAGGAGAGCTATTCACCCCAGAATTATTGTATTCAAGAGTTACGTGGCCCACGATGAAAGCTTCAATTCATGGGGTCTGCAGGTTACAATGTTTTCAAAGTACCCTATATCGCAATTCGCCGATTCTTTTTGTTTCTACTGTTTCAGCTAATCCTGAATTTATAGATGAATGAGAATTTGGGCACGGACACTCGAGCAAGTTCATTTCAATCACTTTTTCATTAAGGTTTTGCACCCAGATGTCTATAATAATTTCATTTTACCAGATTATACCAGACTAGTCCATTTCTATCTAACTTCTGGATATCAAATAAACTAACCAGTTCATAACAATCCAGAGTCAAAACCTTACATATGATACCTTAAGAGTGCTTGTAGGAAGCTCTCGTGTGTTAATTCAGCTTCTCTGTTAATCTACAACCGGTTATTCGTTAAAGCCCAAGCCACTTGGCTAGTTTAGGCAATTCTGGAAACGAAATTGTTCGTTTTCACCCTCACATTACCAAACTCACTTCGCTTATTCAATCACTTCGCTTATTCAATCACTTCGCTCATTCAATCACTTGGTGATTTTTCAAACAAACTCACTGGTGATTCGAAAAAACATGTCCAAAGCAAGACTACAAGCCCTCCACAACCTAAAAAACAAAACCCTCTCAGATAACCACTCCGATCTAATACAACACCGCAAATCAGAAAAACTACAACAAATCAAAGACCGCCCCGATGAACCAGCGCCTCCAAAAAACAACCTCGACTACACACTAGAAGAACACGAGAAATGGCAAGCAGTCAAATCGGAAACCAAACAAACAGGAGCCAATTTCAACCAACTAGCCGAACAGGCCTACAACAAAACCATCAAAACGCTCAACATAGACAAAGAAACCTACAAGAAACAGAAGCAACCGCTCCCATCGAACGAAGTTGAGAAACTCCAGGCTATACTAACACAAAAGCCGGACGAACAAGACAAACAAAACCTCGTAACACTAATCCAGGAGTCCAATACGAGCTCGCGCAAGCGAAGTAGAAAAGAAGAGGACAACGTAGACGCATACATCAGTGAGAAGAACCGGAGCTTCAACATGAAGCTCAACAGAGAGTATAAGCAATAAACGTTACCCGGATTTTTAGTAGTGAAAAAAAAAAACGTAGAAAACCAAAACAGAAAACGGTGAGGTCAACCTTGTAGTGGAAACCATTATAAGGAATAGGTAAGATGGCCAAAGTCGAAGAAGAACACGAGATTCGAGACGACGTGTCGCAGCACAGTTCGGACGAGGAAGACAACAATGTAGTTGATTCGTCGGAAGAGGAGGAGGACGACGACGACGAGGAAGCGATGAAAGAGGTGCGGGACGGATTCATTGTGGACGATGATGGCGAAGAGGAGGAGGAGGAGAGCAGCAGAAAAAAGAGGAGACACAAGAAAAAGAGAAGCAGGGAGCAGAAGGACCAGGACGGGTTGGACGAGGACGACCTTGACTTGTTGGCGGAGAACTCTGGGGCCAAGGTGGCGCTGAAGGCGGCGTCCGGTAAGTTCAAGCGTCTTAAGCGTGGAAAGGACAGCGAGGACAAGCCCAAGACGCGGGGCTCGCGGTCGGGGCTCAATGACATGTTTTCCGAGGACGAGGGCGATGAGCCATTGGAGGAGGAGGACGAGGAGGAGGAGTCCGGCAAGGCGGGCGGCCAGCGGAACATACTAGACGAGTTTGATGACTTCATCGAGGACGACGAGTTTTCCGACGACGACGGCGAAAAGCCGCAGCGCACCAAGCAGAAGCAGAGCGCGAAGAAGGTGGGCCCCAGAATAGACACGTCCAAGCTCTCCACGGTCGACAGAGAGTCCTTGCAGCAGTTGTTCGAGGTGTTTGGTAACGGGGCCGAGTACGAGTGGGCCTTGGAAGCACAGGAGATCGAGGATGAAGGAAATGGCGACTCGCTCGAGCCGACGTCGTTGGACGAGGTGTTTGAGCACTCCGAGTTGAAGGAGCGGATGTTGACCGAGGAGGACAACTTGATTCGTATCATCGACATTCCAGAAAGATTCCAAAAGTACCGTTCCACGTTGAACTACATCGACTTGGAGGGTGACGAGCTCCAGTTGGAGAAGGACTGGATCGCCAACATCTTGTTTAAGGAAAAACAGAGCGTTTTCCAGGGCTTTTTGGAGCCCCACTTCAAGGAGGCCGTTGGAAAGGTGGTGGAGTTTGTGTCGAAGGACGCCTTTGAAGTTCCATTCATCTGGACACACCGTCGTGACTTTTTGTTATACTCGAGAGAGGTTGAAACGGAGTCGGGATCGGTGGAAAACGAGGTCCATAAGTTGTTGTACGAAGACGACTTGTGGAGAATTGTTCTGTTGGATGTGGAGTACCACTCTTTGTATGAAAAAAGATTAAACATCGAAAAATTAATAGAACTCCTTTCTTTGGACGACGACTTGGTTAAAGATATCAAGTCTTTGGATACAATGGTCGCTGTACAAGACTTACACGACTACTTACACTACACATACTCGTCGGAAATAAGAGAATTAATCAAAGAGCACGATGACGAATCTGTGGCCAAATTGGGTAAAAAACACTCCAAGTTCGCCAACACCGAAAGAATTAAAAATAATGTATTATATGACGCCGTCAAAGCGTTTGGGATTCTGGCCAAACAATTCGGTGAAAACGTCCAAGATCAAAGTTCCAAGAAGTTTGAAGTTCCCTACAGAATCCACGCTACTGATGATCCTTTGGAATCTCCGGAAGATTTAATTGAAAAGTTGGTCGAGGATGATGAGGTGATTTACAAGGACGAAAGAACCGCCAGAGATGCGGTCAGAAGAACCTTTTCCGATGAGATTTTCCACAACCCGAAAATCAGACACGAGGTCAGATCCACCTTCAAGAAGTATGCTTCGATCAGTGTTAAGATCACCGAGAAGGGCAGATTGACCATCGACAACCACAGTCAGTATTCCGACATCAAATACGCCATGAACCGGTCGCCTGCCGATTTGGTGCGTCACCCAGACGTTTTATTGAGAATGTTGGAGGCTGAACTGCAAGGGTTGGCTGTGATCAGAGTGGAGACCAAGGACTACGACAACTGGTTCCAGTGCATCTTCAACTGTTTAAAGTCCGACGGTACTTCTGAAATCGCCGACAAATGGAACAAGGAAAGAGAACTCGTTTTGGTGAATACCTTCAAGAAGTTGTCGAATATGGTTGCATTAAACACCAAGGAAGATTTGCGTCGTGAGTGTGAACGGTTGATTGCCGGCGAGGTTCGTCGCAGATTCTTGGCCAAGCTTGACCAAGCTCCTTTCACTCCGTTCGGCTTCGACAAAGGTACCAAGCCAAACGTTTTGTCGTTGACTTTTGGTAAAGGTGAGTTTGACAGTGCTGTTGTTGGTGTGTTTTTGCGTGAGTCTGGAAAAATCGACGAGTACTTCAAGTCCGAGGTTAACCCAACAAGAGACCGTGAAAGTCAGGATAGGTTCTCCGGTCAATTGAAAGAGTTCTTTGATAAGAACTTGCAATACCTGAAACCGGATGTGATTGCTGTTTCCGGGTATAACGCATCTACAAAAAGACTCTTTGACAGTGTGCGTCAATTCGTTGAAACTAACCATATTGTTGCAAACACCGAAGACTTGAGTGACGTCTCGCAGCCTCCTTTACTTAGTGTGATTTGGGCCCAAGATGAAACTGCTAGATTGTACCAAAACTCAGACAGAGCCAACCAGGAATTCGCCGACAAGCCAACCTTGATAAAGTACGCTATTGGTTTGGCTAGATACATCCAAAACCCGTTATTGGAGTATGTTTCCCTTGGCGAGGACATCTTATCGTTGAACTTCTATGACCAGCAGAAGTTGATTTCCGCGGATTTGGTTAAAGAGTCCATCGAGTCTGTGTTTGTGGATGTCATCAACATGGTTGGTGTTGATATCAACGAAGCCGCTCGTGAACCATACATTGCGCAATTGTTACCATACGTTGCCGGGTTGGGTCCTCGTAAGGCGTCCGGGTTGATCAGAAACATCAACACCAAGCTTGGATCCTCCTTAACAAACAGGTCTGCGTTGATTGAAAACGAGCTTTCCACCGCTAACATCTTCGTCAACTGCTCGTCCTTCTTGAACATTCCATTTGACGAAGCTAACCCCGCCAGAGACTCCTCTGTCGAGTTGTTGGATGCCACTAGAATCCACCCAGAAGACTACGACTTGGCCCGCAAAATGGCCGCCGATGCTCTTGACTTGGATGAAGAGGATATGGCCCATGTCGAGGAACAAGGAGGAATCATCTACCAGTTGATGCAACAGGGCGTCAACAACGTGGACGAATTGAACTTGATTGCCTACGGTAAGGAATTGGAAACTAAGTTTGGAAAGAAAAAGTACGCTACTTTACAAATCATCAAGGAAGAATTGGTCAACAACTTCGAAGAGTTGAGAAGATCCTTCCACACCTTGGACAACTCTGAAGTGTTCCAAATGCTTACTGGTGAAACACAGGAAACATTCTTCAGAAACATTGTTGTTCCTGTCACGGTTGTAAAGGTCGGCAAGAACTTTAGAGACCCTAAGGCTAGAATCAGATACGCCAAGGTGGCCACCTCTTCTTTGATTAACGGAAATGTCGAGGAACAATTTATACCGCATGACACTGACTTAATGCAAGGTCAAGTTATCCAAGCGGTTGTATTGGAAGTTTTCTACGACAACTTCACCGCCACCTTCAGTTTATTGGAGGAAGATTTAAGAAGAGCAACCACTCCAAAGTTCATCAAGGAAGCCGGAAAGTGGGACTTTGAAGCCGAGGAGGCTGACTGGAATAGCGAACGTGCTAAGGAAAGAGCCCAAATGGCCAAAACAAGAAACATCCAGCATCCATTATATCACAACTTCAACTTCAAGCAAGCCGAAGAGTACTTGGCTCCTCAGTCGGTCGGTGACTGTATCATCCGCCCGTCCTCCAAGGGCCCGCAATTCTTGACCATCACTTGGAAGGTCCACCACAACTTGTTCCAACACTTGCTCGTCGAGGAGGTTGACGGCGGTTACCAGGGCAAAAAGTATCTTGTTGAAAACAAAACCTACGCTGATTTGGATCAGTTGATTTTCCAACACATCCAGGAAATCGCAAGACATGTTGATGAAATGGTGCGTAATCCAAAGTTCCGTGAGGGTGCCAAAACCGAAGTCATCGAATGGTTGGAGTCTTATACTAAGGCCAACCCTAAGAGCAGTGCATATGTCTTTTGTTTTGACCACAAGGCTCCAGGTAGTTTCTTGCTTTTGTTCAAGGTGAATGTGAACACTCCGATCAGTACATGGCATGTGCGGACTGATGTGCATGGTTTTACTTTGAAGGGGTTCTCCTATACGAATATGTTGCGTCTTTGTAATGGTTTTAAGCAGACTTTCAAGTCGTTTGTTTCTAGTAACCAATCTAGATCGGCTCCACCGCAGAAGGGTCGTCAAGGATATAGTACTTATGGGTATTGATTGTATTCTATAAAAATGTGTATTTATTGGAGTGTAGAGTAACGAACTAACGAACTAACGAACGAAGTCAGTTAGTTTGTCTATTTTCGTAGAGATAGCGTTGTCTATTACATGGTTTGTTATATTCTTCGATCAGAATGATTTTAACACCGAATTTCACTGAATTTCATTCATTCATTTACTCACTCTTATTATAAACCCTCAACTTCGACCTAAAACTATCTCCATCAACATATGTCCCCATCAACCAACGATCCCCTCCATTCGAATCATTAAACTCAAGCCGAGAATGCAAAACTCTTCTATTATCAAAAACAACACAAGATCCCTCCTTCATCTTCACAACATAACTGTTAACAGGATCATTGATAAACTTCTCAAAAATTGTAAACCCACGGAGAAAACTCTGAAACAACTTGTGGTCTGCTGAGTCCTGAATAAATCCAAACTCGAATGGACCCTGGAATGGGGGAGAGTAGTTGACTTCCTTGATCCGAGGCTCCCCGTCAACAGTGATATCATCGTGCTCCACCACCAACGGGCGCTTGTAGAAGTAGTGCTCGTTGTTGTTGTCGTAGTGGTAGGTGATGGGCACCTTCTTCAAAGCGTCATATGCCTCCGGATCAGCGTTTCTAACATGCTCCGCAGCCAAAAAGGAATCACTAAACACATTGTCTCCGCCCGAGGTGGAGTTCTGGATGAAATGGAGAAACTGCAACCCAGGAGGAGACTCGTAGTACAACAAGTCCATATGCAACGGAAGAAACGACGAAGTGTTGGCTATGTTCTTGGCGTTCTTTTCGTTCTTGACATCAAACAATGTACCGTAGAAGGTCTTCTTGATGTACCCAAACCGTTTGGCAAGCTTATAGACAGGCCATTCCGTGCTGTTTTCCTCGCTCATCTCCTGCAACAGAGGCTCGGCAATGTTGTCGATGAATGATAACCCAACCTTGTTCAAGTTGTTTACTGTGTCCTTGAATGCAGGCGATTCCACATCCAAGTAGTCCTTAGCATCAACATGCAAATCGCCCATCATACCCATCAAGGTGGGGTTGTTCCAGTAAACCTTTGCGCTTTCGTGGAATTGATCTTGTTTATGCACAGATTTGTTGTACATAGACTCTAACAAGCTAACGTCGTACATTGATTTGTGACTTTCACCATTCTCTAACCAATCGATTTGCAACTTTTCATTCATAATCACCGGAGGTGCAGCTATGCTGAGCTCTCGTGCTGCGATCTCAGCGGTAGTGAAGAGCTTCTGTTTGGAGTGTCGATCAACCGATTTCGGATGTTGGCACGAATCTCTAAGGAACAAGGTTGAAAACTTTACGCTAGTTCCTTTGATATAAACTGTGACATAATCTTTGGTGTAGCTTCCAACTGAGTAGTTGGATAACTGACGTTTCAAGTGTTTTAGCATGGTGCCGAGGATAATGATCAGTGAGATTTTTATGATTGTAAGTTTGTGGCCGAACAACGCACGAAGTGAGTTGGAGTAAATTTGTATTTATCGGTTGAGTTTGCATATATTAATGAAAGTGATATTGTTTGATTATCAATGTGTAAATGACAATTGTACATCATTCATACTCAATTTTAATTTGTATGTAAAATATGACAAAGTACTTTAATGTGTCAAAGAAGACATCAATTTATGTTAAAAAACACATCACATATTTTAAAGAAGAAAGCATTATTCAATTGTACAGGAGAAATTAAATTTTGATATGAATTACAGCTTTCAGGTTTATTGTTGTTAAAAACAGTTCATAACGTTGATTGTAAAGCTCGTTATTCTTTTTCCTTATCTCTTGAAACTAAAACTTAGCAATTAAATTACGCCTCGATGCCAAAAGAACTGTTCTACGAATGATTTATTTAGCAATACCTTCCATAATATGACACAACGCTAGGCATTAAGAGAGATATCAAAACCAACAAGTTAAAACATTTAACTTAAAGAAGCTATCTAGACATTCTCGGCTTTGTGTAATTCTACTATTTACTTTGAAGCCCGGAGTATTTATAATTGGAGAAATTGCAATAGTTTGATGAATACAAAGCTTTTAACTGTCGATTTAGCAGAATTTATAGCTGCTAAGCCAGACAGCATTGGGTATACGAAGTTAGATTAGAGCAAACGCAGAAAACTTGGGGAAACAAAATGGATCCTTTAATAATTGGCCATGGTGCTGCTTGTATGGGATTCGATTAAAGAGCTAAATAGCAAGAAAATAAATGAACTACGTGAGTGAGTGAGTGATGTAGAAACAATTTAAGAGAGGAATGAGAATTCTAGAAAAGGAAAGTAACAAGGAATTAAAAGGAAGCTGAGTACTCAAGAATAGAGTAAAAAAATACAGAAAGAAGGAAATAAATTTGGGACTAGTAAGTCCATTATTTTGATTATTTATCAATTATTATGATTTTTATCTAATAAAATGATTTTTTGTCTATTTTACTCACTATTTGTGTCATTGATTCATTTTATACTAAAGAATCTAAATATCACTACACAACAAACTCAGGAATATTAGCAATTCTGGTTAAAATAATAATCAGAATACCCAATACAGTATTTGTAACAGTTCCAACACCAAAAATAAGATTCGGCATGTCTAAAACAGTTAAAGAAAAATTGTAGAAAGGAGTGTATAACACAGGAGATACAAGAAGAACCATATTCTTCAAGAACCCAAAAGCACCATAGACTTCACCAATTTTCTCATGTGAATAGTATTTTGGTAACGCGGCAGTAAGAACAGGACCGATGAAGGAGCCCAAAGAAGAAATGGCCAGTCCAGTGATCAAATCATTTGAATTTCTGGCTAAGGTAATGACACCAGCACTCAATGCCTCACCAAAAAAGCCGAATGAACTCATGATTCCGTCAATAGAGTCAAGCCTGTGATACTGCGGTTTTAAGCGTAGGAAATTTTGGAGTAAATGGGATACTAAGGGAATAAGTGCCCAAAGCACAAAGCACCTGGACAAATTCATCACTCTTATCCAGTCGGCAAATTGAGTTTCGTTCCAATTGAAACGGTACAACCCATTAATAACAGTATAATTGATCATTCGCGTGGAGATCGAAACATACACACCCTCAACAACTACCAAACCAAACACTATCTTCTGGTATTTTGCAATCAATGAAACATCGCATGATTTCGACATGTTTTCTGGGGTTAACCAGAAGATGTTGAGAGAATTAAAGGACCTAATTATAGAGGCCCAGGCAGACTGGTTTTTGTTTTTTTCTGTCTGGAGGTGGGCTTGCATTGACTTCTTTATTTCTTCTGGTTTTCTGGACTCTGGAAGAAGAAACACGGCGTACCAGATTCCTATGAAATGCAAGGCCAAAGCCAACAAAATAGGGCGATACAAGGTGGGGTCAATTTTTCCCGCTGCACCGTTGTCGGAGGAGGGAGCATTGACCAAGGAATTGGCTACCAGCGGCCCAATGATTTGAACGGCTGTTTCAAGAGCGCTCATTATACTGAATCTTTGAATTCTGTCTTTTGGATCAGTAACGTCGCTGACATAGCATTTCACCAATGTCGCTACGGTAAATGAGCCTCCTAACGAATAGTACACCACTTCCGTGATCAAAAATGGAAACACATAGAACTTGTTCAATGCAATATAAAAGAGTGCTTTCATGGCTTCTCCTACAAAGAGAGACAAAAATGTTGCTACCAACATTTTCTTCCGTCCATACCTATCGGATAGGGCCCCGATTTTGCTCAGAACAAACATAGTAACGATTCCACTAGCGAGACCCGCCCACAAATCATAGGTTGCTGAGGCGGTTTGCGCGTCCACCAAGTTGCATGTTTTTCCGTCTGTAGAAGCCCTATTGCAGAATAGCTTGGTGACTATCATGACTGATGGAGTCATGGATATTGCACTAGCCATGCTGAATATTATCGAAGACACACAAATCAACGGGAATGATGGGGTTTTCCACCATGCAAGACGAACATTTTCTTCGATGTCCTGTGTGACGGAAGAATAACCAGGACTTGGATCTTCAATTAAAAATTCACCGGACATTGAAAAATAAAGTATAGGATATATGTGGCTATATATAAGAGATGTGGCATACAAAAAATTACAATTCTTCCAAAGAAGTCTACAAAAACGGAAACACTAAGTTAACATCACATATAGATTTGTTAGAAGATATTAGTGGTGAAAATGTTGTATCAGTGCTTTGATAAAGCAGTCAAATATTTCACATACACAAGTAATCATAGTTGCTCCTGAATGTAATGGTACAAATAAGATGATCACGATTTGTCAGTGTATGCTTGTGAAGTTTAACTTGCATAGATAACAACATCTTCATTGAACACGGCTAAAAAATATTTTTGATAATTCCGTAGAGCAGAAACTCAGCAGTTTGATCCAATCTCCACAAACTTGTTGCTATTAGTTGGTCATATTTGTATGTTGAATCTTTGTAGTTTATAAACTGTGACTTAATAGAATTTATGAAGTAAAAACGAGAATAGTTGATACCTTCTGGGTATCGCCAAAGCCTTGCTGAATCTAACGGAATTTGTATATTTTGTGGAAGAGCAACGAATTCCTACATAAGCGCATATCACTGCTGATTTATGTTTGAGAAGAACCATCACAGATTGATTCAAGGTAGTGAATGATTTTTGATATTAATAAGAATATACTGATTTTGGGGGTTGTTGTACTGAGAATATTTCTTCTCCATGCTGGTTTAAAAAATGAGTTTTAAATTATCATATCTTAGATAGGGAATATCAGATGATTTGTGCATTCAACGAAACTGATGTTGTAGATTGCAAAAGATTAAGAAGAGGGTATGTTTAAACACAAAGTATGAAATTTTTGGACTCAACTCTCGCACTACATTTGTTTTATTTTCAAATCAGGTTTATATAGCTGTTAGACTTATAATTTAGGAGAAACAAATTTCTCTTTTTCTATAACGAGCCTTGCTCGACATTTCGGTAGATTCATTGACTCTGACTCTGAACTGACACAATACCGAAAGTATTTATATAAGTACAGGTATGCTGCGTTAGTTAATCTTTTAAGTTTTTATATACACTTTTACAATAAACCTTACGTTATAAAACAGGAGACGCTATCACTACCGCTACCAGAATAAACTAATCTAACAATAGCCTTGTAATGAAGGATTTTCGTACTTTGTATTAATTAATCCAAGTAACTGTTGAGTCATTTTTCGTGGTCTTTCCATTCATATTTCTTAGCTCTCCTGTTCATTCTCTATCTTGGTCATCTTATTTAACCTTGTTCTTAAATATCCCATTCCTAATTCTGAGATTCTTTCTCTTCCCTAATTCATTCATTCTCCTCTCACGCTCCTCGTATTGCAAAATAAATTGAGCCACCCCAGAAATTGGGTACTCTGGCCGAGTTGGTCTAAGGCGCCAGGGTAAGGTCCTGGTCTCTCCGGAGGCGCGAGTTCGAATCTCGCGGGTATCATTATCTTCCGAAACTAGCAATTTCTACGCACCAATTTTTTTGCACCCACAAATGCCGCATTGGGTGCAAAAAGATGTCCGTTAGTTAACGATCCTTAAAGGTTTTAATAATATACTTTGAGTATAACAATTCTGTTTACTTAAATGTTAGAGTACTAACCGGTAATGTAACAATAAAGTGGAATGTCTTTAACAACTTTAAAATCATAAGTCTACTAGTCTGCTATTCTTTATAATACACTGATATTATATATAGTTTACTGATATTATATATATTATACTGATATTATGTACATACTTCTATATAGTATACGCTGTATACGCCTCTATTTTACATAGCAAAGAATCGGTTATGGGTTTGTGGTGGTTGCGGTCGTTATTGTGTAACATCGATCAGACGCGTTTCCCGACCAAACCAACCCTCCATGAACCACACCAAGCTTAGGCATAGTAGTCATACTCCCCCCATCAACTCACCCACTGTTGACCAAAATCACCATTTTTATTGTTTTGAGCGTGTAGAATTTTTCGTGTTTCATCAATTTTTTTTGCTTGTTGTTTTTGAGTTTATACATATCAGATGGAATCAACAAGTAGAAACTCAGCAGGAACATCGACAGATACGATGAGCAATGCTGGGGCAGTTGAAGCGACACAGATGAGGAAACGGTTCCACTCGTTGATGAGTCACCGGCTCCCGTTGAAAGAAACCAACAGTAACCTACCATCCCCCGTCTTGAAGAAGGCTAAATTGAACAAACCGTTCCAAAAGGACGAGGAACAGGAGGAAGGCAAGCTTAGTCTCACCACCAAGCCCAACTTGGCCCAGGCCACGGACCGCCACTCGCTTCTTTACCGCACGGCCATGAAGCAGAAGGAAGAAGAGCAAAAGGCACTGAAGGTGAGTCGGCTAGCAGGCGACGATCTCCTCAATTGGCAACAGTCATGGAGAAAGATCATGCGCGACAAAACTACCGTCTACTTCGAAGGCATCACAGATAGTAACCCACAACAGTTGGCGGACTACAAAAAAGCAGCCAAGTTGTTGAAGCTGGTTGGGTCGAAAATCACGTCTTTCTTTGACAATAACGTGACGATTATTGTTAGTAGAAGACAGTACAACGCCAACAAGGCGTACCCCAGCAATGATATCTTCAATAATGTTCGTGAGATGGATATCAAGGTATGGGATTACGATAAAGTGTTTAGATTTCTCAAGAACTTGGGCGTGAGTGCTAGTTCCGCCACGCCCAGCGGGTCGAGTCTCGCGGCCAGTGCGCTTGCGGAGCTGGCGCACGCCACAAGCATGCACGATGGAAAGAAGAAGGATAACTTGTATAATTTGTTGAAGGAGGAGAAGATTTACGGGACGGCGGACCGCGATCCCAACGCGAAGAGAGATGATTTGCACTACTTAGAGAAGAACTACCTCTACGTGTACGATTTGACACACAAGGTTCGGCCGATAGCCGTGAGAGTGTGGGGCGAGGAGAACTACCCTGTGTTGAACATGTCACTTGATGGGAAATGTCCTTTTATATACGAACCGGTGGACACCCACAAGAATGAGCGCAAAAAGCTCCGCAGATTGCAAAAGTTTGAGCTCACCAGGGAGTACCGGACCTTGTTGAAGCTGGCTACAAACAACATCATGAACCCGTCGAGGGAGATTAAGATGAATGTGTTGGGATTTAATGAAACCAGTACCAGCACAGATGAGCATAAGAGCACGGATCGCCTTGACGAGACGATTGTCGAGAGCGTTTCCAACGAATCATACCATGAGGAGCAGGAGAACCAGGAAGTGGTCGAGCATGAAGACGAGGAGGCTAGCACGGAGGATGAAACGGAGTTCAAGCAGCCCAGAGTGGTTGCTCCGCATTTGGTACGCAACTCGTCGTGCCTCCAAGCCACCACCAAGTTCCAGGATGTGGCTGCATCGGGCTATAACGGCGCTTCCAACGCTCTCAGTTTTTCAATGGATGCCAGCTTGAACAGCGGCGCTCAGGCCGCTCATGGCAATGGCTTGGGTCCTATGATTTCCCAGGTTCCTTCCAGAAACTTGAATAATTTAAAAAGAAGAATCATCATGAAGAAACAGCAGAAAACAAACAAGACTGCGTTGAACACAACTGCAAATGCTTCAAACAGCCCCAAGGAAGATAAAGAGCTTAATCCTGGCTATTGTGAGAACTGCCGTGTCAAGTATGACCACTTTGATGATCATATCAAGTCCAACAGACATCGGAATTTTGCATGTGATGATCGGAATTTCTCTGATATTGATAAGTTGATCACTACTTTGAATGAGAGTAAGTCTATGGGGTATGTTACTTCTAATGGTGATTATACTGCTGCATAAGACAAACCAAACGAGCGGAGCGAGTTGAGTTTGTCGAGTTTAATAAGAAACCATACGGTTCTATTTAAATAAACGAATTAAATGAATTTTTGTAGTGTAACACTCAGACTAAAGGATCAAAGGAGCAGCGAAGTTACCAAACGGTGTGACTTTGTGAATTAAATGGGCATTGGTAGGGTAACGGAATTTCAGAGTAAGGATTTAGAGAGTAAGCGAATGAAATTTACAGAGTAAGGGAAGTAAGGTTGTATTTAATCGGAACGGCAAACGAACGGAGCCACTACAATCAAATTAAACTTACGTAGTGCAGCATAGTTTATAACAATGAAATTTTTAAAATATTGAGTTGTAGTTACGACCCTAAGTATTGCCTAATCAAAATGTTATATGAACTCATGTTGAAATTCCAATGGATGAGGAAGTAATCATTTATTATTGACCATTCTAACTCTAAAAGTATTAAGATTTCCTAATTCTAAACAACTTACATGGGTTTAAGTAATACCAATATTAATTGATACGATATTTAGTGAGAATCGGAATTCGTTTGTCAAAGAGAATACGTTAAAGAGAATAAGCTGTAAACTAATGCTCACACAAAGAGAAAAACCTACCTTCAGTAATCTCCTCAGGCTCATGGGCCTTTCTCTCCTCTATCACCTCCTCACGAATCTCCTTCGCAGTCTCCAAATCATCAAGCACAATGTCCGCTTCCAGGATATCAAAAAGTGACTGGGTCAATCCAGAATCCCACCATTCTTGTTGTTGTGGAGGCACCACAGCACTAGTGTAAATATCGTTGTCATAAGGATCCACTATGAACAAACACATAATCTTCCGATGACCAGACTTGGTTCTATCCTTCAAACTAAACGGAGACACTTTATGCTGAAAGTGGTTTGGAAAGATGATTATTCTGTCTTGGATCAGATCAATTTTGTCCATGCTAACGGTAATGGACAGTTCATTTTGCAAGCCAAAGAAGTGGTCGATGGCAATATGGTCTTCGTGGTTGTCTGGAGGGTCTGCGTAGTCGTAGCGGAAACCCAAGCTGGAGTCGGTGATGTTGGAAACATCGTAGTAGTATAAGACGGTGGCTACTATATTCTCGTTGACGGTTCCTTCAATGTGCCACGATCCGCCTGCAAACTCAGGGTTCTCTGGCGTTAATTCGATGTTGGCAAACTTCACAATCACCTTGAGATTGTCAAAGGTTTTCAAGTCAATGGAGACATCATTGACGGGCGCCGAGAACTCGGGAATGGTCACTGCCTTGAGGTACTTTTTGTGGACCTCCTCGTGGAGACCATTGTCAAAGTCATCCTCTGTCAACTCATCCAATGCTTCATCCATGCCTGGCTCATAGTACCCTGAAACCGGCACACGGATATATTCTTTCAGTGCAGAGCTGGACAACACATGCGATAAGTTAGGAAGCACAAGGTTTAACACTTGTTCAGTTGACTCATACAACAGCTTGTACTTGATCGGATCAAGGTTGTTAATATACGAATCAAACTTAAACTTCCCATTATCTTGCACAAGCACACTCGGAAGCCATTGAAACAGACGATATGTGTTGTACATATTGCACCTGTCATCTTTCTTGTTCACCTTGGGAATAAATTCTGCTGTTATGTATCCATCACTCTTGACAATAGTCTTGTCATATTGGACAGGAAACAACGATGGGTGCACCAAATCCACCACGGTGTTGTTGGAGCCTGGATGGTAGTCCAATTCCGCAAACGACCCGCGCAACTCGTCCGTTTCCCTGATCACCTTGTTTCTGAGCTCTTCATTCTGCAAGTCCATGTACAAAATCAGCCTGTCTATGCCGACGCGAGTGCCCGCAACCAAACTATCTTCAAGTTGAATATACCACTCCAATTCCTTGAAAATGTACTCAATCACCCTCTCGCTGTTTTGCGTCTTCCCTTTAATGTTAGTTCTGATCTCGGCCTTCCACTTCTGACGAACTTCCGAGTTTAACTTAGTCCGCCAATCGGCTTTTTCACGAATCATATGGGACACATTCATGATTATGCTTTTATCTTTCGCTCTAAACTGCTGACGACAGCCGTCAAGGAAGTTTTGGCAGTAAGGTTTAATCCAGAATGGTGATTTAGTCATTGATGTCTTTTTGATGATTTTTCACTGCTTTTACATCTGGAGATGATTCATCTTGTCTTTGTGATGAATGCCTTTGTGATAATTATATATGCATGTAGATTCTAGATGATTGCCAATGAGAAAGAAGACTTCGTTAACGGTTAACAAAGTCTTTAACTAAGATGCTAAGTAATTAAAGCACATGTAATTGCCTAAGAAAGTAGAAATCTTAAAGAAGATGTAGAATTCCTTTCCTCTTTTGCGTAATTCGAAGCAGGCTATGATAAAACCGACCATCATTCAACTACGGTCTTGAAAAAAAGTTTCAGAGTGCATATTTCACAGCCACTAAACTGTCTTCGTCAAGTAACTCTTATTAATTCTTTAGCTTTCAAAGTTGGATACGATAACTCTTTTGTTATAATGAGAATGCCCAAATAACCCGGTTTTTACTTAGCTCCTAGATGATAATTGTTTTACTCGCTTTGGAAAAAATTCTAGCTTTGTACGCCCGAATATCTCCGAAGTTGACTGCCCTGGGGAAATCCCGGAGAATCACATCTCCTCACACATTTCGCTAGTACAAGTTTACACCTCTGCATGGTTATATGACTGGTGGTGTTTATGTTAAATGCCAAGTAAACTAATTATCATTTGTGTCATTAGCATGCTATTTCATAACAGTACTACGATTCCAAATACATAGGGTTGATATTTAATATAAGGATCTTTGGGAGAAAGAAACTATACTTGTTGGATTTCGATGAGATATTAATAAGAAAAGTAAGATTCGGCTTTGGAGAAGGATAATGTAGATCGAACAAGTAGAATACCATAATTGTTCCTCATATTAATAGTTGATTAGGTTGATTTCCTATTAAAAGTTGATTTATTAACAGTTGATTTCTTATTAACAGTTGATTTCCTATTAAAAGTCGATTTATTAACAGTTGATTTCCTATTAAAGGTCGATTTATTAACAGTTGATTTCCTATTGATAATTGATTCATAGAAATTGATTTCTGTCTTTCTCCTAAATATAAATACGCTTGTGATTGACTCTATATGTATTCCCCTTCGAGCCCGCCATATTAATAATAAGGAGCCCTTATTTTTCTTATCTATCTTTGTGGCGGAAGGCGTTTCCTCTACTTGTAGCCTGCGCTAATCTATAGCTGACGTAATATAAGCTGACGTAAGGTCTTCATCACCTAAAATCCGTAACAATTTCCATATTAACAGTTGATGTCTATTCTAATATAATAATTTAATATTTATTTTAATTTCACGATTAATACCCAAACAAACAGTTTACAAAATGAGTAAATAAAGAATTTATCTTAACACTGCTCACTTCTAATCTATATTAGAGTGATCTATGAGTGGTAGCGCCAAATACAACCTCTGAAGCGAAGCAACTAGCACTAGGACACATCTTATACTATGACAATTCTTTACATATGTATTAATCCACTCTTCCCACCTTTATCTGAAACCCCCAGACTATTAAGGACCAATACCTAAATAGCCAACCCAATCTCAAATCCATCTCATAATTTCGCTCTAAAAAATCATTCTCTTTGTGTTTTTAAAAATTGATGTTCATCACTCGAAGGTATTACTCGGATATTTTGAGGAACTTGCCTAGGCTAGGGGGAGTGTCTAGGTTTGCCAAACCAGTAACGGGCTCTGTGAAAGGACCTGCTCAATCCGAAAATCAAAGCTTGGGAAAGAGTACCGAAAATGGACCAAAGCATCAGAACAGTCAGAACAGTCAGAATGGGCAGAATAGTAAGAAACTTCAAAACCAAACGAAAGGTCAAAACCATACGAAAGGTCAAAACCAGTCGAACCAACAAGTCAAACAATCAAGTGTAAATAGATTTGCTCAACAATACAGCAAAGTTAAAGAAACCAACCAAACCAGCCAAGCCAACCAAGCCAAAAACTATGAACAATTGAAAGCTGCAATGAAAGGTAAACCCAAACAAAACAAAGCTGCATTGAAAGGTAAAAAGAAGAAGAAACCAGAAGAAATAGTGAAGATCAACTTGCCACCATTTATTAGTGTGTCGAGTTTGGCAAACGTTATGAATGTTCAGCTTAACGATGTTCTCAAGAAGTTGCAAAGTTTAGGATTCGAAGACGTCAGACACAGTTACATTTTGGATAAGGAAAACGCAGCGTTGATTGCCGATGAGTACAACTTTGAAGTGAACTTCGTAGAGTCGAGTTTGGAAGATTTGTTTCCTGTGGCGCCCAAAGAAGAGTTGTTGAAGGAGAGACCGCCTGTTGTGACGATCATGGGGCATGTGGACCACGGGAAAACAACGATTCTCGACTATTTAAGAAAGTCGAGTATTGTGGATAAAGAGTTTGGGGGGATTACGCAGCACATCGGTGCGTTTTCGGTGGTGACACCAGTGTCAAAGAAGAAAATTACGTTTTTGGACACACCTGGGCATGCGGCGTTCTTGAAGATGCGTGAGCGTGGTGCCATCATCACGGATATCGTGATTTTGGTTGTTGCGGGAGATGATTCGGTGAAGCCGCAAACGATCGAAGCGATCAAACATGCCAAGAAGTCGGGCGTGCCTATGATTGTAGCTATCAACAAATGCGACAAGCCGGGCTTAAAGATTGACCGGGTATTGAGTGATTTATCTGCACAGGGCATCGATATCGAAGACTACGGCGGAGAAACACAGACCGTGCAGGTATCCGGGAAAACCGGGCTCAACATGGATAAGTTGGAGGAAGCGGTGATCACGTTGAGTGAGATGGCGGACTTCAAGGCCGAACACACCAACATCCAGGCGGAGGGCTGGGTGATTGAGTCCGAGGTGGTGAAGGGCATGGGGTACACGGCAACGGTGTTGGTGCGTCGGGGAACCGTCAAGACAGGCGACATTTTGGTTTCGGGGACCACCTACTGTAAGGTGCGTGGGATGAAGGATGAAAACGGAAAGGTGGTCAAGGTTGCCGGGCCGCTGACGCCGGTGCAGATTTGGGGCTGGAAGGAGTTGCCTGACAGCGGTGATCAATTGTTGCAAGCCAAAAACGAGCAGATCGCCAAGCGGGTGACGGCCAACCGGATCACCAAGCTCAAGGAAATCCAGGCCATCAGAGACATTGAGAATATCAACGTCAAGAGACAGACCGAGCTTAAGGAGTCCCAAAGACAGGAGAAGATCAACCTGTTGAAGATGCAGGGCTTGGACGCGAGTATTTTGGAGGACGAGGCCGATGTTCCGCCTCCCGAAGCCATCCAGGTCAAGTACATTGTCAAGGCTGACGTGTTTGGGTCTGCGGAGGCGATCAAAGAGAGTATTGACGGCATGGGGAACGACGAGGTGAAGTCGGTGGTGATCAGCCACGAGGCGGGCGCGCCCACCGAGTCCGACGTGGAAATGGCCAAGGCCTTGGGTGCGTCCATCTTCTGTTTCAACGTCAAAGTCCCAAAACCCATCGCCAGCAAGGCCGAAAAAGAGGGCGTTTCTGTCACCGAGCACAACATCATCTACAGATTGATTGAGCAGGTGACTCTGGAGTTGACTTCCAAGTTGAAGCCAATCATCGAAGTGAAGATTCTCGGCGAGGTGGAAATCAAGGATACCTTTGTGATTACCGTGCGCAAGAGTAAAGTCAAGATTGCCGGGTGTAAAGTTGCAACCGGGATGATCAAGAAGAGTTCCAAGGTTAAGGTTGAGAGAAATGGAGAGGAGATTTATGTCGGCACTTTATCTTCTTTGAAGCATGTCAAGGATGATATCTCTGAGGCTAAGAAGGGTAATGAGTGTGGAATTGCTTTTACCAAGTGGGAGAATTTCGAGAAGGGGGATGTGATCAAGGTTTATGAGGAAATTGAGCATCCTAGGTATTTGTAAATAGAGATCTAAATACTTGTGAATATTACTGTATAATCCTAAAAACATTTAAAGGGAATTGAATACCCAGAGCATCTTTAGAATTATCAGTAACCGTATGTAATATACTCATTATTTATTTTAGTTGACATAATTAGTATAACCCGTTATTCTTCTGGAAACGATGTCTGCTTTTTAGTCAGCCTACTTGATTTCCTAAGTTAGATAACATTCGATTAAATCTTTGGGGCGTTCATTAATTCAAAAGGTTTCTGACTAAATATCAGTTATTAAACTAAATCTATCGAACCGCTTAAGAAGCCAAATGTACTCATTTACTCGGATACCAATAAAAGATTATA
Organism: [Candida] smagusa; assembly: GCA_030566775.1. NCBI lineage: Eukaryota > Fungi > Ascomycota > Pichiomycetes > Serinales > Debaryomycetaceae > Kodamaea > [Candida] smagusa. Next base: position 268,897 of record JAKUAW010000013.1, on the reverse strand, counting down.
TACATTTCAACCATAATCGGACTTTGCGCTAGGAAAATATACTGACCATTTTTGCGCTCTTATCGCATTTTAGCAATATATACCACGTGAATTTCAGCTAACTCACAATTCAAAGGAGAATTATGAAATCTTCAAAGCGTGCTTACTGGTCCTGGATAGATGACAACAAAATGGTTGCGGTGGTTTTTAGCACATTTGCTTGTTTAGGCTTGGGAGCTATTGCTATAATTAATAGGAACGATTATGCTGCAATATTAGCTGCAGCAGCAGGGTTTTGCGGTGCTTTAATATTTATTTCGGCTATACATCGAGCTCATGTGTTATCGGGCGACAAGAGTTGGTTTGGTGATGATTAGTGGTGCGCGGTGTTAATTAAGCTTTTGTGTATGTGGGATAGAGAGATGATCAATTCATGAAAATAATTGTGGTAATTGGACTATGAACATAGCGAATGTGGTATCGTGAAATCACGTAGTTAGTGGAATATTAAGGTATTCAGTTAAGTGCACTTTGCACAATTATCCGTAATGTCTTATGATACAAGAATTGCCTGTTATGAAATAGAAAGTATTGTTCTGTAATACGTTACTTGGCGATAAATATTAATGCTCTGTAAGCAGCTAATAAAGGCTTAGAATAGTTTTGTTAGAATTGATCTCTTTTACAAAGATGAAATGTATAATCTATAAGGAACACCCAGGAATGAAGTTGGGATAATTTTGAAACCTTACATTTTTGGTGATAAGCTGCTGCAATCTTGAGTGTAATTAGTTTTTAGCTCATGTACAGAGACTTCAATAGCGCAGTTTTAAAGGCTAATTAAAGATGTAACAGATAATGTAATATTCCATTTAATTTGAACTGATACTTTGAATGAATACTACCTCGAATGTTTCCTCACAATTCAAATATGTGTATGGCTTAGCCTGCCGAAAAATAAAAGACTCAATTAAGGTTATACGTTAATGTTACATAGAAATTTACGAATCTCGTATTTGGTGCGGCCATAAATGTCACATTTTATGTATCTTTACCAATTGGCATTGTTTAGTGCGCAAAATAGGAATCTCGTATTTGGTGGGATGAATTTGAAGTTTCTCTACTTACGTTTTTCGTACTTGGTGCAACTGTGTCTGTTTTGCAGCCATCAATTCTTATCGGTTGAAGCTGTATCGAGTTAAGTATAGGAAAGTGCCTATAAATTAAGAATGTTCTATTAAACCAAGAGATCCCATACGTGACTAAAAAGTATATTAAAATATCAATAAGCCGAGGTAATTTTATCTGTATTCTTGAAGACTGGTGAGAACACCAATTTCAGTTGGTTATGAAGCCAACGGCACGAACATTAGGATTCTTCTATCAAGCATAAACACTAGCATGGACTATTCTCGGAACTTGCACTATGCAATTTCACATGGTCGGTTTGAATGTTTTTGCAGCTAATAAAACCTTCTAATTACATAAACCTATTTGGTATTCTATTTAAATGTGTATATTTCCTGTCGATTCACATTAGACTTTACAGTAATCTCTGATTCAAAAAGTTATCTCTTATCTCAAATAGAATAAGTTAGAGGTCTGCAATGAAGCTTACAACAAATTATAGTCCAACCAAACAATATACTATACTTGGATTGATGACAAGTATAATTACAGTTTCGTGCTTATATTACTTCACTGATATTCTTCTCTTTCACACTGAATTTGTTGGAGAAGTTGGATTGAGCCAAGTGGCTTCACTGGGTGAATTAGTTTCAAAGCGTGCGTACTGGTCATGGATAGATGACACTAGACTGAGTGGGGTGGTTGCTGCTACATACACCTCATGGATGGGCATTGCGGCCTTGGCCTGCGTTACCACTGGTGGAGCACTTTGTGCTGCAACAATAATTGGAGCAGGTATTTACACCGCCGTGGTAGCTGTGTCTGCGGCGCACAGAGCGCATCAGTTGTCAGTCAATGGCGGAGGCTCGACAATCGAAGCTAAAGATGCTACCGTGCAGTACATCGATGGATATTACACTGGCGACCACGAAGCCGACAGTTTGCAGCTTAACCTTGTGTCACTCAACGAATTAAATGACTTGCAGACAATCACAAACACTTTACGCAGAAAGAGAAACTCGAATGTCATTTCATTGACAGGTGCAGGTTACTTGACCATAGATGATAAATTCTCGTCCAACCGAACTAAGAGAGTTTCGCCAAGTGTTCCTATTATCATGGCAAACACCAGCTACGGTAGCCATGTAATGATCCATTCTAAGTCATTGAGTTTAGAGAGTTTTATTAACATAGTTTTAACCACAACACCAGAAACGAAACCTGTATTACGGAAGAGAGATGGGTTTGGTGTTGACTGGATATCTTACTCGTTTGATGAAAAAGACGGCAGATATGCTAAGCTGTGGATTGACACGTACAATGACTTTCCCGACAGTGATGCAGTTGTATCAGGGATATACAGTTTCATGCAGAACAACGGTAACTGGAAAATGTGTTTAGCGGCACAATCATCGACGGGGAATGGCGATGACTACAATCGAATTGGCAAGAACAGTATAGTAAAAGGTGAAATTTATTACAATACATTTGGAGGAATGGATGGACAATGCGATGATGATAAAGATGGAGCAGACAAAGATAATAATGGAAATTAAATGTTTATTATATATTTCAATAGCATTTGTTCGTGAATTTATGAATGTATTTTGTTGAAGAAAGAATTTGCAGCCATGTTCAGAAAAAGACAAAAATCACTTGTGCCATTTTAAAGGTACTTTCATCTAAGAGACATGAAAGAGCTGAGTTAATGAAAACATTCAATTCGGATTATTGTGAGATATCTCGATAATTCGAAGATATTGTCTCTGAGCTGAGTACTACCGTAGATCTTCAGTGTTGCAATTTATTATGGGATTTAATATTACAGTAAAAGGATCATGACGGGCTTCAATATTCACTTGCTAGTAAATGCGGTTTATGACGTTTGCTCTTATAAATGAAAATCTTAAATGTATATGCCCAATAGAGGTTTAAAATTGATTGTATTTTGCAATTTGTCAAGCCTATTATGGGAAAGCGGCGACAATTATATGTATGAACATAATAACCAATAAAGAAAATCCTAATTCACAGAAACACTCCTTCAAACATATTGCTCTGTTATGCTTTCTATGCAAAACTCAACTTAGAAGAACTCGTCACTCACTCACTCCGTTCGTTCGTTTGTTTGTTGGTCATTTTCTCACCAAACAACAAAAAAACCATGTCATCGCACGATGAATACTCATCAGACGAAGAAGAACTCGAAAACCAAAAGTCAGACGTCCTCTTAGGATTCGCAGACGGCGAATTCGACGACGATTCCGAAGACCAACCCACCTTTGAAGACACCTTCATCGGAGGAAAGCCCATCTGGCTCAACGACACCGAACCCGACCACAAGTTGATTCACTGTGACAACTGTGGAAAGAAAATGGCGTTGCTCTTGCAAGCGTACTCGCCGCTCGACGGGAAATTGTACGACCGTGTGATCTACATTGTAGGGTGCAAGGACACGGTGCAGTGTTCACGCCAAAAAGGCTCGATCAAGGCCTTCAGAGGGATCTCCAAGGACCCCGAAAGAATGGCGGAAATCAAGGCCGAGCAGGACAGCGCCATTCAAAGGGAGTTGGATGACAAGTTGAAGGAAGACAACAAGAAGAAGTTGAACCTTGAAGTGACCAAGGACTTGTTTAGTGCGGCCAAAAGCTCGAATCCGTTTGGAGAATCCAATCCTTTCGGCAACCCGTTTGGAGACAACCCGTTCTCGCAACCAAAGGAGAAGAAGGAGGAGAAGAAAGAAGAGAAAACAGAGACCCTTGTGCACAAACTCGGGAAGTTGCCCAGCAAGATCAAAAAGTTGGGCGGTGAGTACCCTTCGTACCCTGGATCGTTTGTGTACATTGATAAGGAGACGTTTTCCAAGAAGGCAGCCTTGGAGCCAGAGTTGGAAAAGTACAAGCACTTGATTGACAACGAGGACGACGAGCCAGAAACCAAAAAGGGCGGCAAGGCCAGAAGAGAAAGCGGTGCTTCGTTGGATCCTAGCCAGCAGAAGATCGCCAACATGTTGGATGATAAATTCTTCGAGGGGTTCACGAATACTGTCAAGCACAACCCGGGTCAGGTGTTGAGATACGATTTGGGAGGAAAGCCGTTGTTGTATAGCGGCCGTGATGATATTGTGGGCAAGTTTATTCCGGAGTTTACTGTTCCTTCAGTGGGAGGGTCCAAGCGTCAGTTTGAGTTGCAATTGATGCCAAAGGCTATTCTTGATTTGGAGAATATGACTTCCGAGACTTCTGTTGCTGATATTTTGAATGGGATGTCGTGGGGGACGATTATTGTGTGTACTGATGTTAATGATGGGGGAGTTGATGGGGTTGGTTATGTTGAGGAGTGGTGTGGTGTTCAATGGGAGGATATATAGTGAACTAGCGAACGAACGAAGTGAGTGAGTGTGAGCGATTGACTATAACGAACGAATTTAGTGATTAACGATAACGAACGAAGTGAGTGATTAACTATAACGAACTATGTGAGTAATATCTATCGCGATCACTTAACTATCCCGATCGGGAGAGACTTTGCCATCAACTTCTTTCCTAATTAGACTTTACAAGTGGCATCCTATCACGAACAAAGTGAATCACCAGGTACACTATGATACTTAGATAATGAATTACTGACATACTTAGTAAATGCGATGTACTGAGTCAGACTACAAATATCCGAATAATCTTTATAGCTACGTTGTAGCTCCTACAACTAAACTATTCACGAGTTATCAACGGAATTTTTGAGATGTGAGATCTTACTATAATTAGAACAATATAGCAATTATATCTAAATTGCTCCCTTATGCACAGTTACGTCTGTTGCCTACACAATAATCATCAGATAGCCAGTAGCTAACACATGCTTTATCGTTTAGTACAGGACAAGTAACACAGAACACATACAAGCATAAAACATTGTAGGGTGATAATGGGAAGTAAAGTGTAGTGTCCACACAGTATCAACTGTAGTTTGTACATTGCCAACTAGTTGCATGTGTACAGTACTCACTACACACTGTCCACTACCCACTACTCACTTCGTTCGTAGCGAGAGTTCGTAGTGAGGTCGCGTCACGGGTCCAGTGAAGTCATCTCACATACCCGCCATGCATATATATAAGAAGCAACATTGAAAATCTCAAACCAAAATGTCCCGTTCATCATCCTCAGACGATGAACGATACTCAAACCACGTCCAAATCCCCCGAGTCAATCTCGACGATTTACGTAGAGCACACAACCCCATTCGCTTAGGTAAAGCAGCTGAGTCGACAGTCAAGAAAATCCGAGGAAAGGCGGTGAGGTTTCCTGATCTGTATGCGCCACGAGGAGACCTCTTGAGTAATCGGTCGTCCACCAACACCAGCGATTCTGAAGATGAGCCGTTTGAGCACATTCCCATGGTGGAGAGTGCGAATCTCCCTAGCTTCAGCCAGCAGCCGATGCGATTAGAGGCGGAGACGGAGGAGAGCGAGAGTGAGGCGAACATGGAGGAGCCGGAGGGGGTGGAATTGGACACGTCGGATGACTCCGACAACGAAGACGTTACGCCATTTGCAGATAAAGAGATCGATATTACGGACCAGGAGCGCAAAGAGTCGGTGGTCAGCGCCGAAGAACGGCCCTCTACATTCAAGAATCTCTTGCGCAAGATGTCGCTTGTGGATCATGCATACACAGGGGGATTTGCTCCTGAAACACCTCCGTCTGCGTCAGACACGTTTCTCGGCAAGGTGCTTAGCTTCAGCAAGGACACGCAAGGGATGAGCGGGGGAGGGATGTCGCCTGGGGCGTCGAGATTGGAGCCTGTGGACGAGGAGCAGGCGGTGGGGATGGAGGGCGACGCCATTGAGATGAAGCCGGTCAACGTGGAGCAGCTCAATGAGGAGGCGCAGAACTTGATCTACTCGCACATTCCAGGGCAGTCGCGGGTGTCGGAGGGGTCGTCGACGGAGTTCATGGCCACCAACCATCTCGTCAACCGGGAGATGCGCAATGACTACGACGAGCAGGACGAGTTCATGCTTGACGAGGACGACGATTACGTGGCTCCGCCCAGACAGGTCCAAGCGGGGGTGCTTTCTTCGTTGCTCCAGTTGTACCAGAACCAGGAGGCTCATTCGACCGCCAGTTTGTCGACGACCACCACCAAAGCCACGTACCTTGATGATAGCGACTCCATGGACGACCCCAAGCACAAGAGCATGGACTTCAAGAAGATCGGAAAGGCGTTCAAGCATGCCCCACGCAAGGTGTCGCTGAAAATGCGCCACTCCACGCACCTCGACCACGACGAGGACGAGAAGACCGGGCTCCCCAGCTTCCAGAACGCCCGCCCCAAGCAGTTCAAAAAGCCGGCTGGCGGGGCCAAGAAGAAGAAGCTCAAGATGCCAAAAAAGCACAACACCCGGCTCCGCATCACTGTCCACATTGCGGACATCTTGCAGCGGCAGCAGTTCATCATGCGGATGTGCCGTGCGCTCATGTTGTTTGGCGCGCCCACCCACCGTTTGGAGGAGTACATGGTGATGACGTCGCGCGTGTTGGAGATTGACGGCCAGTTCATCTACTTTCCGGGGTGCATGATCATTGCGTTTGGTGACGCCGCCACCAGAACGTCCGAGGTCCACTTGATCCGGTGCGCCCAAGGTGTCAATCTCTCCAAGCTTGCAGACACCCATAAGATATACAAGGCTGTCGTGCATGACTTGATTGGCGTGGAGGAGGCCGCCAAGCAGTTGGAGGAGTTGTTGAGGTCCAAGAACTTGTACCCGCCGTGGCTCTGTGTGTTGTTCTACGGGCTTGGGTCGCTTGCCGTGTGTCCGTTTGCGTTTGGAGGCGGTTGGTTGGACTTGCCCATCGCCTTTGGTGTGGGCTTGTGTGTGGGCTACTTGCAATTCTTTGTGTCGTCCATGTCCAACCTCTACTCGTCGGTGTTTGAGGTCACTGCTTCCATTGTGGTTTCCTTCATTGCCCGTGCCATCGGCTCCATCAAGGGCGGCACCATCTTCTGTTTCTCGGGCATCGCCCAGGGCTCCCTCGCCTTGATCTTGCCCGGTTATATCATCTTGTGTGGGTCTTTGGAGTTGCAGTCGCGGAACTTGGTGGCCGGGTCCGTCAGAATGTTCTACGCCATCATCTACTCGCTTTTCCTAGGCTTCGGCATTACCCTCGGCGGCGCCTTGTATGGCTGGGTCGACAAAAACGCTACGAGTGCAAACAAGTGTGCTCCCAAACACTCCCTCGATGACAAATGGAAAATCCTCTTTGTTCCGTTGTTTTCCTTGCTGTTGGGTTTAATCAACCAGGCGCGTCTTAAACAATTGCCTGTGATGATTGTTATTCTGGCTGTAGCTTATGTTGGCAATTATTTTGCTGGTAAGCACTTTTCCCTGGTTACTGAGTTTACTGCTTGTATTGGAGCGTTTATTGTTGGAGTATTAGGAAATTTGTATTCCAGAGTTGGGAAAGGTATGGCTGTTAGTGCTATGTTACCTGCTATCTTTGTTCAAGTTCCGCTGGGAATTGCATCTCAGAGTAATTTGGTTTCGGGGATTCGAGCTGCTGATCAGATTACGAAGCTGAATACTACGGTCGACGCGGAGAGTAGTTTGCAGACTGCTTCCATGAGTTTTGGAGTTGCTATGGTTGAGGTTTCGATTGGGATTAGTGTTGGACTTTTTGCTGCTGCTTTAGTTGTTTATCCGTTTGGGAAGAAGAGGACTGGTCTTTTTGCGTTGTAACGAATAAACGAACAAACGGAAGATGTGAGTTTGAGTTGTGAGCTTGTGGGTGGATATACTAAGTTTATCATCGAACCCACAATCAACGAAAGAAGCAAATTTGGGAGTGAATAACTAGAAGTTAATTTTACTTGCAATTAAAGAACGAAGTGCATATTTTAACCACAACAAAACAATATATAAAAGTTTATTATATCTGACTTACAAAAATTGTAATCTGAGTTTTGGAGTTTGGCATTCGACCTATTGAATGTTTATTTTGTTGTTCTGTGATTAACTATTTAATGATCATTTCATCGTTGTCTAATTATCACTTTACAAAGAGACATCATATCGACTTACAGCAACGTAGAGTCAATAGTGAAGTCTATACATATGTACAAACATTTTGAGTATTCTTCTTATCAAGCGACAGTTCATTCTAGTACTTTGTGATGAAAAACTCATCACAACTACAAGTCCTGACCGCTAAAATCCACGTCAGTTAACCTCTAAAATGTGAGACGAACTAACCTCTAAAACGATTAAGAAATCATTAACCTCTCAAGGTTTGGCAATATCAAATTTGAACTCATAAGCCTCTAACCTCTAAAGTTACTGCTAAATCCACATCAATTAACTAATCTCTTTTGGTCCGAGTAAGCCATAACCTCTTAAATGCAAACTCTAAATGTTTGGCAATATCAAATTGGAACTAATAAACCTCTAAACGATTGGAAAGTCACAAACCGCTAAATCCACTTCAATTAACTAATCTCTATTTTGTCCGAGAAAGCGATAACCTCTGAAGGAATGATATTATCACCTTTACAACTTATGAACCTCTAAATATCTAAAAAGTCACAAACCTCTAAAATGTTCCTGTAAATGCAATCTCCAATGGCAATATCAAATTAGAACTAATAAACCTCTAAACGATTGGAAAGTCACAAACCGCTAAATCCTCGTCAACTATCTAACCTCTAAATGCCCGAATATAACTCTGAAATGCCTGGCAGCAACTAACCGTCAAAACCACTAAAACAAGGTGTGAATGGAACCTCTAAAATATATGAAGCACTTCTAAAAGTGGGCTAAACTCTTTCTATGTTTGGTAGTGGAGTAGACACTAAAGTAAAAGTTTAATTGGAAAGGTATCTAAGGAATGAGATTGACTCAAGAGAAGGGATATGTCGTAATTGAAGAAGAAATTAATACAGTAGTATTGAAAAGAAGAAATATTATTTGTTCAACTAACTTCGTACGTAATAATGAAAGAAGAACTTCAAACAAAAACCGCCTGTATATCTCTACTTGACTAAACACCCACCATACAAAAAATCTCTTCACTAAACTCCATACAAAAAGTCTCTTCGCTGCTTGTCTTAGTAAAGTTTTGTCCAACTCATGTTCGTAAAAAATGTTACAATCAAAGAAGATATCTAAACTCTTGTCACAAGCATTAACCCCCGTCAACACAGGGTCTGCAGACACACTGCAGATCCAACCTAGCACACAGCTTTCAACATCGCCGCTTCTGCTTCTGCTTTTGTCGTCCAATGGGATTCCTCTCACGACCGTGCACAACTCGATCTTGTTGACTGAGGTTGGGTTGACGCTGGACACCCTCAAGATCTACTCGCTTGTTGGATACAAGCAGTTGGGTGCGGATCCATGGACCATTGTGGAGTTGGAGAAGAACTTGAAGTTGGTTATTAAGCGGTTACAGGTTGACGGCAGTAATGAAAACCAGTTGTATGTGGTTTTGTTTTACGAGCAGCAGTTTCCGAATGCTGTTGCGAAGTTGAAGTTGGATAATGTGGCGAGTGTTTTGAATGAGAATCTTCTGGGGTATACGAGGGGGGATTAAAACGACGAACACTACGGACACGACGAACGGAGTAGTGAGTTCTTTAAGTAATAAGAATGAGTTCTTTAAGTAATAAGAATGAGTTTTTAAGTAATAAGAATGAGTTTTAAGTAATAAGAAAGAATTCTTGAAGTAATAACTTCTTTTACTAGAATGACTTCTTTAAGTAATAAGTTCGTTGATAGTACATGTAATATAAAAAAAGTGAAGTATTGTAATTTGGTTCGTTGAGTGACAAAGAAACAGTGAACAAGACAAACCTCCTTTCGTTTGTTCCTTTACAAGTTATCAAATTTACGATGACTGCGGGGATAATCCAGAGTGACTACCGAAACTACAAAACTAGCAAATAACTATAACAGTTACAATATTTACACTATATTTAAAAACATGGGTTACTAGTAATAATGGGTGGTTGATCCTATTTATGAAAATTACTCCGCTATTCGGAACACTAGTCACTTCGTTCGTAGTGTTCTTGTCCGTTTTCGTAATTTTAAATTTTTGATTATGATACTGAGTTATATAACAAGTGGTAGAATGAATACCTCTACTCAACCACCCTCGTAATGATTCATCACTCCTCTGTTTAGACAACCTGTCACTTCGTAGTGATAAAAGCTCCACTACTCACGTCGTTCGTAGTCGATCGGCTACTTCGTAACAATCTCATCCTCATCCTCCTCAACCTCCTCATCATCATCCTCCATGTCATCCATCACGCTCTCCTCGTCGAAACTCTCCTCCTCCTCGCTGTCATACCAAAAATCCTCGTCAACAGGCTCGTGCTCGTTTTCCTTATTATTCAGGGCGTTGTTTGAGTAAGCATGCATTTCCAGCTCGGGCATCACAAAGTCCACGGGTATGTCCTTCTTGGAGCGCTCCACCTCCATGAGCACCTTCTTCTTGTATGCGTCCGGACTCTTTCTCAACTCGACCGACGCATCAATATTAGCAGGCGACAGCGTGTTGGGGTCCTCCAAAAGTGAGATAATCGATATCAACACCAGCTCAACCGTCTGTGCTGGCAGCCATGTCTCCAGCTCCGGCTCGTCCAGCGTCGGATCGCCGCTCTGGTGTAAGATCGATATGCAGAGTCTACCGTCTCGGTAGACATTTGGGTGGTAAATGGCTGGGGTGAATCTAAAGTGCGGCGGTGAGAATGGGAAGTCCACAGGAAACCTCATCTGTGCCTTGATGTATCCTCCGTGGTAGATACTCTCCTGGTTCAACACCATTATCCCGATGTTCCAGAGAAAGATGTTGTCGTCATCAAGCTCAATATGAAATGACGGAATCCCCTTCTTAGGGTCCGTCAAATCTTTAAATTGTCGCTGTAAAATGGCTGCGGCTGACTTGGAACTCATGGATCGTTTTCTTCGTTGTTTTCTCTCGTTATAAATAGGTAATTTTATACACACAGTAACTACGTGTGCTTAGAAATGTTGTGGTTTTTACTATTTTTTTCTTTGGTATTTTTAAAACTTACAAATAAAAAAAGAAATTGGTTTATGAGCTCTTTGATTGTCTTGAGCATGCCCATTTCAGTCTTTGTCAGCATGCGATGTGACCTGAAGCGGAACTTTCGGGTTGGCGTGTGTAGTTTAGGGCATGGATGAAGACGCTTATGTTTGGGTACCCTGGAGGTATGCTTGCTGCCACAGATGCAAAAAATGCGCAAACCCGGAATCGAACCGGGGGCCCAACGATGGCAACGTTGGATTTTACCACTAAACCATTTGCGCAAGCTCCGCGACGGGGAATTGAACCCCGGTCCTCCGCGCGACAAGCGGAGATTCTAGCCACTAAACTATCACGGATTTGATTGGAAAATTAAATCTAACTATACTACGACCGAAGTGAGTAGTGTAGTTAGTGAGTTTTCTATGATTGTTTCTCCTAGCGACTCAGGCGTAATGACGAACGAAACTACCAAAAAAGTAGTATCATTGGTGAGTTTTCTATGGTTGTTTCTCCTACCGAGTCAGACAGTTAAGGTAATGGAGATGTCAAGTGAGTAGTGCAATCAGTGTGTGTTTAATGCAAGTGGTATAACTAGTGTGAATTTAGTATAAATATTGAAAGGGAATGAATATAATTGCAAAGAAGAATGTATTTAGAATATTACAAATTCACACTAAACATACTAGGAACAAAGTTGTGTGCATTTGTTAGTCTTCGTGGAGCTATCTTCAACATGCAAAGAATCTGGATGCATGCATTTAATAAACAATTCATAGACGATATGAAGAGAAACTAAGTAATGGCATACTCATACTATTATATGATACATAGATAATTAAAGAATTTAGTTGTTTGTGGCAACCTTGTGACTGATTTTAATACTATCACAAACATTAAAATTTAACCTAAATAAGTGTATATAGCAAGAGTAGTATAACTGTATATTTCAGAATTTTGGTGATATTCTTCAATATTTTGCAGCCAAAAACGAGATTTTTCAGAAATTTTATTTTAATTTTAAAAAATGTTGATTATATAAGTTCAAGAAATCTTTTTAAATAATGTACATATGTACAATTATAGTTTCAAATATCAAAACCACTAAAAGAAAAATCACCCCTGAATCGTCTATTGGACATAGGTGTCACCAAATCCACTAATACAACGTAGCTCTTTATTAACATATACTCAACATATGTTCTTATACTTGAGTAAGAAAATATGGCAGACCGACAGTTCATATTAATCATTTTATTTACTATTGTTGAGACTTTCGCACTTTGCTAGCAAGTAGGACGTTGTAGATGTGTGAAGTTAGCACCTGACACATAGTTTCCATGTATGTACCTCAAACCGACAAACACCCTCCTTGAAAGTTACTGGGACACATCCATTATCTCATACTACTAACTGGACTCTCTTGTCCATATTATCCGAGAATGATATTCCAAATTACTTAAGTTCCTCGTATCAAACCTCCCATAATTTTTCCTTAGCTATTCTATTATTATTGGATTTATATTAATATTTGAAAATTGTTGTATAAAAGTTTACGAGAGTCATCGGAATACGTATTGATGTGTTCGTTTAAGGTAAAATGACAATCGTGTACTTGCCTGTGATTTATCTCCAACATATCCATTAACATTCCCAGTCCTAAATGCTCTACTCAAGTTTTCAAACAAGCTTATTCGATGTACATGATCTAACCGTAAAACGTTAATTTATATTCACGCTACAGTCTATTTTTTTTTTTTTTTTTGCAGCCAACTTCGCAGTCATTGATCACCAATAATAATCAAGGAACTTCCAAAGCAGCTTTTCTCATAATAACCGTGGCAACTTTAAAGTGATTTCGCACTAAAAGAATAATCGCCACTGAACCATCTATTAGCAATCTCTAACGCAACTTTAGGAGTACTGTAAGTAACAAAATGACCAGCTTCATAAACTCTCATAAAAGTGAAATTTTCGTGGTTCTTGACTTCACCAACCAACTTATTATCATGAGTGTAAAATGATTCCATTGAGGCCGCATTGAACTTGTCATGTCCGGAATATTGTAATTCGTTAGACAATTTAAGATTACTGAGCCAGTTACACATATAATCTTTATCTCCAGCATATAACAAAACAGGAATTCCCGCGTCTAACAAGTCAACAATATCCTCGCTGAAAGAAGTCCAAAAATCACCACTTGCAATAAACAGACCATATACTTCAAGGTTCACGGACTGGAAAGTTTCTATCTGAGATCCCACAGCGTTCTTAACGTAAGGCTGGTTCAAATACCCGTCAATGTGGCTAAATTCTTTGAAGCACATTGGGACATCACATGTTGTTCTAAGATCATAGATATTTAAACCCGTAGCGAATACTGGTTCGTATAATGGGTTGCACACGGCAGATGCGGGTGCGCATGCATTGGATGTGCCGTCCTCCGCACATGCCTTCAATGCAGCGACACATTTCTCGTACTGCTCATCCATACCCGCGCACACTTCCGGTGACAATACAGCAGGATGACCTCCATTACCGCAACCCATATCCTTATAAGCACCGTACTGAATCAAAGGATCGGTTACACCATTCGCAATGAGAATGGAACTTAATTCAAACTTTCTGTCTCTGTGGCTAAGAATTTCCGTGGCTACTGCAGGTATATAGTGACCCCCGTATGACTCTCCGTGAATGTGGAGGTCTGACTTCAAGAACTGTGGGAATTTCTCATAGAATAACTCTAAGAAGACGTAAACATCTTTGGCGGCGTCCCTACTGTTATCGACCGTTTCATTATCTGAGTAAGAAAACCCAGTTCCAACTGGCTGGTCCAAGTAAATCACGGAAGCGTTACTATTCCATGAATATGGGTTGAAGTTGAGTTCACCATCTCCATTAATAATAGAAGGACCCAGTTCCATAAATAATGCAGTCACAGAAGCGCATCCAGGTCCACCATGTAACCACAACACAATCGGATCATTAGCCGGATCGTTTCTAGATTCGAAGAACCAATAGAAAAAGTGTTTAGACTCAGTATCTAAGTACCCAGTATACTGTTTAACCGTGTCTAATCCCAATTCCTCTGGATGACTCTCTTTAACTCTCAAATTATAACCTTCATATTTCAACAACTTAAAATTTTCAAACTGGTATTCAACTTTACCCTTAAAGGATGAGAGTCCAGTTTGAACTAGATTTTGGAGTTTTTGGTAGTATCCTTCTTGAGGACTAACATTATTACTTAAAACCTTTTGATTTTGGGGATCTGATGACCCGCACACTTCTGTGCAAAGCAATGCTACATAGAGAACCTTCAAAAGCTTCATTGATAAAATTTTATAATTTGCATGAGAGGTTACACTTTCTGTTGTGATCTCCGGTATTCTTAAGATCAGTACTGGTTAAATTACGGAAACTCAAAAATCACGGAAATGTCACAAAAATATATTCCGTCAACAATCTCACCTTAAACTTTATGCGCATTTCTATCGATAAAATAAACTAAGTGGCTAAAGTGGTTCAGGTATTCATATGATGACATTATGCTACTTTTACGCACTTGCCCAGAATCTTCTTTTTATGTAGATTAAATCCTGGGTAAGTCCTTTTAAGAAAGTGGCTGACAAATCTTTTAATTTGATGGATCGGTGTATTTCACTTTGTGAAAACCAGAGAATATTTCCTAAAATAAAATGTTTTTATTTGATCAGCTATGCTGAAAAAAACGAACTAGACAATAGCATCAAGTATTGATAGTAACCTTTGAGGTATTACAATACAATTACTTTAAAAGAACTAGGTCACTCGGATTTCTAATGATTACTTGATCTCTTGAGTTGAAGCGGCCCAGTGTCAACTCAGGATCAAACGGCTGTAATCACAGCCAACGGCTTAGTAATTTGAGTATTGACAAAATTTTATTTATCAGGTTGTTAATAATTGAAATATAAGTATTTGAAAACAAAAGTTGAAATTGTTAGTAATTTTTCTAAATGAGTAGTGCCTAGTTTACTAATTTACTAACTTAGCCCAAAATTTGATGTTGTATTTATTTAATAATAAGCTACGATAGATACTTCGTCTCAAAAAATTCTGTCCCAAACGCTCATGTTTGATATTTCACTTGTCAAGAAGTAAATTCAAACCAAATTACTGAGCCGCCGATTCTAATGCTGACATAAATAATCACAATGGCAGTAATGCTGTTGTTTGTTTCGAATGGGATTATAATTTAGTGAAATACTCTTGGGAACCCATAACTTATATTTTAACAACAAACACTGTGTATATTGAATATACAATGAAGATTGAATGATGTATTTCTGCTCTATTTTTTGCAGTCCATGTCACATTACTAATATACCCTCCAAAGAATATCTCTGCAGCAACTATTCACTAAATGAATACTCACCTCTGAAATATCTATCAACAATTTCAAAGTCAAATTCATGCCTATTGTAAGAAACCAAAAAGCCAGCGTAGTGAATCCTAATATAGGGGAAGGTACATAGTTCTACTGTTCTCTATGGTTTTCTTAAGATCAGTACTGGTACAAAAACTCACGATACAAAAAATATTCAGCGGTACGGGTCTTTAGAGAATAGAGATAAACGGCACAAAATTTCACAAAAATATATTGTTAATATACCATCATAACAATATAAACCGCTAAGCTAAGCTTGTTATTTGAAGGATAAGATGATCGCTGTTTTTATTTATTCGATATAAAAAGTACGAGGCTGTTTTATTATAGAACGAACCAAGGGTATCTAATTTGTTCTTAGGAGGCTTCTAATTAGATGTCAAAAGACTAAGAAAAGTACAAAATGAATAGTTTAGCACTGATGACCTTGTACACAACACTTTTACGAAAAGACTGTATGTGGGTTTTGATTCAAACTTACTCTAGACCAATACACAGTCATTTTGTTTAGGCTTCTGCTTTCTTTATATATATTGTCTAAGAAATCGTAGAACACAATACACTAATATTTAGTAGACTTAAGAGCCGTATTTTAACACATTATTTTATGTTAATCAAGATCAAATACCATCATTACCATAAACGAAGTGAATATGCAAGAATGACAGTTCTGCGGTTCCTTGAAAAAGTTTACAATACAGAAGATAAATCTAATTGTTAATAGTGGAGAAATAAACTTATTTCAGAAAGTTAAGAAAACACTGGTTTCCTTCAACTTTAGGTTATTTAAATGAATATTTTGAAAACTCGATAACGCTTATTGGTTATTTATTCGTTTAAAATTTACCATATTTGAAATGAAGAATTCAGTAATTGAAATGAAAATTTGAAATGTACATTATTGAACACATAGTGTACATTTATGATAAAAATGGAAATTCTGTATACCAATTTTAAAACAGCTTGTTACTAAAAGAATAATCACCACTAAACCATCTACCAATCATTTCTAAAGCGAACTTAGGCTTATCATAAGTAACCAAGTGGCCAGCTTCGTGAACCCTAATAAAAGTGAAATGTTCGTAGTTCTTAAATTCACCAACCACAGTATTCTCAAAAGAATACAATGGCTTCAAAGAGGCAGCACTAAACTCAGCGTGTCCATAGAACTCTAATTTGTTTGACCATTCAAGATTACCAAGCCAGTTACAAATGTAATCCTTATCGCCAGCATATAACATAATAGGGAGTCCTGAATCCAATAACGCAGCGACGTCTTTGTGGAAGGAAATCCAGTAATCGCCGTTTGTAACAAATTGGTTGTAGACATCATCACTGCAGATTTCGTACGTTTGGACCTCGGATCCGATAGCCTTCATGACATGAGGTTGGTTTAAATATTCACCTATGAGAGTAAATTCATTGTAGCACATTGGAACATCACAAGTTTTCCTAAGATCGTAGATATTCAACCCAGTAGATAACACAGGAAAAAGCAACTCATTGCACGTAGAAGATGCAGGTTTACAAGAATCGGGAGTCTGTTGTTCCTCACAAACAGTCAATACAGCAGCACATTTCTCGTACTGTGCATCCATGCCCGTACACACTTCTGGTGACAACACAGCAGGAACACCACCATCACCACATGCCATATGTTTATAGGAGCCACATTGAACCAAAGGATTGGTGCAGCCATTTCCAATAAGAATGGAAGTCAAATTAAACGTTCTGTCTTCATGGCTAAGGATTTCAGTAGCAACTGCAGGGATATAGTGACCTCCGTACGACGCACCATGAACGTGGAGATCGGAGTTCGAGAACTGCGGGAATTTCTCATAGAATAACTCTAAGAAAACATAGACATCTTTGGCAGCGTCCCTACTGTTATCGACGGTTTCATTTTGTGAGTATGAGAATCCTGTTCCGACTGGTTGGTCCAAGTAGATCACAGAAGCATTGTTATTCCATGAATATGGATTGAAGTTGAGTTCACCATCTCCATTCATAATAGAAGGACCCAGTTCCATAAATAATGCAGTCACAGAAGCGCATCCAGGCCCACCGTGTAACCACAAAATCACAGGGTCGTTTGCGGGGTCGTTTCTAGACTCCACGAACCAGTAGAAAAAGTGCTTGGACCCAACATCCAAGTACCCAGTATATTGTTTGACTGTATCCAAGCCCAATTCCTCTGGGTGGTTTTCTTTAACTCTCAAATTATAACCGTTATATTTTGACGTCTTGACGTTTTCAAACTGAGCGCTCTTGGCCTCAGAAAGCCCAATTTGCTCAAAATCTTGAAGTCTTTGGCGGTCTTTAGCATCAACCTGGTTACTTAAGATCTCTTGTTTAGCGTAACCATATACTTCTGCACAAAGAGTGGCAATGGAGAGAATCTTACAAAGCTTCATGATTAATGATGCTAAAACTTGAAAGGAATTTTAACGTTTAAATATTCATATGTTATTGATTAATATGCGTTTCAATGAACAAAAATATTCTCTTCCGTGATTTTATGACTTAAACAAACGGCAGGTTATTAAAATCACAGAAGGCATAAGCCACAAAGTGCGATGAGTTACATAAGAAGATCATCAAAAAAAGAATGGTATGGTCCCTAGCAGGATCGAACTGCTGATCTTGGCGTTATTAGCACCACGCCTTAACCAACTGGGCCAAGGGACCATTTCATGTTTGTAAAAATACCGCAATTTTCACCTACTGAAGGAATAGACATTAAGCAAAGTTTTTGCTTTTTGATAGAGTAGTTTATTGTTAGCAGTAGTCTTATGATACTTTATTCTGGTATTGGTAGTACTGGTTTCTCATAGTAATCGTGGGTAAAGGAATAGTGAAGATTTTATAATGTAAGGTGTATATATATAAAAACTTACATAAACAGACACGGCCGATCTGAACATATGAAAACCTTTGGTTTCAATCAGAGCTAATGATTCTATGTAGATGCCAGAGTTAGTCCATTAAGTATATAAAGGTAATTGCTTCATCTAAATGTTATATTAAATATTTAGCACAGTTCGTAAAAATCTACATGAGATTGCAAATTAGTAGCAATATCAAATATGAAGAATAGCATACAAAAAATCATCATTAATATTTAAATAGGCTATTTACTATCTTATCGAAGACCTTTATCGAAACTATTAAAATTATTCAATCACCATTCCTCACATACTCTTAAATTTTTAATAATTTTCATATCCATTTTCGAAAAATTACACCAAAAAGTTGAAATATACTAACTACAATTCCTAAATATATTTAACATCCATAATATTCCTTGCATCATACCATCCGATTCCCATTCCACACCAATCCACTTTAAAATTAGCGCGCTTTTGAAATTTAAAAATCAATGAACCGAATCATTTGTAGGTTCTACTCCAGTAGTCATTATGAAACGCTAGAACTCCCCAAAGGAGCGTCAATTAAAGAAGTTAAGGTACAATTTAAGAAGCTTTCCAAAAAGTATCATCCAGACATGCACCCCAACTTGGATGCAGAACAGAAGCAAGAGAATAGTGATAAATTTGTGAAGATAGTGGCAGCGTACGAAGTTTTGAAGAACAAGGACAAGAAGAAGCAGTACGACCAGCAGATAGGGGCCAAGGCCAGTTCTGTACTGCGATCGAAAGAATGGAATAACACATACTACGGGGAGGCCAAGTATTACTCGAAACGGGGAGGAACATACACAGCATCAGGGTTGAACACCACCAGGCACCGGGTGAGGTTCAGCGATGGATCATCGACGGCACAGGGGGGCAAGTTTTCAGGAGAGCATGTGAATTATGGAGACCGGTTTGACGTTCCGCATTTCAACTACAATGAGCATTTACAGAAGCATCTCAAATTTGAGCAGCGAATACTCGGCAAGCATCTTACGACCGAGGAGCGGGACAAGATCATTGCACAGGTGAAGCTGTCGGGGGAGGAGATGCTGGAGGAGTTGATTACAAAGTATTTGATGCGGCAGGTGGACAATCATACGGGGATGAACCTGGCGCGCAGCAAATCCAGTTCTCGGGGAAGTTATTCGCATATGTACCAGGCTCCAGATGATTCTTCGTTGATGAAGAATTTTTTGATGTTTGGAGGGGTATTGGGGTCGTTTTATTTTGTATATTCGTTTTTTTGACACGAACGACGAACCACAACCACGAACGAAGTGAGTGGTTGATGGTGAGGGGTTAGGGGCGAGTCAGTATTTCCTAATTGCCATTAGTATTTCCTAATTGCCATTAGTTTACCTAACTATGACTCTTTTACTATTACTTTGTGATACAATACGAAATAAAGGAAACGGTTCTCATATACGTAGCAACTGGAACTCTAAATGACTTGATCTGATCGTTCTGTTTTGTTCATGTTTTTTATTTAGCGAAGAGTTTGCAGCCAATCGAGCTGAAAAATGTGGTTGCATTTTTGAGTTATGTATACGAGGGAAGTTTAATAAGCCAATGCTGTGTACTCAGTATGATGTAGTTAGTATTGCTCAGCCAGAATGTTTGTAATACTCAACAGTTAGTCGTAATGTAATATTCAGATAGTCGTAATATTCAAATGCGTCGTTGTAATAATCGTTGATAAAATTTAATTCCCAGTAGGTTCGTCATACTTGATATTCAGTAGGTACGTAATATCGGTTGTAATACTCACTACGTTCGTAATATCGGTTGTAATACTCACTACGTTCGTAATATCGGTTGTAATACTCACTACGTTCGAAATATCGGTTGTAATACTCACTACGTTCGTAATATTCACCACGTTCGTATCAAATACTATCAAATACTACATTCCTGTCGAATACTACGTTCGTATACTCGTCATGGTAATCGTGTTTTATTAAGTATCCCCACAAACCATATCACTATACAATGCACTCCTAACGATCAACCTCACCAAACACCAAATCCATGGTACCAATAATAGCAACCGCATCAGCCAACAAGTTACCTCTGGAAATATGGTCAAAAGCACCCAAGTGAGCAAAACCAGGAGCTCTAATCTTACATCTGTAAGGTCTTTCAGAACCATCGGAAACGACGTAAACAGCCATCTCACCCTTTGGAGCTTCGATGGCAGTATAAGTCTCACCTTGAGGAACCGCGTAACCCTTGGTGAACAAAAGGAAATGGTGGATCAAAGCTTCCATATCTTCCTTCATCAACTTACGAGGAGGAGGAGAGATCTTGTAGTCTTCGACCTTGACAGGACCTTCAGGCATGTCGTTGATACACTGTTGGATGATTCTCAAGGACTGTCTGAATTCGGCCATTCTGATAAGGTAACGGTCGTAACAGTCACCGTTCATACCGACGGCCACGTCGAAGTCGACCAAGTCGTATGCATCGTAAGGCTGGGACTTTCTAATATCGAAAGGAATACCGGAACCTCTCAACATGACACCGGAAAGACCGTAGTTCAAGGCATCATCGGCAGTGACAATACCAACGTCAACGGTTCTGTCCTTCCAGATACGGTTGTCAGTGACCAACTCTTCGGTTTCATCGATTCTGTCACCGAATTGGGTTGCCCACATGTAGATGTCATCCAAAAGACCAACTGGTAAGTCCTGGGAAACACCACCTGGTCTAACGTAAGCAGTGTGTAATCTAGCACCCGAGACTCTTTCATAGAATTCCATCAACTTTTCTCTCTCTTCGAAACCCCACAAGAAAGGAGTCAAACCACCGACATCCATAATGTGCGACAAGACAGACATACAGTGGTTCAAGATTCTGGTGATTTCACCAAACATGGTTCTGATGTACTTTGCTCTCAAAGGAACTTCAACGTTTAACAACTTTTCAACGGCAAGTGCAAACACCAATTCGTTGGTCATCATGGAAACATAATCCAATCTGTCAAAGTATGGTAAAGCTTGCATGTAGGTTTTGGATTCGATCAACTTCTCAGTACCTCTGTGTAAAAGACCAACGTGGGGGTCGGCACGCACGATTTCTTCACCGTGCAATTCCAAGATCAATCTCAACACACCGTGAGCAGCTGGATGCTGAGGACCAAAGTTGATGGTAAAGTGTCTAATTTTGGAGTTTTGTTTGGCCACCTTCTTTGGGTCGTCATCCTTACCAAAGGTCATGTCGACTTCATCCAAAACCTCAGTGAAGGTGGTTTTGCTCAAGGTAGAGCCTTCGGTAGAAAATCTTTGAGCAGGAGAACCCATGGCATTGTAGAATGGTTTGGATTCGGAAGGAGTGGAGGCCATTACTCTAGGCACAGAACTGAAGAAACGTCCGCTCGAGGCAGAGACGATTGGTCTAACGCTCGACGTAAGGGTTCTTACTCTTAACATGCCTTTGTTGAGAAAATATGAAAAGATGTTCATTGGTTGAAAAGTTTGTTCGCGGAGCACGTGACTTGAAAATACGAATGCAACACTACGAACGAAGTGAGTGGTGTGGTGTTTTACGTTTAATAATGAATATGTTATTACACCATGATAGATACCTGGATATCATAAAACTCTGATACCATGTCTTGTGAATAACAAAGTGACATGTAACATGTGACTAGATGTCATGTGATATACATGCAGGATGATTTACTGTTACTAATATATCTGTGGAAGTCTCCTACTTTATTTTCATATCAAATTCTATGGTATTAAACAATTTCTAACTAGAGAACGAATGTGAGTGAGTTCACTCGTTCGCTCATTTATTCACTCGTTCGCTCATTTATTCACTCGTTCGCTCATTTATTCATTCATTCGTTCGCTCATGTATTCATTCGTTCGCTCATGTATTCATTCGTTCGCTCATGTATTCATTCGTTCGCTCATGTATTCATTCGTTCGCTCATGTATTCATTCGTTCGCTCATGTATTCATTCGTTCGTTCGCTCATTTATTCATTCATTCGTTCTCTCATTTATTTATTTATTTATTTATTCGTTCATCTTCTTTGTTCCTTCCTTCTGAATTGTTCTCGAACGCTTGCTATCTCAAACGCGTAATTGCGTGCATACAACATCTCTGCGCCTGCACAAAGAAACATCTTGAACTTTTCAATCCAGTCTTTTCAGGCCGCGGTGCGGCCCAGGCTAGCGCTACCGCCAGATGGTATA
The DNA here is from genome assembly GCA_030566775.1 of [Candida] smagusa. NCBI lineage: Eukaryota > Fungi > Ascomycota > Pichiomycetes > Serinales > Debaryomycetaceae > Kodamaea > [Candida] smagusa. Next base: position 246,193 of record JAKUAW010000013.1, on the reverse strand, counting down.
AGAGCCCCCGAAATACTCTGAATTTTTTTTTTTTACCGTGCCAAACATGAACCACAAGAGGAAGAGAGATGATACTGAGCCAGATACCAAGAAGGTGAAGAATTATGTCTCGACCAACGACCGCGACTCCAATCCCAAGTACTCGACACTGAATGAGTGGCCTGTGTACGCACATCCTGAGGGAGGGTTGGTGAAGATCACACCTTGGGGTTCACTTAGACAATACACCAACGCTTCCACCGGGGAGTTGGTGACCAAGTTCGAGGATTCCTCGTTCCAAGAGCAACATTTCAATATGGCCAATAATGATTACATGCAGACAGACATGGATGTTGAGATGGCCCAGATGCCTCCTACTCCACAGTCGATACAGCAGTGCCAGTTATCGACTCCGGTGAGGACATATCCTAGCGATGATGCTGAGGGTTATGTGATAAATGGGTATGAAGGGTTTAACCAGGAACATGAAAATTATTTTGGAATGGATGATGGGGATGCTGCTTAAAAGTATATTTCTTCTTGTATTAGTATTGTATTTTAATGTGTATTGATGTTTGGGTGTAGTCTAACGAAACGAATAAGGAACGAATGAGTTGTGAGGTCGAGAGCTCGAGAGTTCAAGAGTTCGAGAGTTAGAGTTCAAAAGTTCAAAAGTGCGAGAGTTCTTAAGTGCGAGCGTTCAAAAGTTCGAGAGTTCGAGAGTCCCCGAGAGTTCCATATTTAGCGAGTGAACGAATTAAAGAGTATGAAAAAGAATAGGTACGTTCATGCGAGATCGAGTCCGTTCATATATGAGTTCACCCTTACGTGATCACTGTTAAATGAGCGAGTACATTCTGTTCTTTGAACGCGCCAGTAATATGCGCGTGAGCAAGCGGCCAGCGCGCTTGCCAGCGCGTGAGCTCGTTGATCACCACCACAAATCGTTGTAATAAATTATGACGCCTGACGCAGTTTTTCAATGCCACGCGAGGTCAAAGAACACAAATGAAAACGTGGAATTGTGATACCAAATCATTTTTTATTAGACCATACACGAACAAAGCCAGTTAATCTAGTTTACCCTAAAAGAACAAAATGAATAGTCTAATTTTTATTAATTTCATTTTAATATAATTTCAGCGTATGACAGGAGAACTAGTTTTCATATTACTATGGTGTTGAAATGTGAAACTGAGCGTACTTGAATTGACGGCATTCACTTGTACCAGGTACCTAGTGTATAGGAACAATTCATTGATATGTTTTTTTTTTTTGAGTATTTATTGAAATCTATAATCGAGAAGTAGAAAACTGTATAATGGAGAAATAGAGAACTGTATGATGGAGGAATAGAGAACTATATAACGGAGGAATAGAAACATATAAAGAGAACAGTAAGAACAAACATCCACTGAACAGTTTTAATACCAATATCTTGATCCGGAAACAGAGTAACATTTTCACCGCTCACTTCCCAGGTACACATTCCGGTATAACCCTCTTTAGCAATGAATATCGCATGGCTAGGGTCCATCTTAGCTGATTCTCTTAAAATCTCTTTGTAAAGTAGCAGCGATGGAGCTGCTGAAGCCATCAAAGTGAAAATACTAATTCGCCATGGTAACCATGTGTATATATAACTTGATTAGAGAAAAGGGAACACTGTTGGTTATCACTCTACGAACTTTGATGCCCACAGAAACTGGTTGGCTACTACCAACGCTTTACCAGCAAAGCAATGGTACATCGCAAACACTTCACAATGGACCTTGGACCTCCATTCTTTGCATACTTTGAATGGTTCATGTCGCAATTCGTTCCTCAAGTTGTAGGACGACGGAAGTTTAGATGAAAAGGGCTTTTATGGTTTACCAAATATTCACATCGCAGTGATCCTAAGCATAATCCTACTGTTCTTATCTTTGTAATGGTACACTTCAAACAATTCAACACTAGGAAAAACATCTTTGTTGCCTGTTCTTCCATGGCCTTATCTGGCCTTGCAATTCACATCCAATATAATGCAATGATGTACTGATTTTTATCAGAACTATACTAGATTGGGAAACTACTTATGGTGCGGCTGCTGGTTTGCCCTTTTCCTCATATCTACTAATATTGGCCCGTCTCTCAAGAGCTGTTTGTACATACAGTATAACAAGAAAAATGTCTTGCAAACACCTTAAACCACTATCAGGTCCCCATCATCCATTTCTTCCAATCGTCATGGTGGACAATGAAATTAAATGTAAAGCTGAAACATCTTTATCTGATCTTTCTTTGGATGAGTCTTCTAAATTCATTAATGCTGCAAAGTTAATGGGATTTTGCAGCCAAAGTAGTTCGGAGATTTTGTTTTCAAAACTCATTGAGCTGAATAAAGGTCATAATATTCAAATGATGGCTCTCACTCAGATTTATAGTAGCAAATTTAGTACATAGATAATAATGCAGTACTACTGATCTTATTGTGGTTCTAGATTAAGCTGTCTTTATTATTCCTAAGTTCCTATATTAAGCACGTGCTGTATGATTTCCTTAGAAATCACATAATAAAAAGGTAAGATTGACATGCGGTTCCCACCAGTAGTTGTCCGTCAAATAGACCTCCTCACGCTCAGAGGCAAGTTTGAGTGAATTGGCAATGCTACCATAGGAAAAAATGTATTTCAACTGTTTTACGCACATGTCAGCGAGAATTTAAGCGAGATTCGTTAAAGTGTCAAACGTAAAAATAACTCACTTATTCGTTAACTATTCATGAAAAATTTGTATGAACGACAAGTAACGTCATTCACTTTCATTAACTGTTTATTTAAATCATTTATATAAACGACAAATACTTACTCACTTCGTTCGTTCTTCATTGTTCATTTACCTACTATTAACTCAAATCATTTATATTCATTATAAATATCAAAACGTAGAATAAAGTCACCCAGCTCGTTCATGAGTCGCTACTTCTCCAACGGAGTCAAACGCAAATAAGGTTTGATAATTCTAAACTTAGGAAACAAAGTCTTAGCCTCCTCATTAGAAACAGATGGGTGAACAATCACATCATCACCAGGAACCCAGTTAATAGGAGTGGTGACTCTGTGCTTGTCACCAGTTTGCAAAGAATCAACAACTCTCAAAACCTCAGCAGTGTTTCTACCAGTAGAAGCAGGGTAAGCCAAGATCAATCTAATCTTCTTGCTTGGATCAATGATGAAAACCGATCTGATGGTGAATTGGACACCCTTGTTGTCAACGTTTGTGGCATCTTGGTAGTCAATCATGTCGTAAAGGTGAGCAACCTCTCTCTTTGGATCAGCAATGATTGGAAAGGTCAACTTGGAGCCAGTAACCTCGTCAATGTCTTGGACCCAGGCCTTGTGGGAGTCGGCAGTGTTGGCAGACAAACCAATCAACTTAACACCTCTCTTGGCGAATTCCGGCTCCAACTTGGCAAAGGCACCCAATTCGGTGGTACAAACTGGGGTAAAATCATCAGGGTGGGAGAACAAGACAACCCAGCTGTCGTTGATGTACTCGTGGAAGGAAATAGGACCGTTGGAAGTTTCGGCCTTGAAGTCTGGGGCAGTGGAACCCAATCTTAAAGTAGTGCTCATTTTACTGTTTTACTCTAAAAGAATTACCAAGCTTATATAGTAAATTTTCAGGAGAGCGTATAAATACACTAAAATTACATCTTGTCACGTGAAATGTGGCATTACTCCTCTGTATCTAAGTCAACTCCGAAATCATCCAATTTCTTGCCCATTCCGTTGGACCAGTGATTGCGGCTCATTGTAGAGCGCGGGTCCAACCGTTTACGCAACAACAGAATGTCTCTTCCGTGGCGAATTTCGAATGAGGTGTCTGAGTCCCGAGGAAAGTGTCTTTGTACACCTGTCGTAGATTTTGTCCCTCCGTAGTCTGGGGGCCAAGGAAGCTGTAACTGATCTTCCTCTACATAGGATGTTTTTTCTGGCGCATACCCGTGCTGGTTATTTCTTTTGGTTCTCAATGGGATGATCCAGAAAATCGGGTTACCGCACATTTGGAGGAGGTTGCCTAGGAGGCCATAATCGTAGGGAAAGATGAGATCGTCGGTCGTGAAGTTTGATGGGACGATTTCCGATTCCATGTCAATTGATGATTGATTAGTCGCAGATCCATTAAATTTGGAAGGTCCACTGGTGGATCTGCTATATGTAGATCCACTTGTATCATTTGCAGATCCACTTGTATCATCACTCGTGGATCCTGTATCATCATCTGATCCACCATATGCAGGTTCCCCATCATGATCATTAGCCCCAAAAGAAGAAGTCAAACGAGGCATGGAAACTCCATGGAATTTCGCATAATTTTCTGTGATTTGTGTCCAAAGACGCTCCGTATGGAATTGTGATTCGATTCGCTCCCACTCCCACACCTCGATTTGTGTCATTCCCTTAAATCCCCAGTTAATCACACACCGGATAAGAAGAATCACTATCGTTGCAAAAATAAACATATCAACAGGCAAAAGAATAAATATCGATACAAGCTCAGTCTTGTTGATCAAATAAACAGGCAAATGGGAGTCCCTCAAATAACTGATGAACCTCGGGGTCAATTCAACCATCACAAATCCCGTCGTATAGATGATCCATAACAAAAACAGCATAAAGTGCCCGGCATTACCATACCCCACACAATTGTTTGTCCAGGGACAGTGGTGATCCATGTGTAACACACATGTGTTGCACGTTTTACAATGATGGCTTCTGGGGGGTTTGGGCAAGTTACATTTTGTGCAAAAACGGTTCCATTCCGACTCCACCTGGACATAATCCTTGGGAGGGCTCCCGGGAGGCGTGAATATAGCACCAGCATACGAGATCCACACCATACTCAAGCACACCTGGAACCAGATCTGTCGTTTAGGCGTCATATAGCTGGAAAACACTAGGAAATGGGCGCCATACCCAATCCCCGCTATTAGCACACTTGGGATCTACACTGGTTAGTACGTTGTCGCTACATCTCCGTCTACTCACGATTATCCCCAAGATGGGCCATTTCAAGTGAAGGGCCATTTTCGCGGTGAAAATAAAAATTAAATATCGGTGGCAATAAACATGGTATGTTCACGAAGCGCAATCCGGCGTGTACTAACAATCTAGACTTCTATCGGTACTGGATACGACTTATCAAACAGTGTTTTCTCACCAGGTATGTAAAAGGAGGGGTATCATGAGTTATTTGAATAACTTACTCACTTCGTTCGTTCGTTACTAACAAATTAGATGGTAGAAACTTCCAAGTGGAGTATGCTATGAAGGCAGTGGAAAATGGAGGAACCTCCATTGGAATCAAGTGCAAGGACGGTGTTGTGCTTGCAGTCGAGAAGATTATCAATTCCAAGTTGTTGGTGCCCGGTAAAAACAAGCGGATCCAGACCATTGACAGACATATTGGTGTGGTTTACTCGGGACTTTTGCCTGACGGGCGTCATTTTGTCAACAGAGGTAGGGATGAAGCACAGTCGTTTAAATCTATATACAAGACGCCTGTGTCGGTGCCCCATTTGATGGATAGATTGGGGATTTATGTTCAGAATTATACGTGTTACAACTCTGTGAGACCGTTTGGGGTTGTTTCGATTGTCGGGGGTGTGGATGAAAACGGACCTCACTTGTACATGATTGAGCCTAGTGGAGCTTCCTGGGGCTACTCGGGGGCTGCCACTGGGAAGGGCAGACAAACGGCCAAGTCGGAATTGGAGAAGTTGAACTTTGAAGATTTGACGATTGCCGAGGGGGTGAAGATTGCTGCGAAGATTATTCATCAGGCTCATGAGGATAACAAGGATAAGGATTACGAGTTGGAGATTTCCTGGGTTTCCGTGGAGTCGGGCAGACATGAGTTTGTGCCGGAGGGGGTCTTGGCTGAGGCGAAGAGATTGGCTGAGGAGGATGAGGATGAGGAGATGGAATAATCGAGCGTAAATAAATCTTACAAAATCGAGCGAAGCGAGATTCATTTTAAATAAAGAATATTGAGAGTTTGGTGTAATTTGTGGGCTTTAAAAATTTTAAAACTATCGAGGGGAGGAGATATAAGTTATATCTAACCATCGAGCGTAGCGGGATATAAGTTATATAAACCTAACCATCGAGCGTAGCGGGATATAAGTTATATGAATCTAACCATCGAGCATAGCGAGGTACAAGTTATATAAATCCATCGAGCGTAGCGAGATATAATGTAACCATCAAACGTACCAAGATATAAGTAATATAAATCTTCATAAAAATCGAGCGCAGCGATTCATAAGTGTTAATAATCTCTATAAAAGTCGAGCATAACGAGATCAAAGTCGCTATAAATCTAACTATCAAGCAAAGTAAACTAGCTTCAAATTTAGAACATTGGGACATATTAAAGTTTCTATACGATTCGAGCGAACGAGAAGTTACTAACAATCAAAGCGATGAATCGTTATAAATTTCAAATCAGAGCATAGAGCTATAAATCGATTGTAAGTTTTATTAACTTATTGATGAGCGATCAATTAAAGAACATCGAAATAACCCTCAAATCGTAGATAGTCTCCATCAAGCGAGTTCATAATTCGTATGTAGTTCAAGTTCATTGCATTTCGTACGTAGGCATCACAGCCAGTGTATGCGAAACCATCGGTGACAAAGACAACTTACCAGGAAATGAAACATCTAAAGGAAACTAGACAAACATTTCAAGAAATTTCCAGCGCCATAATCTCGCTACAATGTTAATATAGTTCGATTTGAAGTTCACTTCCCTCAAAACTATTATAAAACTGGTCTTGAGGATGAACATGTCTTATTGTAGCAAATGCTGTATTCAGTTAAATATGATGTTTTCTCACTTCATTCAGTTCCAAATGACGCATAATGTTGCCCGCCTTCGTTGTTATTCCTTGCTATTTTTAATTTGCAATTCAAACTCAACTGACAATTCGTTCTTTGTTTCAGGGACCAAAGCTAACCTAGAAGCGGCTGCAAAATTATAATGACACATAACGGTGAGCTGTTTGTGGTACTTATTTCGCTTCTAAAACAACTTCATAAGCCTCGGAAGAACTACTGGAAACAGTGTTAGTTGAAATCTAACAGAGGCTTTATACGAGATAACGTTTTTACGTTAACATTCTTAATCAGCTTATTAATGATTTCACGGCTTTATTAGTAATTATTGGTCAAACAGGTAAGTTAATAAGCACATCAGCTCTATGCAGGTGAATGACAAATTCTACTGCAATGTGTTGTAGCTGAACCTGATTTGTGCCGCTTTTACAGATAGTATTGTACAAATTAGCCTCAAACCATGTATTTACCCCACGATACATTGTGTTTGGTGGATACACTCTTGAAAATCCCTGGCGTGCTCCTAAGTGGGGGTGCCAATTCTTCGTAGTATAAAAAGGAAGCAATCTTTAAATATTCATTTTGACTGGTAAGTAACTTTAAGCAAATCAAACCAACTAACAATCAGAGCCAATTCAATTATACACCTGGGGAACACCCAACGGCTACAAGATCTCCATCTACCTTGAATTACTTGAAATTCCATACGAAATCAATAAAATAGATATCGGTAGCGGAATTCAGAAGGGTGAGGAATTCACCAAACTCAACCCCAACGGCCGTATTCCAACTATTGTTGATCCCAATACTGGAGTGACACTCTCTCAATCTGGTGCTATTTTGCTCTACTTGGCAGAGACGTATGATAAGGAACGCAAGTATTCATACGCCCAGGACGATATTCTTAACTGGAAGGAGAAGGAAGTATTGATTTTCCAGGTTGCGGAACATGGTCCCATTCAAGGTCAACTTGGGCATTTCTTGTTCTTTAGCAAAGACAAAATCGAATATGCTATTAACCGGTATGAGACTGATGTTAAGCGTATCTATGGTGTTTTTGAAGAGTACTTGAGAAGGAACAGTGGCAGTAATTTTCTAGTTGGTCCTCATCTTTCCACAGCTGATGCTGCAGTCTACGGTTGGGTTCATATTATTGGCAGGACGCAGATTGATTTGGGTCAGTGGCCGTTATTGAAGAAATGGTATGATAGGTTGAGTGATATTCCTGCTTTTAAGAAGGGTACTCAAACTGATTTGTATGTTTAGCTAGCAGACGCACAAATGAACAAACGAACAAACGAACGATGTGAGTTTGTTTGTGAGTTTTTGAGTGGATTAAACTACACCAATATTGCAATATATGAACATTCTCAATTCCGTAAGGAATTTAAAGACCTAGTAAAACTTGAAAACATTACAATCAGTAGAGAAAATACTAGTAAATGTTCTTGTATGAACTAACAGTGAACTTTTAATGGTATAGAAATTCCCCAGATCTGTTTTATCGTTTTCTATTGATGAAGTTGTTAATAAAGTTAAAGTCTCAAAATCAATGGAGAGTACCAAAATGTTCAAGATGAATAAATCATCATATAATAGCCAAAACCAAGAAATCTTAAAGTCAATGGATAGCCAAAACAACTAACAATCTAATAATATTAATAAGTATAAGGTCGTCATGCTTTACAACTTAAAGTTGGTACTTTATAGTGTTTGTTACACTCACAAACCTTTAAACTATCTCAAATTTTGTTTGTATCTTTAAACTATCTCAAACTCACAAACTCACAAACTCACTTCGTCGTTCGTTCGTTCATTCGTAATGGATTGAAACCCCACAATTCTAACAATCAAGAATTTATCGAATTGAGCGATCGAGAGTCTCTGAAGGTCCAGAACTCTCTAGTTTTCTCAAAAACAGCACAATCGAGTGGAAATCTCTCAAATATAAAATATACAGTTCAAGTGGTTAACAAATCGGTAGAATCTCCATACTAATGACTCGTCATTTCTTCATAATTTCATTACATTCACGCACCCACAGCATTTACACCGATTCATCATTAAACACCCGATTCAAACAGTTAATTTTCACTCAGATTACGGTTATCTGAGATATTAAATACAAACTGACTACAATGTTTCCTTTAGTCTTTAGGAAGTACCTTACAAGTATAAGTGTTGATGATTTCGGAAGTTGAAGAGTACTATTTCTGAAATCAGTATTTCGTAAATTACCTTTCTTGAGAATTGTATCGTCAACTCAGTATATAAAATAAAGTATTCAGAAGAATTTAGCTCAGTAATTGTTAATATTTGACTGTTAACTGTTGACTGGTTTAATAATACACTTTAACGTGATTGTTTATAGATCATAGTACATATCGTATTTCATTCATGAAACTAGAGATTTTGTATTATGGGTCAGTCTACTAATAAACGGGCTGGATGTACATATCTAGTATCTGTATACTTCTATAGTGTAGTGTCTAGTCTCCCTCGATCTGTGATAATCTCGCTGCATCAGATAGATTGATAATCTCGCTACGCTCGATAGTACTCTCTATAATATTTATAATCTCACTACGCTAGAGTCTAGTTAGTACTACCTATACTACTTATTATCTCGCTACGCTCGAGTCTAGTAAGTACTCTCTATAATAATTAAAATCTCGCTACGCTCGATTGTCTCAATAAAAAAACAACAACACGCATGGCATCAATAACCACCGGGAGTGTGGACCCCTCAAATGCCAAAGAACCACCAACAACCCAATTCTACGCCGACTCCACACCCAATGACAGCGGGGACGAATTCGAAGACTCAGTGACTGAAATCTCAAGCCCGTTTCTAACCAACCCCGAAAGAAACGAGCCGTTTCGCATCAACCCAAACCTACTTGAAACATCTCTCCGACTCCAGAAAGATATAAAAGCAGACACTTCGATGGACCCCGACAACATGGATGCTAGTTTGGCGAGTCTCCGGGAGTCAATGGCTAATTTTCGTGTGAACACGAAGTATACAGAGACTGAAGTAGACAGTCTAGAAGAAGAATTGGATGAAGGAGCATTGGATGAACAAGTGAATGAACTTTTACTCGGGGAACCTTCGCCCAACAACACTTTCGAGTCAGATGCAACCATTGCAAACACATCTCGAACCGGAACAGGAAAAGAAGCCAGTTTTCACAATTCCACCATTGACACCACCAACAAGTTCAATGAAACACGGGTGCAGTTGGATGAGGATGTGACGTTCTCCAAGAACAGTCCGATCAAGAAGCCCGAGGTGCCGCGCACCTCCAATACTCCCAAGACTACACATCGGTCGACCCCATCCACGTCATGGCGCAAGTTCCGGCCGTCGTCAACGTACTTTGAAGAAACACCCAATCTTCAATCGTTTCAACCAGCCAAGTCGATGATTCTGAAAAACTCGTTTCAGGGCCAGGACCTGACCACATCCACGAAAATTGACGAGTTGAATAAGCAGGTGACGGGATACCGTATCCAGCTCAAGTTTTTCAAAGAGTTCTTGCAAAACTTGATCAATAAGGCACGTCTGACGAACGGGGATGCGCTGGGGTTGGTTCTTGGAGAGTTGAACAACTTCCAGAAGAATTTCATGGGCCTGATGCAGCTGCAGCTGCAGCTGGCCAACGACTACGTCAAGCTAGAGAGCGACTACAATGTTTTGTTGCAAAATTACGACGAAGTATTCAAGTTGAACGAGGACTTGTATGAGAATTTGGAGACATTTCAAAACCAGCTTCACTCGAAGGAACTTCAGCTTCTGCAGCTGAATGAGTATATTGATTCGTGTTGCCAGATTGTGGATGCAATACTCAAGACATTGATAGATAACCCATATACGGATGTGCCTACGCGCCAGGCGTTGGAGCGGTGTCTTGAGTCAAACAACAATAGTAGACTGCTTGAGTTGAAGTTGCAAGTGCTTAGTTTTGAGTTCAGCAAGCTTCTCGGGTCACCTGCGCGGTCGGCCCTCACGCCGCCCGGCTCGGGCGACCATGCATTGACATACACCCCAGAAAACGTCCTGCTTGTCAAGGGACTCATCAACTCGTTGAGCAAGTTGGAGTATGAGTTTAACCTGCAAAAGCAGGAGACTGCCAAGATTGAGGAGATGTTGCAGAAGGAGGTTGCCGAGAGTGGACTTATCAAGGAAAAGTACCAGGCCATCACTCAAAAGTTTAAGGTGTTGTGTGGATCGATTGGTGCGGGAGCGGATGTCGAGACTTTGAAGCGTGAAAACTCGCGGTTGAGTAAAATCAACGAGGCTGTAGATGCCAAGTTCGATGAATACCAGAAGATCATCGATCGCTTGCAGGTTGAAGTGAACGAGTTTAAAGAGTTTTCACGTCACAAGGGCAATCTCACTGGTAATTCCACTAATTTCACCATCAACGAAGAGGACACAGAGTTTACCGAATCCCAGGACTTACAAGCCGACTTGCTCGACTACCAGAAGTCTCTTAATCAATTGCATAAGAAATTAACTGCCAGCACCGACAAATACGAGAAATTGAAGGTGGACTCCACGGCAGCCATTTCGTCCCTTACCAACGATCTCCACATTAAAACGCAGGAGATTGCCGACTTGCGTGCGGAAAACAAACTCGGCGAGAAGACCAAGAAGGATTATGATCTTGCGGTTGAGCAGCATAAGCTGTATGTTATTGATAATACCAAGCTTATTCACAAGATTGAGATTTTAACCACCGATAAGGAGAATTTACAGACGACGGTGCGGGCCTTGACTGATAAGCTTACGTTGTTAACAATGGAAAACGACTCGACGTCGTCCAATGTCACTGGTGCTAGCTCGTCGTCTTCTGCGTCCGGCTCATCCTCCAAATTGGGCTTGGCTGAGCAACAGTTTAAAGAGTTGCTTCAAACAGATTTGCATGAATTTCATAAGTTACTCAAGTCTTTTAATAAGATTGCTGATGATACTTCCGTTAAGGACCCGACTCGCAAGATTGATAACTTGAATAAGCGGCTTTTTAAGATTTCCACCTGGGACCCCAATGATATTAATTTGATTAGAGATTTGCACAAGTCGATCTTCGACTACTTTGCCAGAGCAGTAGAGATGATTGTGAATGATCATGTTAAGCTTTTGTTGAAGGAGAGTGAGTCGAACAACCAGACCAGTGAGTATGTTGAGAAGCTTCACAGGAGGGTTGATGAATTGAATAATATTAATGATTCGCTTGTTAAGCAGTTGGAGGCGGTGGATGTGGACATGGATTCTTCGTTCCAGTCCGCTGCGCTGTCGCCTAGGACCAGGTTGAGAATGGATGAGTTGTGGAATCGTTGGAAGTCGGAGAGGGAGGCCAGGGTTTATGAGAGTAAGCAAGCGGACAGGAGGTTGAAGGAGTTGGAGTTGGAGAATTCCAGGTTGAGGAGTGAGTTAGCGAAGGCGAACCAGTAATACTTAACCAAAAAATACTACGAAGTGAGTAGTGTTGGTAGACATACAAAGAGCCATTTACTAAGAACCGTTCACTACAAACTCAACACATATCCACAACTCACTACAACATTACCGCTAAACTACTCATACCACCGTACACATTCCAATTAATTCTAAACTTGAATAATATTTATGCAGATAAAGAAATGCGATGACCTATTGAGTTTCAAAAGAATTTATTCTCATCTTTGGTGTGTTGCCCATCGTTCTCAGTTCTCTGTTCTATCTTTATAATTTTATTCCTATTGCATTTACCATATGTAGACACACAGAATTAAGCCGATATTTTGCTACTCGCAGAAATGTCGGCAGACAATACTAGCGACAATTTGCACGCTACCAGTTAATTTTGTTTGTATTTGGTAGCACCCGATAAGCTTCAATTGGTGATTGATAGCTACTAAAAGACAAAGTATACGATCAACGGCACTTGTTTATTAATTTTAATCTTTATATACGTCTACCTGGTCGTTTATACTCACGTGAGCCATATCACGCCGTACACTACCTTAGCCGAATTATCGCAAATTAAACAACAAAAGGTATGTGGATCAAGAACTTACCATATGAAATTAAACAGAACATTTTCTATATGCTCACTCCAGAAGAGTGTCAAGTTTTCCTGAATGAGCCTGAATTCCATGAAATGGTACGTAACCTGATGTACGCATCTGTGGCGATATTATGCGAACTCAACGATGAAATGTATGATAACTCCGAAATCGAGATCGATGACAAGCGCGTAACATTCAAAAGCGTAATTGATTTCATAGTGTTCTTGGAAAAGAACAAAGGTTTTCTGCCTTCCAAATTGTTCTTTCTGTATATTGGTGACTACAAGTATCTCTCGAAGTATTCGTACGTGATACAAAATGCCAAGATCGAATATGAATTTTATGATTATACTGGCAACGAGCGGTACGGGCAGCTTGTGTTTCCGAATCGCAGCAAGACTTTCGATGAGAAGTTCCAGGAATCTATGGCACAGGAAGTGTCTGCGGAGTACAAAACATCAAAGGACATCTTTAAGAATATCGCGAAATCTCCGCGGCACAAAAACTGGCTCAACAGGTTGATGCCTGATTTAGCTATGGGGTCAACCCTCAGGTCTTTGCTTAATCGTGAGTATGTGTGTCACTATACAAATCCGCCAACTCCATTTACCGAATCAATTCCAAACTACCTCAACAGCCTCAGAGTTGTCCACTATGCACTCACCACAGAACTCCCAGATGTTGCCTCTCTCAGCTTGTACGAGTGTCTGGTTGCAGTAAAATTACCTGACGTGCTCAAACTCAGTCTTGAGCACTGCAAGTTTGTGAATGAGCCTCCTAACTTCTCAGACATGAGTCGTTTGACGCATTTACGGTGGGACGGCAATTACTTCTACAAACCAGATTTTTCGCAGCCATGGAAATTTTTCGAATGGGAACACAAATTCTCTAGTGCAAAAACAAAATTAGCCTTGGAACATATACCTCAAGGATGCGTGGAGCTCTGTATATCAACACACCGGAATGGAAGTGGGTTCAGCATAAAGTCCAAAAATGAACTCCCTATGGTCCCCCTCGCCAGTGCGAACTTATCAAAGTTAACATTGTACATTCCGAAACTCGAGGAACTTGATTTCAACGTGCTTCCTCCAAACTTAACCTCGCTAACAGTAACAAAATCAGACGTCAGCTCACTCAAAGGTGATATCAATAATATGAATTGTTTACGAAGTTTGGACCTTTCGTGGAACAAACTTGGCGACTTTTTATTGAGCCATACATTCGAAGTTCCTGAGTCGTTACTGTACTTGTCATTAAACCATAATCACATAAACACTTTTGTTTTAAATACGAAGAACGCGGTTGTTGTTAGTTTATTGTATAATGAAAAGCTTTCGTTGGAATCGGTAAAGCGTTTATGTAACGATACTATTGTTCTTATGGATAGATTTCCTGTTAATGATTTTGATTTTCCTCTTTTGGAATCTTGCGAAGGGGTGATTGATTATTTGAAGGATGAAATAGATAAGTATCGGTTGTTTTTGGTTTTAATTCTTGGGGCGTAGTACAACCTGTTCTTTAAGAAAGATTAGATCACGTATGAATAGATGTGTGAATTCCTAGTATTTGTTCCTTATATATGAGCTCCATTTATAAATTGCCTGGTTTTCATAAGTGTCCGTTCTTTACAAATTTTGTTTAATTAGAATCCAATTGTAAAGGGAAGAAACCTATATAAGTTCGATAAATGTTCTTGGAGATGAAATTTATTATAAAAAGAATTTGATAATCAGTTAACATTATCAAAGAGTTAAGCTGTTTCACAGTCGGCAGCTCTAGACTTTCTAGTTCGAGTCTTTCAGACTTGCTCTTTAATATCTTTAAATAAATGTGAACACCAACATGAACCACTAAACTAGTCACCCAACTAGAGTCGTTCGTTTTTTGGTTGACAAATTCTCAAAAACTTCAAAGCTGAAGGTCAATAAATTGCAAATTTTCAATTACTGCTTACATTTCCCCTACTACACGGACCTTAATAGTTGAAAGTAAAATCAAAATTATTTTTTAACGTTTTTCCTACTTCTGTGGTCCCTGAAGTAACAAAACTATGGCATGAATTCATTGGTGGGAAGTCCAGTGTATAAGTAATCATCGTGACAGATTTATTCTTGTAATATGTAATTATTTAGTTGAGGGAAATGTTACCCAGTGCAGCAGCAGATGAAACATCACCAGAGGCATTGGCAGAACCCGAGCCTGAGATGGATGGTGGAGAGGTAGCAGCATCTGCTGGAACTGGGGATGATGCGGCTGCCACTGCTGGTGCGGCTGCCACTTCTGGCGCAGCTG
This sequence comes from [Candida] smagusa, assembly GCA_030566775.1. Classification (NCBI taxonomy): domain Eukaryota; kingdom Fungi; phylum Ascomycota; class Pichiomycetes; order Serinales; family Debaryomycetaceae; genus Kodamaea; species [Candida] smagusa. Next base: position 230,984 of record JAKUAW010000013.1, on the reverse strand, counting down.
ATACCAGACCAGAAACATTACCAGATCCAGAACCAGCAAGATTGCTAGCAACATTAACGGTACCACCAATAGCAGCACCAAGAACTTCATATACACATTGAGCAACCAAAGCTGGAAGACTAGTAGCTCTCTTGTCAAAAATAGAGTCAATTGGAGCAGCAATAGAAGAAGCGACGAAAGCAGTAATAAAGAGAGTGAATTTCATTGTGATTATTGTTGATTGGATTAGTGATAGAAATCAAGAAAATTGAATGTTCTTTTATACTCTCTTGCGTATAATCCTGTCATGTCGCTAGTAGTTTTAGTATTCGTATTTGGTTGCAAAAAAGAATGCAAATCCAGATGAAACAAATAGAGGCGACTTTGATACCAAAATTATTTGTGCGAACCTGCTTACAATTGGAAATATTATTTAAATGAAATGGAATTTGGCATCTTAATCTTGATAGTAAAATGATTATAAGATTGTTTACCAAGTGGATTGTTTTTCTTCTATTTGTGAGTAATGCTGGTTTAGCTTATTCCGTTTATTTAGCTTCTGTATGCTATTCTTTCTTTTACTTGCTTTTGTTCTATAACCGTTTAGTTCGTTTTACTTTAAAACTCGTATCACTTTATAATTAGTCGTGAATCTCATTGTTTTAATGGTCGACACGTTAAACTTAGTATTTTAGGAAGGAGAATTTGTTTACGAGGGCATACTTATTTTTCTGCTAATAACACCTTGATACCACGTTTGCTTGGTTCGTGTAAACTGTGTTGTTCGTTTAATTATCATGATCATTACACTGTTACAGAAACAATATAAAAATAATACTACATAAAAACTTCTTCAAGGGTACCTTGGCACTAGTGGAATAAGATGTAATTTCGCTCACTTACTCACTCACTCACTCACTTCGTTCGTTCGTTCGTTCATTTGTTCGTAGTACTTTTCACTCACTTCACTCGTGGAAAAAATTAAAAATTTTCACCATGTCCGAAGACCACGATCTCGAATCCCAAATCAACCTCGACGACATCGACTTCTCCGATCTTGAAGAGAAAATCGAAGTAGACTCCGGGGTTGACAACTTCATTGTCATCGACGGAGCACCAATCGCCCCAGAAGCCAAAGTTGGCCTCTTGATTAACTTCATCAAGAAAAAGTTGGCAACTGTTGGAGAGCTCGCAGAAGGAGAAGATGCCATCCACATGCCTATCGAAGACGGCAAGTCCAAGGGATTCCTTTTTGCTGAATTTAAAACCTCCCAAGGTGCCGATGCCGCTATTAGACAATTAAACAACAAGCCATTAGACAAAAACCACACATTGAAAATTAACAAGTTGGCTGATATTGGTAAGTACTGTACCGAAGGCAAAGTTCCAAGCGAGTTCAAGAAACCAGAAGCTCCTAAGTTTGAATCGCACGGTTACCTTAAGTCTTGGTTGCAAGATGAGCAAGGACGTGACCAAATGGTTTTACACTTTTCCGAAAATGTTGGTGTTTACTGGAACAAGAAGCAACAAAGTGAACCACAAGAGGTCTGCGCACCAAGAAACAACTTTACTTCCAAGTACGCCAAGTTTTCTCCAAAGGGTACATACTTGATTTCAGTCCACCCTCAAGGTATCAAGCTTTGGGGTGGTAGTGAGATGGAAAGTATCGGCAGATTCCTCCACAACCAAGTCAGACTTGTGGACTTCTCGCCTAACGAAAAGTACATGGTTACATTATCACCAGTTCCAATTGCTTTGCCAGAAAATGAAGCAGAACGTATTGACTTCCCATTCGGCCCCGAATCCGAAGGCCACAAGTTGGTTATTTGGGACTTGAAGACTGGAGAAGTTGCCAGAACGTTTGCGTTGCCACCACACTTGGAAGCGTCCAAGGAAATGCCATGGCCTTTGGTCAAGTGGTCCTACGACGACAAGTACTGTGCCAGACAAGGACCAGGCGCCATTGCCGTGTACGACTCCACCGACAACTTCCAATTGCTCGACAAGAAGTTGGTGAAGATCGACGGGGTTGTTGACTTTGAGTGGGCGCCAGCCGGCGTCAAGTTGGCAACCTCGCGTTCCGATGAGGGTGAGCATGTTTTGTCGTACTGGACCCCAGAAACCACCAACCAAACCGCCAGAGTGGCCATGATGCAAATTCCTTCCAGAGAGGTGTTGAGAACTGTGAACTTGCACCAGGTCTCCGACTGTAAGATGCACTGGCAATCGGAAGGTAAGTTGTTGTGTGTGAAGGTAGACCGTCACACCAAGTCTGGTAAGACTATCTTCACCAACCTTGAGTTTTTCAAGGCCACCGAAAGGGATGTTCCTGTTGAAAAGTTGGAGTTGAAGGATGTGGTGATCAACTTTGCATGGGAACCAAAGTCTGAGCGTTTCATCACCATTTCCAGATTGGACGACGGCAACAACAACCCGGCCATTCCTAAGAACGTTATCTCGTTCTACGCTCCAAACGCAGAGGCCGGTGCTAAGAAGAGCACCTCCACCACCTACAAAATCTCCAAGAAAATCGCCGAAAAGCACTCCAACACTGTTTTGTGGTCTCCAGCAGGCAGATTTGCGGTTGTGGCCACCATCTCCAGAAGCTCTGGGGAAATCGAGTTCTACGATGCTAGTTTCGAGGAAGAAAACAAGGGCAACAAGCAAAAGAAGCAAGTTGTGAAGATGTTGAAGGTGGAAAAGTACTCTGGGTTGACCAACTTGGCCTGGGACCCTAGTGGACGTTTTATTGCCGGGTGGTCGTCCAACTGGATGCACAACATCGAAAACGGTTACAGAATGTTTGAGTTTACTGGTAAGATGTTGAGAGACGACGCCATTGACCAGTTCAAGGAGTTGATCTGGAGACCTAGACCGGAAAGCTTATTGACGAACGCGGAAAAGAAGAAGGTTAGAGCCAACTTGCGTGAGTACAGTGCGGCCTTCGACGAAGCCGACGCCATGGAGGCCGATGCCGCCGTCAAGGAGGCCGTGCTTGCCCGTAGAAAGGCCTTGGAGGAATGGAGACAATACAGAGCCAAATTCGCTTCTCGCGTGGTCAACACAAAGGAGGTGCAGGTTGAAACAATCGAAGAGATCAAAGAAGAAATCATCGAGGAAAAAGAGGAACTTGTGGAGTGAAATATTACAATGTAAACAAACAAATGTAGACACAAACACCAAATCTATTTTTACTTTTCGTATCTTTGGATTCTGCTCTTGACTTTCTTATCCCATCTACCCATCCTTACTCTTGTACCAATATGGTAATTCCCCACTTGCCAGGAGCCCGCGCATGTGAACCTGAATCCCCACCATTTAACCTTTTTTCGTGTCACAGGAAATTGGTAATAAAATTGATGTGGACACGTATTTTTGGGAGTGAAAATATATAATAGCAATAAAGTAGATTTTTATTTTGAGCAAAATGGAAGTATCACCAAGTGTAGTTGAATTCAAGGGTATGTATTATATTTTGGATTGATTGATTGGGAAAGAGAGGGGAGATGTGAGATGGAAGATGGGAGATTTGGGGAGAACGAGATGGGATATCTATGTGAGGGGAATAGGATCCTGAATTGAGAATTGAGAAGCGAGGATTATTGAACAGTAATGAACTGTATTGATAGGTTGAACGGTTGTACGGTATTAAACAGTATGAAGAGTGTTAACAGTATTCACGGTATTTACAGTATTCACAGTATTCACAGTATTCACAGTATTGAAATGATAATACTGATACATCAAAATATGAAAGCCTACGACAAGTCATACATGATCATATTGATATGTCCCCCATTACTTCTAATTATCATTACTTATTAAATCAATATCAATCATCATCACACAGCCTCATTACTAACATTCAGGAACATTCACTAAAACATTAACCGAAAACTTAAAGGTCAGTAACACTTCCAAAGTGCCATTGGCATTTAAAGTCAAAACTACAGCCCCAAAGTTGTACTGCGTTAGACCAAACTCGGGAATTGTTGAACCAGGCCAATCCTTGAAGGTGTCCATCATCTTGCAAGGACTCACCCACAAATTGTCGCCAGACTATAAGTGTAAGGACAAGTTTTTGCTTGTGTCTGTGCCAGCACCAAACGTGGCTGATTCATCCAAGGTTGCCGAGCATTGGGCCGACTTGGAGGCTGAGCACAAGGCGGAAGTTGTGCAAAAGAAGTTGAAGGTGAACTACACTATTGTGGACCAAGACGATGAAATTGTGGAGAACGGACATTCTGCATCTGTAGCTGACACTTCTGTCGCCGGCGGTGCTGTTTCGGGTGCTGTTTCCGGTGCGGCTGCTTCGGGCACTGGTGCCGGTTCTGCCCCTGCCGCTGCTCCTGTTGCTGCTGCCGCTGCCGCCTCCGCCCCTGCCGTAGCCGCCGCCGCTTTATCTGCTAACGATACTACCATCCATGATGTTGCAACCGCACATGCCACTCCTATTAAGCGTGACATTGAGCATGTGCTGTCGACCCCAGCAGTCAAGCCTCAACCTGTTCCAGAAGTTCCTTCTACTCCTGCCCAACAACAACAACAGACTTTTGAGAGAAGCTCTCCTCAACAGCCATATTTGTCTTCTCCACAACAGCTGTTCAGCCAACCTGGTTCTCCTCAATCTTTCCAGGGTCAACCTCAATACCAGCAAGGATACCAAGGTGGTCCTGCTCAAAACAGTGTTTCTTTGGAAATGGCTATTATTTTTGCTCTTATTGCATTTATGGTTGGTTACCTTTTCAGTTCTAAGATTAACTAGTCTCTATTGAGAAATTAGAGAGGGTATCATTGAGCGATATGTTATTGTGCGTAAAATAAACTTTAGTTTAATATTTCAATTTTGAGTGTAGTGTAATGGAGAGGAGCGACTGATCTATATACCCAAGTTGGAGCGAAGCGAACTGTCTGTGGTATGCCTGTGTTTGAGGGGATCACTGTGTTTGAGCGGAGCACCCGTCTTTGAGCGGAGCCACCACATACTTTTTCGGAAAGTAATTTTGTGATAACGGTTATTATCACTAAATGCTTAATCATATTCTAAATCATCTTACAAACTGTACATGTTGTGAGCGTGGAGATGCAGATTTTTGTTCTCAATTGTGAACTCTGTGTATTTGTTTACTACAGAGAAAACACATCACATAGCTTTTTAAACTGAAGATGTTGTTGTGAACAAGTAGAGATGTTTGTGTATGTGGACCATATTGTTAATTTGTGTTCTGTGATAACCAAGTGTTCGATTTTTATCGTTCGATTTTATCGTTCGATACCTTATCTTTTACGGCCACATCTTTACAACCTTATCTTTATTCTTCTCCAAATCACCAGATAAAATTCCAAGATTTCAGTATCTACTCAAAATTATTATACCCGATTATGAATTCTCACACCACTACGAACAATTCTCATAATTTGCAGCTAAATCTTACAGTGCATTAAATAACCGCACCACATCGAAGAAAATATCGTAACCTGGAACTGGTTGTATTTATGAGATATTGAGATCTAGACTCCTAAAGCTCCGTGTATCCTACAAATTTTCACGTTGTGAATATCAATAAGCTATAAAGATCTATTGAAGATGTTTTGTGTATTATGTAAATTTAAGTGAGATGATGTTTAGGAAGAGAGTGCCTGTGAACATTTCAACCAATTGATTGCATTTTTAAGAATTGAGTGGTTTTAGAATGAATTGGATATTTAGTAAAAGTAGTTAGTAATGGATTAACAATCAGATGAATTGGCTGTATCGTCTTTTATCATGTAAGTATTGAATACAATGAATTTATTGGATACGGAACAAAACGATAAAATTGGGTATAAAGTTGAAAAAAATTGAAAAAGTTGAATTTACACAAGAACTTAAAAGATAGCTTTTAGTACGTTTGGAAATTCAGATTTATATTAAACTACAGGGGAAACCTCAGATATATGATTTATGGGCATCCTATTTACTACAATTATAAGTTGGTTTACACAATAAACATCTTTTAACAAAATCACTCTACAGCTTGTTCTAATCTGTCAAAAGATATGCTAACCTGCTAATAATTTCAACACACCCATATCTTCATATGGTTCAATACTATTAAACTTTTTGATTAATGCGGCGGTAAAGTCTTTATCTTCTATAGCCTCCATTAGCGATTTCAGTGGTACATAATCACCGTCTTCTTCGTCACTTTCGTCATCTTCTTCATCTTCGTCGTCTTCAAGTGATGCACCTTCATTATATACACTATTTTGCACAGCATTGTAACGAATCTTCTGGAGAACTTCTTTTACAATAGAAGGAAGACCATGATCGACGTCCATAAAATCATCACTATACTCCACTTCACTCTCTGAATCCATATCACGAGCATACAGCATGTAATAGACAATTCTGAACTCTCTTCCCGGTAACTCTGATATGCTTTTGGCAATTTTAGTCACACTATCAATCTTCAAGTAGTTGTTCTCTTCCAAATTGACGACACTAATTTCAGTCCCATGCTCAATTCCTGCAAGAGAAACAAGAGATGCGTGGGATAAATCCAAGTACAACAAGGAATGCGGTAACGATAGAATATTCTTTGAAAGATAGAGCCCAAGTTTGTTGTGCGATAGTTTTAAATTCTGCAACTTTGATAATCTTTTCAAATCCCCCGAAAGAGAGTAGGTATGGGTATGGGATATCTCCAAGGACACCAACTGTGGAGGAAACATTTCCCATTGGATTTGTGAAATTTGCAACCATTGTAGAGAAATATTCTTCAAGGAAGGGCACCTTGCGAACGAAAGATCCAAATCAACTTTTTTAGTTGGGTATTGAAAGGATAAAGTGAAGGATTCCAAGTTTGGAAAGTCCAAACAAATTGGTCTGTGTTTACCATAATCAGTAATCAAGTTGAGGGAAAGGTTGCGGATATTACGAGGAATATCATTCAGCATGAACGTAAAGATATCACCTGGATATAATCCAGTGAACTCGAGTTCTTGTAGATTGGATGGAAACACAAATGGGTGGGTGATCAGTGACCTCAAATCTAATATATCCAAGTTGGGCGGACAGATAAATTGTTCAATGGTAGAGTCATAAATCTGAAGGTGCTTCAAGTCACCAAGAACCAGGCCATCAAAATCCTCGAAATGGGTGTTTCTTAGACTCATTCTCTGTAAAGACCGGGGAAGATCATCAAAATCACAAGAGCATGTTTCACCAATACGGTTTGAAAATTCGAAATCTTGCAAGCTTGTGTCTGCTAGGTTACTTCCGCGTAAACTGGTTAGCAGATTACCAAGTAGCTTTAAAGAGCGAATATTGAGGGGCCAATTAATGCCGTCAATACTCTTTACAACGTAATGTTCAAGTTTGATTTCTTCTAGTGATTCGGGGAAGCGTAATGCGGATGATTCCACCACCATACACCTTTCCAAAATCAAAGTCTTCAACTTCTTAGGAAATACAAAATCAGCTGTAATTGCAACTGAACTGCACGAAATTTCCAAGTTAGTCAAGCGTTCAGGAAGAACGGTCGATCTGTCAAGAGTAGTATGACCACAAAGGTAAGGCTGCAAGTGATAATATTTTTCATTCCTGTAAACAAGCAGTCTTAGGCAAGGCGGAAATTTGGTAAACTGCAAATTCGCTATGTGTTTTAACGTTATTGATTCAAGCAAATACAACAAGTTCATACCGGCCAACGAATGAAAGTTTTCACATTCAGATACCTCCAAAGAGACTAAATTTAAAGGCAAATAAAACTGTTCCAACGAGTGCATTGAAGAATGTGATATTTTCAAGTGCTGCAATTTCCTTAAATTCCGGAGAATGAAAAGACCCGTGCCATGGATATGAGAAAGAGAAAGCGACGTTAGGGATTGAGAATGCATATAGTCTTTGTTTGAGTATTTCAAATTCTTGATAGAAAGACTTTCAAGGGCATTAAGAAATTCAGAAATCTCAATAAGTCTAACCGGAACCTCAGAATCAACCTCTAGATGCTTTACGTTTTTCGCCTGGCAGATACATCCAAAAATCATGTCCTTTTGGTACTCCTGGTTGATTTTGACTGAAATTTTCGTCAAGCCTGTAGTTATGCAAAGAGTTTCCATATCCAAAAAATTGAATTTGGCACTAGTGATATTGTAAGGTACATAGAGTACGCTTCTAAAATAATCAGGGTACCTTTCAATATCCACATCATCGTGGTGATGGTGAAGATAATCATTGATCGAAACATGAATAGATTTAGCTTTGCTTAGTATATGAGGGAAATGCCTGTCCATTTGTAGGAAGTCATAGGAGTCTTCAAAGTGAATATGGGTTGGTTCAAAATCTTCATATTGGCGCAAAAAGTGAACAAATGCATAGAGACTGGGAAACTTGGATGAGGGCTCAGCTGGGGAAACCAACTCTTGGAGGGATTGAGCTCCTTCGCAACAACCAAACACCCTTCCTTCTATAGTGATGTTTGAGTAGAATTCATTAAGAGCGAGGCAATCCATTGAAGAACACGAACAGAAATGTAGGCTTTTATAGAAAAAGGCGTGGCACACAAAATGAGATTCGCTGGGGTAGATGAATTTTGGTTCATGGTGCTATTAAACCTTGTCGAAGTGTGAGTCTGCGGGATGAACAGTATTATATGAATCCAGTAAATATATACCGGGTTTGCAGTAAAAGTGGGGCGCGATCGCGATCTAGTAGTGAACTCATTAAACTTCCCTGTGCATGACCGGGCCTATAGAATCATACAACAAGAGACCCAAAACCTTAACAATTTCTGTATACAATTATATGGGTACTTAGGAAGATGAAGTCCAACCATGAGTGAGCTTTACCATTTTACGAGTAACCATGTTTTAATGCGATATATTTATCGTTTCCAAACATCCTTTTCAACTCTTTCCACAGATGCACCTAACATTGTATAGAATCAGTATACAGAATAAACCCGTTTGTTTATTTATTCAAATTTACATTATAATAACGTTGTTCTTGGTTATTCATTATTCATTTTATAATTTCACCCTCCAAATACTCATTCATGTCACTTGAGGTTATTCTAAAATTCACAAGCATATGCATGCGATAAAACTAAGTAAACTTTAGCTTCGAGTTCATCACCAAATTCCCCAATAGGAAATTATGATTTGTTCTATTTGTGGACTCGGGGAAGATCTAATAACATAAAATGGCGGGGTTATAAGTGTGATTTCGTTTATAATTGAATTTGGGCGTTCTGTGGTGGTAATTTTATGTATCATTATGGAAGGGTCCAATATACCAATGATATCGTGAATGCATGAACACCAGTTGATTCAAATGTCAAGTTTGCTAAGAATGGAAATTGTTAAGATTTCAAGATTCAGGTTTATATAAGAATGGCAAGGATGTTCTAGAAAAATATGGTTAAGAATGGCAAAGATATTCAAGAATAATATGGTTAAGAATGGTAATTGTTTAAAATTCAGAAGAAATTATCAAGAATAGTATTCATATATCAAGAATAATTCATAGTCAAGAATAGTCAAGAATAGTTATGATTGTTCAAGATATTTAATTTACATTGAACAATGATAAATACAATGAAGAAACCAATATTAATTGATACGTTCGTATTAATTAGTATAAACAAACTGTACAAAATTCGTTATATAGTTAGATGAAGATAAACTTCACATCCACTTCCTAGTTCTTATAAACCAGTGATTCCATCCACTTCTCATTCTTATAAAATCAATTCTAGTTATAAACCGGAGATTCAATCCACGTCTATCATTATTATAAAATCAACTACTCACAAGCTCACTTCGTTCGCTTGTTCGTTTGTTCGCGCTTATCAAGAAAATTTCAAACAACAACATGGGAAGAGCGACAGTAAAGTCTGGTACCATTAACTTGCTCAACACCATCATCGGAGCAGGGATTCTTGCGATGCCGTTCGGACTCAAGTCCAACGGGCTTGTGTTTGGGTGTTTCCTCATCATGTGGTCGTCTTTAACATCATCATTCGGGCTCTATTTACAGAACAAAGTAGCTAAATACACTCAACAACAAGGGGCCGTGTCGTACTTTAGTCTTGCACAGCTCACATACCCCCATTTCTCGATCATCTTCGACTCCGCCATCTCCATCAAGTGTTTCGGAGTCGGGGTTAGTTACTTGGTTGTGATTGGGGATCTCATGCCCAAGATCATGGAGCTGTTGAACGTCAGCGAGACGCTGTGGTTGATGCACCGGAACTTCTGGATCACCGTGTTCATGGCAGTGATTGTGACGCCGTTGTCGTACTTGAAGAAGTTGGACTCGCTCAAGTACACGTCGGTGGTTGCGTTGTTCTCGGTCGTGTACCTCATCTGCTTGGTGGTGGAGCACTACGTCGCCGGGGACATTCCCACGGCAGACAAGACACTCACGATCTGGGGCCCGGTGTCGTGGAAATCCACCTTGTCCTCGTTCCCTATCTTTGTCTTTGCGTACACTTGTCACCAGAACATGTTTGCGATCATCAACGAGCTCCAGTTCCTGGAAACGGACGGCTCGCAGACGCGCCAGTCCAACTTGATCATCAGGAACTCCATTGCCACCGCGTGCATGTCGTACTTGGTGGTGGGCGTGATTGGGTACTTGTCGTTTGGCGACCTGGTGAACGGGAACATCGTGACCATGTACCCGCGTGATTCCATGTCGTCGCTCATCGGCCGTTTGTGTATTGTCATCATGGTGAGTTTGTCTTTTCCTTTGCAGTGCCACCCGTGCCGTGGTTCCATCAACCATGTCATCCATTTCATCACCCACGGGGTCCATGCTGAAAAGCCCAGAGGCCGCAGAGAGGGCTACACTTCGTTGCAGTCGGACATCGAATCGTTACATTCGGTGGCTTCCGAGTCCATTGAGGACGAGTCGTTTGTTTCCACCACTCCAATGGAGGGTGCGCATGATACCGATGGCCACGATCCCATCATTGTTCCTTTGACCAGTAAGCGTTTCTACATCATCACCACCGCCATCGTGTCGTTGTCCTACTTGGTGGCCATCACCGTCACCTCTTTGGAGCATGTGCTTGCGTTTGTGGGTTCGACAGGGTCCACTTCCATTTCGTTTATTTTGCCTGGTTTGTTTGGTTTCTTGTTGATCAGACCTTTGAACGGTGCAACTGAGTTGGATTGGTTGGAGCGTTTTTGCAAGTATGGTGGTTTGGCTTTGGCTATTTGGGGTGTTATTGTGATGATTGTTTGTTTGGGAGCCACCATTTTCTTAGGTGCTACTCATTAGACACACTGAGAGCGAGGGGAAGTTGTGACAATTGTTCATTAACATTATAATTATAAAAGCAATTACAGTCCATCATTTGAATATTTGAATAGAATTTGAATTAACATAATACAGATGAAAATATCGTAACTAAGAAACAGCTGATGAAATTATCTAAATCTAATGAATATATAAAACGGTGAGGGGATGTTCTGAGGTGGTTTATTTTAGAATTTTTAGTAGCTTTATTGGCTCATTAGTAGCTACAAGACTCTCATATTATATCTTATATTCTTCGCTAATATTGTTTCTTCGTTAATATAGTTTCTTCGCTGGTATTGTTTCTTCGTTAATATTGTCTTCACTAATGTTTCTACGTTAATATTGTTTCTTCAATGTTTTTTCGTTAATATTGTTTCTTCACTAATGTTTCTTCGCTTCTTCATCTTTTCCTTCTTTATATCTCAATCCAATTCAACAACCGGTGGCTTAACTAGCCTCAAAGTCTCATGCTTACCCATAATTATCATCAACGGACTCTCATGCACTTCTGCAGCATCCATGTTAAGTTTGACATAATCTGCCAAAAAGGCACGCAAGATGCCCGCATTGTGCAGATCCCCGTAAGTAACACAGTAAGTATAGAAAACATACACTTTCTTGTTATCACGATAGTCATACACCTGTGTGATGTAGCTATCGTTAACAAGACTCGGATTCTCTAAGAGAAGTTCAAGTGATACTTCACTGAAGTAGTTCATCATGAAGGAAGTTTTATGGAAGAATCATTTCTTAAATAGAAAGCGGTTATGTGCGCTTGGTCGGTTTATTGTATTTTGTAGACTACTACAGTATAATATTTCATATGTATTAAGCTTTGTTTAAATCATATTGGCTTCTTGTATGAAATTCTTGTGTTGTAGTGTTAACTACCGTCAACACATTTACCTCTTTGTACGATACGTGCATCGGGTAAGTTCTTGACTACGCTTTTAAGGCATGCCATCGTCCCGCAGTCTTTGTGCTGTGTACATGGGTCACCAGCTTGAACACACATAGCACCGGAAACCAAAAAGCCTAGGCATAGAATTAATTTTTGAAGTTGCATGGAGTGAAATTCAATTGAGGTTGATTGCTTTTAAAAGCTGTGGATTGAGCTTGAAAAGTTATCACGGAGGGTTTATATAGTTTAGTGAATGTTCAATTGAGCACATGATATTCTCATAAACTTTTCTTTTAACTTTGATACACTAGCATACATGATAGATAATAGCATCAGGTGATTTTTAGTATCTATTTGTAGTGTTCGTTCATGTTTGTGAACAGGGCATATACAATTTTCATTATGGAACTTTGTGCAGCATACGTTCGAATAAATAAATACGAGTTTTGGAGATCAACATGTAAATATGAAGACAGCTTAAGTAGAAAAATTTAATATTACAACTCAAGAATTAATGATAAAGTTAATAATTAATGATAAAGTTATTAACGATAAAGTCAATTAATGATAAAACTCAATAATTAACAATAAAACTCAATAATTAATGATAAAACTCAATTTATGAACCTCCATAATTTATAAAACTTAATTAGAACTCACTAATTAAAAATTGTTCATGTCCGACTCAAAGAATTAGCATTATTCATCTCTTGAAGTTCCTGATGTCAATGTGTTCACAATAATTTCTGTGCCAATCGTACTCTTTATACTTTTGGGCAAGAAAATGACACTATTCAAACACTATGATCTGATTATCAAGTCATACGAAAAATTGGCAATTCTAGACTCAAGAACTTGTATTTACAGAATAAGTACTGATCAGTACAATGTATTAATAACCATAAACGGTGAAATGGCGGTGCTTGGACAATTGTCTGATATCAGAAAGAACAAACTGCAGAATATGATGTCAAAATTCGGTCACCTTCCGATCATATTGTTGTACTATTGTCGAAGTTGTATAATGCAGAAGAACTTGCTTTCTCCAATTTAGCGGAATGGATGAACTTTTGCATTGCTTACGGATTTTATTAGATATAAGAAGAAGGGAATTGTTAAAACTGATATATGGAATCAATAAAATAGTCGTTTGAATATAATTCAACTGCCCTTGGAGCAACTTTTTAAAACCGGCGTAGTTGCACAAAGAAGTTTCACAAAGAAGTTTCACAAAGAAATCATATCAAAAAGCTAAAGCTTAAAGTATTGTTTATCTTTCCAAAATAGAGTGGATTCTAAAAGATTGTAAAAGTTAATGCTTGATGATAAGAAGGTCTCGTTGAATATAGATAAGATTAAAACAATTCGTCTAAATGCAAAAAGAACGTCTAGCAGTATTTCATAAATTTTTGATAACGAAGATAAGAAATTAGAATGAATGATATTTTTGTATAAAGTTTATTACCAATTTTGAATAATTCAAGTGGGAAATAGTGACATGGCGGTGACTTGCATTGGAGAAGTATGTCTGGTGAAGAGGTGAAAGATAAAATTGGTCGAGGGAAATCCACCCACCTTTATACTAGAAGGTGAAATAGCTCGGCAGGATTATACAGAGGCCTAAAAAGTGGGTGAATGTATAGGTTTAATAAATAAGTAATTGTTATAGTACAATACGTATCCTAGTTCTAGTGCGCTGTATTTTACAACCACTCATATTCTTTCACACATCACACTTGACATAGGACTGATGAAATAGCTTGGCGGGATATTTAAGAAGGAATAAATAGTGACGATTACCCGAATTCTAGGGCACACTCTATTTTATAGTACCTTTTCATTGGACAACTCACGAACTGAACAAACAAAAACCGTTTATCGATGACAGTTATTTCATTTCCTAGGAGATTTCCAGCTAGTAGCAGAGAAAAGTACGATTGGCGCTTGTCTCCCTCCAACTGGATTTTGGAATTGAGTTACCAGGATAAATCGTTTTTCAGCACACTCGCCAATGAGACTATAGAGGACTACTGATGGGACATTCCTGAAGATAGAGAAGACGTAGCGTACGAAGTCGGCCGATTTAAGTCCAGGCTCTCCAGTCTTTCTTCTGGCATCAAAAAGGCGAGGAACGAAGAGGAGAAGTACATGATGTGGGATGATATCTTCGAGGAACTTTATTTCAACAGTGAATATAGAATTTTGATTGGTGTCAAGCCGAATAGAGACCAGAAAAACAAACGTGATTCCAAGGGCTTGTTATTTAGAATGCACTCTGCGATACATGATCATTTGACTCGTATGATAGAGAAAGCTAAGCTCGACATGTCTTTGTCGACGTTTTTAGAAGAGATTGAAATGAGAAGAGATCTTTTGATTTACGAGAAATTTGACAAAGTAATCGAGGATTATGCAAATATAAATGAGACCACAGTGGATACTCATGATGAGCATTTCTTTGAAAAAGATAGGTTCACGATTTGTTGTATTCTTAAACGCTTTTGCGACGATTTAAATTTGATCTATTTACTATACAACTATAGTAGGGCCACTAGATATATTGTTTACCAGGAGATAATATTTAATGCAATTGAACATGAAAAGTTCTGGGACCCTGCCGTAATGGTACATGGCCGTGCATTGATTAGGGTATTGCGGACAAGAATAACTGATAAGAGTTTAGGTGGAGTCGATTCATTACGGGCCCGACAAAACAAGTCATTGCGAAGCAATAAATGATGCATAATTCCGAAGAAGAAAAATAGGACTATCCTATAGAGGCGATCAAAACATCGACATAACTGAGAGTATTATTGAAATGCACAGTGAAAAAGTCTCGAAAGGTGCGTGGGGTCTATATTAAGAATATAGTGAAACTGATTTCTTCGTGTCATAAGGCGGTCTCTTAAGTTTAAACATTTCGTTTCTTGTTGGAGGGTATATATATGAGTTTTCTAGTAAGTGGCGAGTTGTAAACCTAATTTGATTGTATACTGCGAATGCAGAATTAATATTGATTTTCCTAAATTGGACATTAAAATTTGCAACCATTGAATTCAAATTCTTGAGAACAATTTTCTTCGACAGCTAGCTCTATAACACAAAGCCTGTTAGTCGATACATACGGTATCCAACCACGCCAAAACGTTTCTGAAGTTTTGGAGAATTCAGCGTGGAACTCACAGGACCCAAATGGCTATTATAATTATAATCCATAACATGCGTTTCTACTTCTCATACAATAACCCTTGTAGATATTTATTAATACATTTCAAACTCACGTTTGCACTATAGTACACTCACAAACTCTTTGTTTGTTATAATACAATTCAATCACACACTTGTTGCTTCTACCAATTCAGCTCACCAAACATGTCAACTCTCAAATCCTCATAAACATCCCCAGCAATCTCCTTTCTACCATCAATGCGAACCACAGGATACCCACTGATATCCGGAATCGTAACAACCACCGTCTCCTTATACTCCTTACTGAAATTATAATACCTCATGGTAAACTTCACCAGATCGCTGTCCACAAAAGACACTGGGTAGCGAAGCGAAACCTTGTATATTTCAGCATCGATTCTGCGAAGATCCGCCCACAACTTCTTGAACAGCGCAAAGCGTTCCACCACAGAAACCCCGGTAACTCTATCCACGAGCAAGTTGAAATAGTTGAGTAGCTCACGATTATGGAAGGAGTCGGACGACCTCAAGGAAAAGCGCACACCGTCACCGATCTCAACTTGGACTACTCCATCATAAACAAAAACCACGTTACGTCCATCCATCTTTTCGTAACTCATGCGAGTGATCTTCTCAAGAAGCTTGTTCTTAAACACAAGCAAATCGATATCTTTACGGTCATAAACCGCATTATCAACCGCACGCTTTTCGGCTTCACGGATGGACGCAGCCAAAGCCGTGCTCTGCGCGCCGGCCGCCACAATCTGGTCGTCCAAGCGCTGGATGCGGCTCTTCTTCTCCACAACACTTCCCTGGAGACTCTGCAACTGCAGAGTGACGGCCATGATGTCGCTCTTGATGTCACGCAACTTCTGCACGTCATCGATCGACTTGAACTGTTGCTTGAAGCTGCGGATGCCCTTGAGCTTCTCGGACAAAAGGTGGATCTGCTCTTGCGCCATGCGCATCACCTCGTCCAACTTGCGGATATCCGCAACCATGCACTGCTTGTCCTCGGTGAGTATCTCCTGCCTGTCCTGCAACTCTTTGATCAAGTTGGAGGTCAACTGGGATCTCCAGTCGTACCACGTTATTTTCGATTGGAACTTGGTCAAGTCCTTAAGAAGACGCAATTTGACGCCGAATATCGGCCGCTTCAACTCGCTCAACAGGTAGTACTCCTTGAGCAACGGAGGGTTGTGCGTGGCTATCGTCTCGTTGAACTCTGAATACACCTTTTTGCCTTGTTCGATGTTCTGCTGGAGCTCGTCGCAGCAGAACTGGAAAAGACCCAAGTACTCCAACTTGGGAAGAGCCGCAAAGTAGTCTTCCATCGAGTGCTGTTCGTTGTCCACGGTGGTTGTTGTGAGACTTAACCGTCCAACCACATTGGTGTTGATATCCAAGTCGTCGAAGAATCCCACCCCAACGTCTCGCAAGAATGTTGAGAGTGTCACTGGGATATAATCGTCATCTTCTTCTTCCTCTTCTTCCATATCTTTTGATACGTCTGCGAGAGGAATTGTAGATGTTGTGACCAACTCTGTTTGTATTTCATAGTTTGAATTGATATCGTAATCAGAAGATACGGGAATGGCTTGACCGTTGGAAATTGCTTCTCCAGTGGAAATGGCTACTCCACTAGAATCTCGATCTTCCACCCCAGTACCAGGCGGTGAAGTAGCAACCGTCGTATGGATAATACTCTTAACCTGTGTCAAATCCATGGTCTGCTCCTCATCCAACCGAGTAACCGTTGAAATACTTTGGGTAAACTCCATCGTTTGTTCAATCTGATCATCCACACCAGTTACCTTGAAACCACTATTCAGATCGTCTCCATTCTGATCCAGACTGCGGCCCAGATCCAGACCCTCCTCAATTGGCTCTAGACGCGGTCTCACAATGTTGCTCACTTGTGTGAATTCCATTGTCACATCGTCCTGTTCATGTACCGGAAATTCTAATTGGATTGGGGAGTCATGTGATTCCTGATTCTCTTGGATTTCCTCTGATTGAAGGACTTCCTGTGGATTTCCAGATTGGAAGTTTTCCACGTCCAAAGGAGATTGGGGGATATCCTGGTTTTGCTGAGGTTCTTCTGTTTGAAAGATTCTGTGCAGAGAGAGTTCCTGCATATAGGGGATTTGCTGGATTTCCTGAGTCTGGAGGATTTCCTGAGTTTGAGGAATTTCCTGAGTCTGGGGAATTTCCTGAGTCTGGGGAATTTCCTGAGTCTGGGGGATTTCCTGATTTTGATAATCTTTAGATATATCAGTTGTTACATAAGCATAATTTGGAGGTTCCTGTACTGTGTCAGGAATATCATGTGCTTGGGGGATTTCCTGAGTTTGGGGGATTTCCTGAGTTTGAGGAATTTCCTGAGTTTGAGGAATTTCCTGAGTTTGAGGAATTTCCTGAGTGCGAGAAACTTCCTGAGTGTGAGGAGCATCCCGAGTTTGAGGAATATCATCAAACCCTGTTGCTTCATCTTTATCTTTATTCAATTCCTTTTCATTAAATTCTTCATTTGAAATGTGTTCAGAATTAGTAACCTCAGCATCTCGCTGAATATTGGCATCTCCTTCAACATTAACATCTTGATTAACGTCCTCTTTAACACCCTCATTAACATCTTGATTAACGTCCTCATTAACATCCTCATTGTCACCCTCATTAACATCCTCATTGTCACCCCCAACATCCTCATTCACAATCCTCGATTGAACAGAAGTAAACTCCATAGTAACCTCATCCAATTGCATTCCATTCTGTCCAATCTCAACTTGTACTTGCTCAACTTTAGTAACCCTAGTAATAGCCTCAGTAAGTTCCATATCAACTTCATCTGAAGTATCCTGATTCTCACTGAATTGGGCGATTCTAGTTACCGCTTCGGTAAGTTCCATATCAAGTTCATCAATATCCTCTTGAAGACTCATTTGTTCTTTAGAATATGTTATTTTAGAAACAGGCTCCGTAAGCTCCATTTCTATTTCATTTGATTCTAGAGAATTAGATACATCATTGGATGGATTGATTAAGTTTGTTTGATTATTGGTCGCTTGATTGATTTCTTGATCAATTTCTTGATTGATTTCTTGATTGATTTCTTGGTTGACTTGTTGATCGATTTCTTGATTGGCGTACTGATTGATGTCTTGATTGGTATCATCATTCATTTCTCTATCATCGATTTCATTACCATTCAATTCATTATCATTCACTTCCTTATCATCCAATTCGTTCTCAGCCAACTCCAAACCAGTCTTCAATATCTTAGAAATAGGAGTGGTTAATTCCATATCCTCCTCCTCTGGATCATCCTGACCACCCTCACCATCCTGTTCACCCCCTTCATGCCCTACCTCTCTAGAACCATCTAATCCCCCAACCTCTCCCCTCTCAACCATCTGCGCTATTCTCGAAACAGCCTCAGTTAACTCCATATCAGACTCATCATCAAGCTCATTATCAAGATCCTGCTCAACCTGCTCGAGAATCGCCTTGTGCATCTGGCGTTTCTGCACAAGCTCGGTAAGCTCCTCAGTATTCTTACTCCGCACAGGATACGTAAGGTCCATCGTCACCTCGTCTTCGTCCACAGCAAGCGGCGGAACCTGCCGAAGCGTCACCTTGGGAATAGCCACCGGGCTCAACTCTACACTCACCTTCACAGGCGACTGGTACGGCTCATCTGCTGACAGCTCTGCGTCGGAGCTGTCCTCCATCACCACCATGCCCACGGAGTCGGGGTCCCGGAACGGCCGCGGCGTCTGGGGCGCCGGCGCCGCTCCAGCGCCATTGGGACTGCTGGAATCAGCCTGGAGCGGTTGCATTCCCATTGTCCGCCGACGTTTTGTATCATGTTTTTGCAGCGTGTACGAAACTAGGTCGATTTTATGGAGGGTTACGTTGGGGGCGAACGACACGCGCCGGTTTCCATTGAGTAATGGGAGCGTGTTGTCTTTTAGGATGCTCTTGTATTTGTTATCCATGGTGTTGACGCGTTAAAAAAACAATCACGCTGAAACTGCAAACAACTGCGAACTGCGAACGAAGTGAGCAGTGAGTAGTGAGCAGTGAGCGGTATTAACACAAGGAATATGACTTGAGTATTGCGAAGGGAGTGAGCATTGCGGTGGGCGGTAAGTTATTTAGTATACAAGAAATATAGGTAGTGGGAAAGAAGTGAGCAGTGAGCAGTGATATTAACACAAGAAATATGAGTTGAGTACTGATAACGGAGTGGGCGGTGCAGTGGGCAGTAATTTATTTAGTATACTTGAAATATAAGTTGAGAATGCTTCATTCGCAGTTATTTAGTAATAATCATAGACATAAAGTTTAGTGGGCTTGATTAATTAGCAATTGGTACTATAGTAATTTAAGAAATTAATAAACCACAAAATACTTGAAGAACAGACTGGCGGCTTAAACAAATAAAGCGTAGATCAGCTTATTTCGACATACCAACTGTAAAATCGTAATATACATGCCGAATCATTTTCAAAAACACATGCTGATATTGGGAGAGATATTTGACGTCTCCAATATGCTCAAAGTATATTTCCAATGGCAGGAAGCCTTTGTTTTCTTCCAAGAATACTATAGGGAAGGATGAATCACAGAAAGTTCTACTTGATTCTAGGCAGTACACCGGTACGTTTATTTAAAAAGTATTATAAAATCAGTTGAACTTTAAAATATTTGGCCAAATAACATGATATGACTTTCTAAATTGGGTTGGATACCCAAGTAGTATACAAAAGTAAGTTCTGCTCTAACCTAATGGTTACGGTATTTTTCATTATGATAAACTTAATCTTTCTAGTTTCCTTCTAGTTACTCTTGATATTTATAAAAACAGATCATAAAAAATCGAATTCAGTGAATCTGTAAAGGAAATTGAATGCACTTGAATGTTTGTAATACCAAGCATTTAACGCAATGGAAATTGAGTATTTTTCCCTTGATTGACAATGAAAACCATGAATAATCGATTCATAATGATTGCAAAATTCACATCAATGTTTTCATATTTTTTTATTGTCCTCAACGTACAAAATGGCTGCAAATATACACGATCTCTAAAAAATAATAACCAAGAACAAACGAACTAGTTTACTTTCCGCCAAAGTAACTCTTTGATTCGCGCTGCTACTCAAGTAAACTGCTATGGTACTTCCCCGTCTGGATCGACAATAGATAACATTATTTTCCGGCCTTGTCAATTTTTCTATCTCTTCCTCTTCAAAGTCATAACTTTCATTGATATATATCACAAATACAATAAAGATAAGTGCAAGGACCTTCTGCTAGACCAAATGCATCTTTTCCTATGTAAAACATGTTGAATCATCCTTTTTTGTGACTCAAGCAGTAAGCAACACACCGGTACCAACTATTGGTATTTGGGTTCTCAACAAAAAAATTCGCTTCTCTAATAATATTATCTTTGTCAATCGTTGTACTTGTATTCAAACTTTGCTCCATTCTTAGTCTCATTGTTTGTTCTGCTTGTGATTTATAAAAAGTCGTTACAAACTGAGTGGTCTTGCACCATGCACATGTTACGTGGAAAACAGGTATCGATTTGGAGAGTTGGTAATATTGAGAAAATACATTCCTCCTCAAATTCTGTAATCCTAAAAGAATGTAAAGTATTGAAGCATCAGTTAACAAACAGTAGCAAGCCGGTATTAACCAAGCTTCAACAATAATCCATAAACCGTTAATGCCAACAAACTGTTAATGTGAGATGTAAACACTAAAAGTAGGTTACTCAGGTCTAACAATATCTAAATGCATGTTCTATTGACTTCATTTAATCTACTTGTTAAATTTAAAAACTTGATACGTTACCCACTCACCTAGTCACTTCTTTCGTCCGTTTGTTCGTGAGCTTACTCCAAGTACATTCGAAATCTATCTCAGCTTGAATTTATCTTACTGGAAACCATATTTTTCCACTTCACCAAATGGAAACATAAGAGTAAATAAACGATAGCTGATAGCTGTCAATTTCATTTCTCAGGTAATCAATTTCATTTTTCAAGGAAATAACTTCTTAGGAATCGTCATAGTAAGTGATTGAAGAGTCTTTGGAAAAGAAAACAATTGAAGATTTTCATAATTCTTTGACGCGCTCCACATTAACACCAGCATCTAGCAAGTTTAACACGGCAATATTCTTTACATTAAAAGGTGCCTCATGTAACTCACACCCTGCCAAATTCAAATAAAGCAAAGATTCTGGAACCTCGAATGTACGATTCTGTAATGTAAGATCCTTGAAATAAGTGCTAAGCGGGTTCCCCGATAAATCCAAACGTTGTAAATGTTTCAAGCGATTGATGTCTCCTGCCAAAGACTTAATTCCCGAATACCTGAATTTAAAGGATGTGAGATTCGGTGGTAGTATATCGAAGTTGAGTGTTTGAGACTTTATGAGAACTTGGAGATTCAATTTCTTCAAGTACTTAACGCAGAGAGATCTGGAAGTTTAGGAGTCACGTCAAGTAAATAGGTAGCACCCACAACCGGGTGTCTGAAGCTTTGCCCAACTAGCTCCACGCAACTTTCTGGTACATGGTCTAAAGACAAGCGATAACTATATTTCTTTGCATCAAAATAGAATTTCCACGGCTGCGAAAAATCAGGCTTAAAATAGCGAAACTCGTCCCACCATAAATGAGTTAACCGTGTCATTTATGAGAGATTTGTACCCCCAGAGCCTCCCACGAATTCACAATTGGATATTTCAAGCGTCACCAGGTCGGGTAACTTTAATGTAAAACTGTGTATTCTTTTGACGTACAGAAATATTTGGAACCAGCTAATGCATGTAAGCTCTCGAAAAGTTGCTGTATGTAGTCTCCTGCATGGCTTTTGCTGGGACACAGGTATCAAGTAATATCAAGTGACCGTGCGCGTGCTACAGTGATTGATTTTTGACATCGAGAGAAGACGACTCGATCCTACGTCATGCTGTAGAAAATAAATGTCCCACAACATTTTAGTGTATTATGTCACTATAACTTCATGCTTTTCGTAAACCATCAACCTTGTGTTTAAAACTCATGTTCTTAAAGTCATAAGCTCTATCTAAAGAAACCATGAACGTTGTGGTGATAGTAATTTTTAGTCATCAATTAAATAGCCCATAACCCAAGGTGAGTACTACAATTTTTTATAAAGGCAGACTATTAAAAGACGGAGTATGTACTATTAACTCTAACCTGTTATACTCCTAGAATTGCAATTAAAATCAACTTATAGTTATCAATTTCATTCTTCATATATCTTAACTCTTCATGCAATGCGCCTATTGTAGTATTCAGATCAAAATCTTGGCCAAATCTTAGAATGATGACCTTGGAAACTTCACAAACCCGTTTGACACACTCCAAAGACATATCCTCATTGTTGATCAAGTTAACCACAGCAGTATTCTTCACATTCAATTCAAACTCTGTCAAGTAATTTTGTTCCAAACTCAAGAAAACCAAAGAGTCAGGAACTTCAAATTTGTGCTGTGACAAGTATTCCCCGAGCTTGTTATAAGAAAGATCCAAACGCTGTAATTTTTTGAGACGATTGATATCTCCATATAAAGAGCTAATTCCCGAATCAAACACCATGAGGGCTGTCAAGTTTGGTGGGAGAATGCTGAAATCAAGTATACCTAGTTGTGGAACACGAAGCGTCAATTTCGATAAATTGGTGCACACAGTGAGATGAGAGAGATCTCCGCTGGTTTGTACTTTAAAGAGATCCCCGGAGGGTTCTGTTCCTCCTCGAAGTTCCACACAACTTGAAGGAACATTATCTAAGGACAAGCTTGTGGCTAAGCTATTCGGATTCAGAGCGAGGAAAAAGTTCCATGGCTGCGAAAAGTCCGGTTTATAGAAGAATGATTCATCCCACCATAAATTCGTCAAACGATGCATATACGAGAGATTAGGGCCACCAGAACCCTCCTCAAATCTACTATTGGTGAGGCTAAGAGTCACCACATCAGGTAACTTGACGGCAATCTGGCACAAATATAATTTGAGAGAGGCTATTGGAGGAAGTTCCGTTGTGAGTCTATATTTTCCAATGGTAACATGAGTGAGATAACTTGGGAGAGACACTAGAAATTCACTTAGCTTTCCTCTTCTAAAATCATTAAGAGTCCAACCATAAGGTGGGTTTGTGTACTTGCGAATAAACGAGCATCCAGAAAGCGAACTCAAGTTGGTGGGTTTTTCATCTTCTGGTACACCATGCGTAATCTTTCGCATCCACCTGCTGTACCGAGGCGATTGCAGAAAATTCTTGAACTTTTGATCAGTTTGACGCGGCTGAACGGCAAACACTTCTTGCGCGATGGCTTCTTGGAACTTCTCGTCAAAGGTCTTTCCGCGGTGCGGAAACACAATCTGACCATGCCGCGTGTGGCCCACGTTACTATACGTAGTATAGACTATATGTTTGGCGTTCTGAAGGACATACAGGTGCTTGGAAAGGTGTCTAATATCTTCAATATGCTCAAAGTACAAATCCACAGGCAGGAAGTATTTGTTCTGTTCTAAGAATACAATGAATGCAAAAATCGAGTTAAAGACCACAAAATTGTCATCACTGCTGACTTCAATGGCCGTTTCATACATTTCGCTGTTGAATTCGCTCATGATGTGGACGCTCGCGTACATCAGATTCCGCGCTAGTTCTCGAAACTCTTCCTCCTCAATAAAGGTCCGACACTCATTTGGTGTGAGCATGTTGAACACATGCTGTTTAATTTCATATGGTAATTTCTTAATCCACGTCATTCCAGTGTTGAAAGATTAAATTTGCTGTCAAATGTAATTTTTTAGTTAGTAAGCTAGCGGAATGATGTCGATCTTTTTGTGAAGTTATCACACCCAATTAGGAAATGGGTGCAAATAATTTAATGAAGAAGAATTATTAATGGGCATCCTTGTTCAAATGGTACCATTCAACAAAAACAATAACAAAACTTTCATTTACTGAACTATTGAAGAAACGGAACTTTAGAATTCATTATATTGGGAATTACAAAGTGGGAAATCATCAAGGACCCACTTTATATATTAATGTTCGCACATATAGAAAACTCTGTCTGGATCAAGTACTTCGTAAGTGGTCAGCATCCTTTAATGCATCAATTCCAAACGAATATTCTTAGCAGTAGTTAAGTCATCAAGAGTAACATCAGTAACAGGTATATCAACAATACTCTCAGCCAATCCCGAGTCACGCCAATCCCTTTTTTGAGGAGGAACCTCAGCACTAGTGTAAACATGATTTTTATGAGGATCAACAATAAACAAACACATGATCTTGCGGTGACCGGGTTTCGTCTCGTCCATCAATCTACTCGCAGAAACCGTGTGCTGCAAAGTATTAGGAAAGATGATGACTCTTTTCTGATTCAGATCTAATTTCCCAATCTCGACGGTATTCACAGCAACAGTATCATATTATTCGTATAATAGTGAACTTGAATTCACCGTTCTCGTTGGCAAGCAAACTAGGAAGCCATTGGAAACTTTCTGAGACACCAAAGGGCGTATATTCTGTTTCCACTCGATTATGAAATATGTGTTTGCCTTCCTCAATTGCAGAATCAAACTCCACGGCATGCAAAGTATCACGAGTAACCACTGTATTACCGTATTGGAGAGGAAACAAAGAAGGATGTACCAAGTCCACCACCGTATTGTTTGAGCCTGGGTGGTAATCTAATTCGTCAAATGATACGCGTAAACCCTCTGTTTCCGTGATAACCTTTTTCTTAAGGGCCTCATTCTTAAAATCTATGTACACTGGAAACCAATGTGCGAACCCTCAACCAACCCATCCTCTACCTTGGCGTACCATTCTAGTTCTTTGAAAACATAGTTAATAATTCCCTCGACGTTTTAACTTTTGCCTTTGAGCTGATCACGAATTTCCTCCTTCCATTTGTTGGGAACTGCTGTCTGCAACTTTTTATGCCACTGAGGTTTTTGGCGGATCGAGTAAGAAATGTTAATGATTGCATTCTCATATTTACTTTTAAAATTTATATGACATTCATCAAAGAACCGAAGGCAGTAGGGATTGATCCAAAATGGTGATTTGGTCAACTTCTTTCTTGTTCTTTAATTTCTGGCAATTCCTGGTTATTTATTAATAACTATTAGGACAAGAAAATTATGACTACATTCTTGTATCTTATAATGAATTGGTACTTTTATTGAATTTCTTAGATGTCTAGGAAAGTCTCGTCTAATAATTCTTAATCTTTAGAGTTTGCCACCTCGATTAGAATTCCGCTGACAGTTGCAATTATTAAGCTTTAGTCTGTGATGGCACTATTAAGAAATGTGAAGGCATCTTGAATTCTGCACAATAGAAATTGTAATACTGAGCACTGATAGTATTAGAGCAAATAATGCATGTGTAATTAAGCAACGGATGAAATAACGGATGAAACATCGAATCAAGCAACGGATGTATCAATGAAGCCTTAATCACGCAAACGACTGGAACATCGGAGACAAGAATAATGAGATGCAAGGTTGTACCTACAAAAAATGGGCATCAGAGAGTGTTGGTATTGCAGGCCAGGCAGTTAGAAACTTTCTGGTGCATTAATTGACTCAAGCTAAGTAATTAATAACATATTAATACTCCTTTCTTGTAGTAATATCTATTTTGTATAATCTGTAAAGCCATACTCAAGAACGAGCACTAACGGACACTTCAAAAGTGACTATGGAAAAATTGGGTACACTTTGTTTATTGAATTTATTCTTGGAAATTGCTTGCGTGACCTGGACAAGATCTAAAGATCACTATCTGAAATAACCCTTCCTCTACTTTCTATTCTCATCTAACGTTCATTTATTACATCAAAATGTACTCTAATGTCTTTCACCAGAAAAAAATTGCAGTCATTCCCAACTCATAAACGATCACGCATCATTCGTTCTTTTGTTCCTTTAAGTTATCAACTCAAGACTTGATCTCTCCAATAACTCCTCCTCGTCATCATCAATCTCAAACAGAGACCTATGAGGAGTTATCAGACTAAACCCTTGGTCAATAATCCCAGTAACAATAAATCTATCAATAAAACCAAGCATCTTCAACTTTTCGTTATTATCCACCACGATAGTATAATTCAAATGTAACTTTTCAAAACTGTTTAACACCAGGATGATTGGAGTGGAATCGTTAACAATAACTAGCAGCAGTTCTTGGGTTATATGAAGAGCAACCGCATCCACATGCTGTGTGTAAGCATCCAACTCCGCCAAAACCCTGGCAGAGTCAGTATCCACCACAAGACGAACCAAAGCATGAGGGTCTTCCACCTGCTGGATCTTATTGAGAAGCTCATGCTTGTAAACATACCCCACGGTGATTGGATTTTGCCAGCTCACGATAATCGGATAGCCCTCGTGTCTATCATCATTCACAAACTCTACCAAGCTGGCAACAGAGTGTGGAGTGTCGGGCACCACACAAAGACACTTTGTGTGTTTGGTGGGGACCATGATTGCAGCCGCAGTGACATCCGGAAGGCTGTTACGGTAGGAATAAGTGAGATTGGAGAAGTTGACGAGACCACTGCCTTTACCTTGATTTGTTGCACCGAGACCTTCCAGCTTGTTGAAAGAGTTCTTGAGCCAGTTATCATATATATTCTCGTTACTCAACCAGTCATTCAAAAGCTTCAGAATCATCACTGCAAGCATGATTGGGAGAACATAAGTGATAGCACCCGTCAACTCGAAGATGATCACCACCACACTCATAGTTAATTTGGTAACGCCCGCCATAAACAGCGCCGCACCAATCACAGCATACAGTGAAGGCAGCACAATACACGATTTTTCAGTGCAAGTTGCCAACAGTTCCAAGCTGAACCAGGACTGAACACGCTGAGTAGCGATACCGAGCAAACGGCCGGTAGAGGCGCCGAGCACGAGCGACGGCATGAGAATCCCGCCAGGCAAGTCCACGCCAAAGGTGTAAGCGGAGAGAAAGAAGCCTTGCACAATGATATAGGCAAGCTTGAACATGGTGATTCCATCTGAAGGCAGACACATGAAGTTGGAAGAGTTGGAAGTTTCCTGGGTTGCGTCCGGGCACTCTGTGAACAACAACTTAAGATACGCATTCAATGGGAGTTTGGCCATTTCAAACGGAAAGTTCAACACGGTGGTCCCCACAAGCAACAACGCAATCTCCAAGTACCGTGGGTCGACATTTCCAGGCAAAAACACCCGAAGTTGACTCTGTAGTTTATGACGGAAGCCTGGGCTTGAAACCACAGAGTGCACACGAGTGAGAAGCGAGCCGTAGATACCACCCAACAACCCCAAAAGCACAAACGGCACCTCTTCCATAAAGAGCCAGCTGAAGTTTCCAAACTGCACTTGAAAGAGGTCCTTTTCGTAGAAGTTTTGGCCGTCGGTGAACAATCTGAACCCCGAAACCACCACCACCGCAATGGTAGCCGTGACGAACGAGTTCCACATGATTTTGGTGGGCATGAAAAACGTAGGCATGGACTCGAGCACGAAAAGCACCCCGCCAATGGGAGCATTGAAGGCCACCGAAATCCCCGTGGCCGTGGCCGCACTCAACAACTCCCTGCGCACGGCCTCGTTGTCGTCCAAATTGCTCATGATGAAGTTGTAGAGGATGTTAAGAATACAGCACGAAACATGCACCAAGGGGCCCTCCTTTCCAAGCCAGAGCCCGGAACTAACCACCAATATCAAGCCCGCCACTTTATACACCAACGTACGCACACCCAAGTACTGCGACAACCTGTAGTTAAAACCGCTGATGATCAACTTGATTTCAGGAATACCCGAGTGTTGGATGAGCGGTTCCTTGACAATCGTGATGTATGCCGCGGCCATGGCCAACACAAGGGCAATTACAAGGTAAATGGGGAAGTTGACAAACACATTGCCGAGCGTGCTCCGAGATTCGAAGAGCACTCGCAGCCAATCGTACCAGTCGTCCCGCGGACACGTCAGGTACGGATTCAAGAGCGACCACCGGTCCATTTTGCTGAAGCAAAGTCCTTTCTTCAAGTCATTGAGCCACACAGACACAAGGTCGATGAACGTGGCCACGTATCCCACGCTGATCGACGTTAGCACCACCGTCAACCATTTTCTCGACTGAAATGATGGATTGCTTGGTTGGTGGACAGACTCGACACTCCAATCAATGTATGTGTTATCTTCGTATGTTCGTGATGTTGTGGATGAGGGTGTATCTCTTCGCAGTGGCGTGTATGTTATGGTTGGAACACCGCTATCATCAGAGAATTCCACTGTCATATTTGATTATGTAATTGAAATTTGTGTCTGTTTTGGTAATTTGAGTTGATTAATGTGAGTGGTAATTTGAGTGGTAATTTGAGTGGTAATTTGAGTGGTAATTTGAGTGGTAATTTGAGTGGTAATTTGAGTGGTAATTTGAGTGATAATATGAGTTGTGTGGTATAGAGGATGAATTGGAAATGGAAAGTTGTATTAAGTATTGAAGGAAATATTGTTTTGAATAGATGAATTCATTGAGTATTGGAGTTATTCATTGAGTTTTGAAAGAAATTTAGTATATTATTTACTAATTTCAATCAATATTACACTATATATTTAGTATTTGACTGGCATTTAAATTTATATTTGATAATTTAATTGCAAATTATGAATAAAATTAAAACAATGCTTTTCAAAACTGGTTCTTAGACATTAAATATGGTCACTATGACAAAAAACATCATTTTAATCAAAAGTTTCCACTAACTCTTCATTAAGAATCCAGTTTCTTACCCTAACAAATTGTGCTGCTACTCGTCATTACTTTGTGACTCAAAGAGATAGTAATACTCCTCAACAAGAAGTCTCTTTGTGACTAACGAATGTTATTCTATCTTTCAAATTAAACTATTAAAGTATAAATGTTTAATCCAGAATTATGGCTGGATACTCGTGATTTTAATTATACACTCCCCTTTTCAAACCCACTAGACACACCCTCACCAGTCAATTCCATCTCAAAATCCTCAACATTAGGATTCTCCTCCAACCAGGTCTTCTCAAACGGACGAATGTCTGGTTGGCCGTAGTATGGCCAAATGTGACACAAAATGCCATAGATTATAAAAGAAGTACCAAAGCCCATGAAAAAGTTGAGGTTATAAACCTCAGTTGCCCCAATGGGAACCTTGTGTGTGCCGGTGGCACCAACAAAGCCAACAATGTTAGGCAAAATCCCGCAAATGTAGGCCAAGTAAGCTCTCCAGTTGAAACCCTTATTGAACATATAAAGAGACTTTTGGGAAGGGTTTTCTGGGTCGGAGGTGGAAAACAAATGGGGCAAGTTGATGTAACCACGTCTGACGTAGTAGTAATCGGAAGCCACCACGCCCGCAATGGCAGACATAAACACCGAGTATGCGGACAAATAAGTGGTGAACTTGGAGGAGGAGGCGGTAAGTTTCCATGGGCAAATGGCAAGCGCCACAAATGCACAGATATACGAACCCCTTCTAATGTTAAGATAGCGTGGAAGCAAAGCCAGAAGATCGGTACCGAACGAAAGCGAGTTGGCTGCAATATTTGTTCCCAATTGGGCCAAGGCGAACGCGGCTGCAATGAAAAAGGCACCGGCCCTATTGCCCGGCGTGTAGTTGTCCAAGAAACGACCTAACACGTCGAGCGGGGACCAGTAGGCCACTCCATACAAATCCTGCGAAGCCGAGGTGACCAAAATCCCGATCAACGAGGTAATGGAGAAACAAATCGGAATGGAAAGGGTGTAGACCAAGTACTTTTTGCCAAAGGATGGGTGGTCGGCAAAACGAGAGAAATCCGGCGCATTCACGATGAGAGCCGCAAAGTTGCCCAAGGAACTCATGGTCTGGTCGACGAACGCCCAGGCCAAGTCCCTGCCGTGGACGGTGGCCGGTGCGTGAAGCACGGGTCCTGCGCCGTGCGACTTGACCAAGGCCCAAATCAAAAACCCTACTCCCGCAACCGGCGCAATATACGACTTGGCTGCGAAAAGATATTTCAACTTGTGTGGAGGCAACCAAAGAAAAGGCAACGAAAACAACCAGAACAAAAAGAAGCTGAGAAACTTGAAGGTGGTCAAATCAGGGTCGGAGATGTGGTTAGGCATGGTCTTATCAAGGTTCTTTCCGAAAATAGCGCGGAGAATCACCTCGAAACATGGCCCGGCAACAGAACATTGAACAGCGTACCAGACAGCTGCCATGACGATTCTGTTGAATATCGGCCAGAGCGACCCGTATATCCCAAACGACGATCTTGCAGCCACCGGAAAGGAGATATGGTAGTATAAGCCTACCCGCAGCGAAACACTCACAAAAACACCGCACAAAAAGTACCCTACCCAGACTGATAACCACGTCTGCCACCAGTTCAAGCCGCCCAGCTGGATCCCGGCAGACGCAATCTGCCAGGTGTTGATGTTGAACGAGTCTGCGATCCAAAACATTACGTAATTGTACCATCTCCAACTTCGGCGCGCTTCCTCCACTGGCCTCAAGTCGTGGTTGTACAAAAACATTTGTGACGCCGACAAGTGTCCTTTTTGCTGGACCTCAAGCTTCCTGGCCAATTTTCTCATCATCCCTTCGTGAACGTCCACAACCTCGCCAATCAGCGGGTCGCTGGTTTCTTCAATGTACACATTATCCTTTTCTTTCATTGTTGATTGAATCTATGACAAGATGCTTCAATATATATGGATCTTGTTATCTCCATGATTGTATATTCTTATCGCGCTTATTTCAAACCCGCAGAATCGGGAACTTGTTATCAACGGTTTTTGGTTATATTAATGCATGATAAGAAATTTCTGAAAAAGGAAGGTGCCTTACAAGAATGTTTTTTTGAGTTTTCCATGGATGTTTTGGATCATAGGTACTATGCTGTAGTAGATATTGTATAGTAAGTATAACATTTGATTGCGTAATTTTCTGTTATCTCAATTTTCGATGGCATGTTGATGACGTCAGTTTGCTGTATATTTCAAGTTTTTGATTGTTGAGATTTACTATGCGTTTATTGAATATCTTTGGGTTAATTGGATAATGTGAGGGAATAATAACAAATCTCGTAATTATCTCATATGAAGTGTCAAACCGTTGAATAATTTGCTCATTCTACTTTAACAAACGGACAAACGAACAAATGACAAACGAAGGAACGAAGTGAGCGAGTTTGTGAGAAAAGTGAGGTAAATGAACAAGAATGCGAAGTGAGGTTGTAAGTAATTATTTAAATTACGACCAATAACCAATAAAGTGAGTTTTAATTATTACTAGATATTAGTAAACGGCGTAAATAGTAAAGCTTAAATGATAACTTTGTTGATCGAAATATTTCCTAACAATTAAAGTATTTCTTAAACATTTGAAGCATTTCCTAAATAGTTGAAGTTTTTCCCAAGTAATCCTAAACATTGCTAAACATTTTCTCCATTACATATTTCCTCCACAATGACTCCCTCCACAATGACTCCTCTACAATCACCCCACCACAATCGCTCCCGCCGCAATCACTCCCTCCACCAAACATTTCATTCAAATTGTATCACCTTTAAACGTTAGTGGTTACGTTTTAATGCATCCACACGTGACAAATAAATTAACCAACAATGAGTAAGTCTAGAAACAGGAATAGTCTTCTCTCATCACACAACCGATCGTCATACGTTAGTTCTAGCAAAGATGAATTGCTTCAAATGAAATATTCAATGACTAAACCCGAGCTTCCGCTCTACCCGTTAAATGATGTGGAGATGGAAGATCAGAGTGGCCCCACGTCTTTGGGACCCAAATCAGATGCAACATACCCCGATTTCAACCCCTGGAGGGATTACAATAGTCTCCCAGAGGAAAAGCGGATCCGGGAAACGCAGCGGATCGACAATCCTTCATTTCTCAACAAAGGCTACTTTGAAACACCAATGGTGCTGAATGAATACTTTTCTGGTAGAAACTTGATACAGGCAACTATCTTCCTGTCGACAGAGAACTGTAACAATGTGCTCAAGGAATTGCTGCTGCATTTGGCCAACGGGTACAAAGCCAGGAATGAAATCATCAACAAGATCAAATTCCAGAGCAGCTTCAAGCTTCCACCGCGGGTGACGCTCACGGCATCCAAGAAGGAGTCGTGGTTGAAGGACTTGGCGTCGCTCCAGGTGCCGCTTCTGAAAATCAGCGAGAAGATCCCGCACGGGATACGGAATAAGGTGTTGATCGACTCGTTGTGCTCGAAAAACGTGCCCATCAACCGTGCGTTGTGGTTTACCAAGAGCGTTCTCTACGGGGAGTTGGTGTCGCTCCGCAGAAAACACCACCTGCGAAGCATTTCCAACGACCTCGAGAAGTTCGAGGTGCACTGGCTCCAGGAGTGGACCCAGCAGGTCAGCGACTACATCTACAAGTTCTCTAAAGAGAGCCTGCTCACTACAACCGCAGACAAGAAGGTGTTGTTCATGAACAAACTCAACTATCTTCTCCAGTATATCCAGGCACTCTACATCGAGTGTTTGATCGACCGCAGCTTCTTTCTTTCGCTTGTGTTGAAGTGCTTGAAAGACGACTTTGTAAATTACGGCCAGAAGTTGATTTCCATCACCTTGATTAAGATGTTCTGGAAGGACTACTTGAAGTTGGACTACTTGGGGAAGGAGCTTAGCGAGACGTTGCTCTTGAACTACCACCATCTTAGCCTGCTTTCCAGCATTCCGGAGTCGATGAAAAACGAGCTCTTGCGGCTCATATCCGATCACGTAGTGTACTTGTTCAAGTACAACACAAACTACTTTATCATTCCGACGCATTGGACTTTGACCTATAAGTCTCTATACAAGATTTTGCTCGACGACGAGTTTGACCCGGAAATCCACAAGCAGTTGGAGCTTATCAAGTACCGAAATGAAAGCTTGATGTTGAATATGAAGTCGTCGGCCAACTCCAGAAACGAAATGGTCCACATTAATAGAAACTCGGACGATGTGCTCAATATCATCAACCAGTTGGACAACTTCAACTTGAACAACGAGCTCGCGGGTCTTTTAAGACCGTCGACCCCCAACTGGAAGGTGTACTTGCATGTCATCATCAAATGGTGCGTTACTTCGTATAGGCAGGGCCTGACGGAAAGAATCTTGGTGATTTCCAACTTCTTGAAACACAAGGTATTGCCTAGTTTTCTGCTCAAAATCGAGTTTGAAAACGAGGTGTTGGAGATCATCTACAGCATAGCAGATAAAAACGACCCGCACTTGAACAAGTACAATTTGTATGTGCTTATCAATGAGTTGTACCAATTGAAGGTGATCACCATTTCCACGTATCTTCGGAAGTTGATTGCATCCGGGATCTTTTACCAGTCGGAGGAGTCGTTGGTAGCCATTCACTTGGACATTTTGCAGAACTTGCCGGTTCTCAACAACAAGCAGTGCGATAGCATTCTCAAAAGATGGACGCCGAACGGGTTCAATTTTCTCGAGCGGTTTGAAAACGGCCAGACGTTGGTGCGCGAGCTGGTGATTCACTACATTATCTTAAACGCAGAACTTTCCGACGTGCTGTACGTCAAAGACTTTAATGTTGGACTCAAGTTTTTGTTGATTAACTGGTTAACCAACGAACTAACCACCAGCATTAGTGCGTCCGAGAAGTTGGTGCACCTTTCTCCGGCCAAAATCACCCATTTGTACAACTTTTACAGTTTGTGTGATAACTTGACTGTGTTCTTCAAGGTGTTGATCAAGTTTCTATTGAAAAATGAGAGCGGGATGTTGATTTTTTACATGGACTCGCTATACCTCATTTCCCGATTGATCATCAAACACTTCAAATTGATCAAGTTCATCGCAGGAAACACACACGAACACGTTCTGACAGGTTATGAACTCTTCAAGTTGATTGTCTCCAACTACAAAGACTTGCAAACTCGGGAGTACGACTACTTTAACTTTTCGAGTATATGGACTTTTATCGACAATGCAGTCACCAAGGACACAGAAAAGCCGTACGACAAAGACAAGTTTGATCTGCCGATGAAGGAACCCACGTATTCCAACTTCATCGACGACTTGAACGTGTTGTTGTCGTCCAAGCCTGTTATGCAGGGCTCGGAGCTCGTGGAGCTCGTGGAAAAGGTTGATATAACCATCGACTTGTCCACCGTGGAGCTGGCCACAGCCATGTTGTCCAAGTTGTTTGACATTTTCTTCCGCAGTGAGGACGAGCTAGTGGTGAAGCTTTTGGTGTACTCCAAGAATTTATGTGGAGACAAGGTGTTTTTGGAGCACGTCCAGGAGTATCTTGAAAGTGGGGACGCCAAGTACACCACCTTCACCAAGCGGTTGGTGTTGTTTGAGTTAATCAAGCTCGAGGAGATCATCGACGTGAACATCAGTTACGAGTTGTTGTTGGGCCCGGTTCCGTTCGACGCCAGCCGCACGCTCCTCTATGCCACCACGTTGGACGAATTCAAAGAGAAACACCAAGCGCTCTACTTTAAGGGCGTGTTTGGAAACATCCAGCACCTGTTGTTTGAGACGCCGCTCATGAAGTCGTACGAAGACAAGGTGATCACGTACTTGGCATGCTTGATCATGCAAGACTCCAAAATGATCTTGGATGAGGTGGTGGGCAAGATCAGCACACAAGACAACATCACGCTTTTCAACAAGATGCTTGGAAACTCCGCCGTCACCAAGATTAGCGACTTTGAAAGCGCGGAAGTCAACGAGTTCAACTACTCCATCTACCAAATCTTGCTTCGAGAAATAGTCCAGATTGAGTTGCACAGTACGCAAGACCCCAAAAGCCGGTTGACGGAAATGCTAGGCGGCCTTTTGCGCAACCTCAAGGTGGACAGCGAAAACTCGTACTTTGGGGAGCTCTTCAACTACTTGACATGGGAATACCGGGTGATGTTGTTGGATATTTTGGAAGAAGCGTTCCTCACGAAAACCGAGTTTGGCAACGAAGTCACGATGAAGTACAACCAAACAAACTTGTTGCCTGTGATGAACGACCTCTTCAAGAAGTTTTCCATGCTGTCTGTGACCACCAGCGACGAGTTCTTTGGACATATGAAGAATTTCTTGAGCAAGTTGTTGGTTGCAGCGGAAGCCACCACGGCTTACTTGTCGGATGCGATATCTGTGTTTCTCCGTATCCTCATCATCCACAAGTCTACGTTGGTGAGCCGGATCATCCAAATGGACGGGGAGTTGGACTTCATCAAGAAGTTGATTGAGTTACTCAACACCCGGTATCTTGCACAAGAAAACGAAAAGTTGCAAATTCTTCTCTACGATTTGCTTCTTCTTTTAAAGGGGTCTATTACAGAGGAGAGCACTGATCGGGTGATGTCCCCCAAGCAAGAGGACACTCCATCTGAGAGCGGGATTTCCGGTCACGGGATCATCAGCGTGTTTAACATGCCGGAGCCCAACCAGCACAACCCGTTTGAGGATCATTTGGATGAGAAGTTGATTGAGAGTAGTATCATGTTACAGGAGGACGAGCTTCAGCTTGGGGGGGACTACCACAGCATTAATGATTCGGGGCTCGAGCTAATTACCACGAAGCACGATGCTTTTGGCATCTTGGCCACTTCGAACCCGTCCCACCAGCTGCCTCCGCCGGCGCATGCTCCTCGGGACTTTAAGATGAGGAGTTTTGAGATATTGGAGGATACGAGCAGTGGGTTGAATGATGCGTGTATTAATCTTCATTTGTTTGATGCGTATACGACGAGGGAGAATCCGTTTTAGGCGAAGTGAGTCACGAACCCACGAAGTGAGTGGTGATGACTTTTGGTTTACTTTTAGTTCAAACACGAAGTGGGTGGTGATGATTTTTGGTTTACTTTTTCAGTTAGAAAACGAAGTGTGAGGTGACTTCTGGTTTACTTTCACTTCAAAAACAAAGTCAACTCTCAAACGCCATTCACAGCTCCATGAACCCACGAAACGTATCATGTATATATTAACTACGAATACAAAATAACATTTTAACACAACAAGAATGTTTCATGTAGGAGGTGCTTTTCCCCATTTCACACTGAAAAATTCATATTAGCAATAGTGGTAAACCCGCATATGCATATGTCAGTTTTGAACTAGACGCAAAGTTCAAATGATAGTTGTCTACTCGACTATATAAATTATCTTATCAAAATTCCTGAGTTTTCCGTGTCAAAACAAAAACACTAAAACAGCTCGGTTAATAGTGATACTTGAACACAAAACTTGTAGATGAAAGTAGGAAACTCCAAAGCTATCCAAAACTCACCAAAACTCACTTCGTTCGCCTTGGTTCGTTTTGGTTGGTTTTGGTTCGTTTTGGTTCTTTTTGGTTGGTTTGTTTCGTTTGGTTCGTTTGGTTCGCTCGTTCGGAGAGTGTATTGTTAACACCTTACACAATCCACCACACACACCATCAATATTATCCCCAACCCCAGGGTGCTATTGTTCCTCCTATTATAAACCAGCACTGATATAACCAGAAATTAGCATATATACTCTAAAACTCCAAGTGAAATCTCAAAAGTCAAAAGTAAAAGTGGACGAAACGTCAAAAGTCATCGTCAGAATGCATACACAAATGAAAGACAATAATTTAAATTCTGATAACACCAAGTACAAAAACAGACACAGTCCAGTGTCGCCAGCAAAGCAGGAGGACAACAAACATTATCCGGAGTCACCTATAAAGAACATGGCGCGTGGGAACGACCTTAGATTTCTTGCGAGTGCCAACTTTCTGACGGAGTCGTTGGACTCCACGTTCCAGCCATTGGGAAGCCAATTGAATCTGGTGCTGGACGCCAGAGTGGCGGATACGAGGCGGTACCTGAACAGCTCGCTCAACAGTTCACCGTTGGTGTATCCCTCGGCGGCCGCAGCACAGCGGAGCACGCCCCGTCTGCGGCCACGGTCGGGGATCTTTACAATGGACAGTTTCCCCGAGGATGGGATCCCAAACATGGGGTCAAGCCGGCGGATCAAGCTGCCGTCACGGCTGACATCGCCGCTGCGGAAAAGCTACCGACTGAAGTCGCCAGTGCGCGGGGGAGGGTCGCCGTTCAACTTCCAGCCCCAGGAAATCATGCAGAACAACAACGGGCTGGCGTTGTCGGTGAAGGCCGCACACAGAAAGGGGCACAAGTACAAGCATTCGTCGGTGTCGATGAACTTGTTCCAGGAGCCGCCGCCATCCATGACACTCAAGCAGTTGGCGATTCCGGACCTGTATCCGATTCCCAACGCACGCGAGATGCTTGCGTCGGTCAGCACGTCCCAGCAATGGCGGCTGGCGTGGGCCGTGATGCACTTCTTGCTCCTGGTGGTGGTGTTCTTCACCGGCACCAAGTACAAAATCCCTACGCTCTCTACACTTGCGCACATCATCTTCTACGATTCCGTGGGCCTGGCGGTGATAGTGTTGGTGGACATCATGCTGAATTTCGAGGTGTGGAACAACCTGTCGATCGCGTATCCGTTTGGGCTCGGGAGACTCGAGGTGCTCGTGGGGTTTTCCTTGGGCGCGCTGCTTGTGATGGTGGGGTTTGACTTGGTGAGCCACTTTTTGGAGGAGTTCATCATATCGTTGGTTGTGCTCGAGACGGAAACACACCACCAGTCGCACCACATCCACGGGTCGTCGTCAATCGACAACTGGTTGGTGTACGAGTTGGTTCTCGCGGCCACAATCGCAGTCACCTTGTTCACATCAAACTACATACTTGGCTACGACAAAATCAGTGTGATGATCGCAGCCAACGACCTCCAGACGGAAAACCCGTCTGCGGCTGTGCAATCGATGCGGAAATTCGCGGACATTTGGAC
Source organism: [Candida] smagusa (assembly GCA_030566775.1). NCBI lineage: Eukaryota > Fungi > Ascomycota > Pichiomycetes > Serinales > Debaryomycetaceae > Kodamaea > [Candida] smagusa. The sequence goes on along the minus strand of JAKUAW010000013.1, from coordinate 192,690 downwards.
GCGGAACCCGACCCATTTCCTCACGCTCTGCTACTCCCTTTACCTCATGGTGATCCCGCCTGTTTTCGCGGACGCAGACACCAATGAAGTGATCTCGTTGGTGGTGGCACTTTTGCTCTGTCACACCGGCTGGAAACTCGTGCGGCTGCTTGGGGGGATCTTAATGTGCTCCTACCCCAAGTCGGACTACGACTACCACCTCATCAAAAATGGCATTCTCGGCAGATTGAGTCAGCTCGACTTCTTTAAGAATTCCTACCAGGTACAAAACTTCTTTGTCACCAAGTTTAACTACGAATTGTATGTGGTGGGCATGAAATTGAACATGCGCGGCGCATCCATGGATGACGAATCAAGACTTCTTTTTGAGTTGAACAGAATAATTAAGAAGGTTATTGACGATACGGATCTGACTAATAAGGTGGAGATTACAATCGATGTCACTAGACTTTGATTACTCAGCTATGCAGGTTCTAATCAGGGCTTGGCGTGTAATTGTGGACGTATCCGCCCGCGGCATGCATCGGTCCTTCCGTTCCGTAGCAATATTATTTTGTATTCCATCTGCTTCCATCTTAGAGTTTTGTGTACAGATGCACCTGCTTTACTAATCCTGACCAAGCACATGACTTTCTTGCTCACCTGCTACTACCATGCTCCTAAATTAACTCGTCTATACTAATGCACTTAATATTTGCCTTCCACCGTTTTCCATTTTGCCACCGCGTGTCTCCTCGATTTGTAACCCTAAAGACAATTGCTGTGAAACAGTGTGTCAATGCGGCTTACACATCTCTTGTTACGTAAGCGCGCTGCGAAATTTTTAGCCCAAATAGCTGCAATGTTGACAAATATATAAAGACCCCAATGTCACTTAATTCGCTTCTCAAAAATGCTTTCAGATTTCGTCAGACAAAGTGTTTTTGGTAGAACTGTCTACCACTTATCAAAGAAAAAGTATTTTGCCTATAAAGAAGATGCTGCTGATTATATAATTCCAGAGAAGTACTTGATGGATGACTATAAGCACTCAGACTCTGAGGACGCTGACTCTAAAATCTTGGTCACTTGGGACGGGGAAGATGATCCTGAAAACCCGTACAACTGGCCTCTTGCATACAAGATCTTCATGACCGTTCAAATTGCCATTCTTACCACTTCAGTGTATATGGGTGCAGCCATCTACACTCCTGGGTTGGATGAAATTAAGGAAGAATTCCACGTTGGCACAGTTCTCGGAGCTTTGCCTCTTTCATTGTTTGTGATTGCATATGGTATCGGCCCGATGGTGTGGTCGCCCTTTTCGGAGAATGCCTCTGTCGGCCGTACGAAAATTTATATTGTGACTCTTTTCATTTTTTTCATTCTTCAGATTCCTACGGCTTTATCCAAGAACATTGCTAGTTTGTGCGTCTTGCGTTTTTTGGCTGGTTTTTTTGCATCGCCTTGTTTAGCCACCGGTGGGGCTTCCATCTCTGATTATTTAACTATTCCTTACACCCCGGTTGGAATTGCTTCGTGGGCCATGGCCGCTGTTTGCGGGCCTTCCTTGGGTCCTCTTATCGGTTCGGCGCTCACCGTCGCTGGTGGCTGGAGATGGACCTTCTGGTTCCTCGCAATCACCTCGGGTGTTTGTTTAATCTCGCTTATCTTCTTCTTACCAGAGACGTTAGGAAAAACAATCTTATTGAGAAAGGCGCAAAGATTGAGAGCCCTTACCGGAAACCCGAACATCACCACCCAAGATGAAATCGACTTCAACAAGTTGACTAACAGGGACATTGCTATCCAAACATTGTGGAGACCTATTGAAGTATCCATTTCCGAACCAGTGGTTATCTTGATTAACGTCTACATTGCTTTGGTCTACGCCTTGGTCTACCTTTGGTTCGAAGCTTTCCCTATTGTTTTCTTGGGCACCTACCACTTTACCTTGGTCGAATTGGGTACCAGTTACGTCAGTACTATGATTGGTATCGGTCTTGCTTGTCTCGTTTACATCATTGTCGTTAAGAGAATCTTCACCGACAAATTACTTGCAGGCCAACAGCTCGAGGCTGAGGTCTTTATTCCTATTGCTATTGTGGGTAGTGTTCTCATGCCTGTCGGTGTGTTTTTGTTTGCTTTCACCGCTACAAAGTCCGTCCACTGGATTGCTCCTTTGTTTGGTGCTGGTATCTTTGCTGCCGGTGCTTTCTGTATTTTCCAATCCTTGTTTAACTACTTGGGTATGTCTTTCTACAGATACTTGGCTTCTGTCTTTGCTGGTAATGCTTTGTTCAGATCCGTTATTGCTGGTGTGTTTCCTTTGTTTGCCAACTTCTTGTATAATAACTTGGCTACCGAAAAGTATCCTGTTGGATGGGGTTCTGCTGTTTTAGGTTTCATCATGGTTGCTATGATTTTGATTCCTGTATTGTTTTACTTGAATGGTCCTAAATTGAGGGCTAGATCGAAGTATGCAGGTGCTGGTTAATGTTTATAATTTAATACCTTTGGCGATGCCAATTCCTTGTTTAATATATTAATTTAATTGAGAAAAACTAACAGCGAATAATGAACAACGAACGAAGTGAGTTGTGAGTTAAGAACTAAGTTTTTGTTGGAACTAGGTTGAACAAGAATAAAATTCAAGAATTATTGTTCGTTGGAGTTTTCATGAGAATACAATTATCGTTGGTTGGAACCGGTTTTAATAAGAATAGAATTATCGTTTGTTGTGTGTTTTATTGATAATAAGAAAATAGAAATCCTTGTAAGTTAATGATTTTCAATAACTCAAGAATTATTTGTAAACCTCGTCTCCCCCAATCTTGATTCTGTACCTCTCTTGATTCTGTAGACAAAAATTCCATATCCCCGACAGTTTCCTCATTGTAGGTAAACACCGACGTCCACGGCTACATCTTTTCTTGTATTTTGGTCGCAAAATTATTCTGACAGGCTGGCTTTGTGTATCTAAATTTGGTAAATACGAATCATCTATTTACATTAGCTCCATCTTCAAAGTACTTTCGTAGACGAAGCTCAACATTCCATGCTTATCTTGGGATTGCCAGATCTTATCCTCAATGATAATAATATTTTTTATGAATAAGCCTTCTATTGGAATAGGTGAGTTCATACCGACGTGGACAAAATTGCCAATGGAGATGTGCATTTCGGTAGAATGCGAAAGATGACAAAAAGTTGCTGATCTTGAACTTCCTACTATTCACAAATTTGAATTTGAACTTCTTATGCATGGTTGAATTGAAGGTTAAGGTTTTGTGCTTTATTTTAAAATTGTTCATTCCAAGATCATTGTGCCCGTTTGTTGTAATGTTTGGTAACGTTTGGTAACGTTTGATAACGTTTGGTAATGTTTTCATCGTTATCTTTTCATGGTTATCTTTTCATCATGCTAACTCTTCATGGAAATAAACTTTCCTAGCCGAAGCAACATGTTGGCCCAGTATTTGGGAATGCAGAAGAAATGATTCGATTGATATAGGCTCACACAATATAAAGTTAGCCAACATCGTGGCAGAAATCTACAAGGAATCAGAGGTTGTTATACGTTGTACGCTAATTACAGTAAATAAACAAGAGTTTATGGTATTTTGCTTTCAAATTATCAAAATTTGGATATTATACCTCTTTGAATTGACTGAATAACGAGGTGTGATTATGATTATAATAAGACCGCAAATTCAACTAACGAAGTTCTGGAACTGGTTCTATTGATTTCAGACTTAGTAATGAACAGGAAGATTACTTTGACACAGGCTTCTTTGGTTGTTTTTTGTTGATTTCTATAGAAATGGAGTTTACGGTTATTGTTGATCATTCAGAAGCTAAATTATTTCAGTGATGGCTTAAGGCTCACGATTCGCATCATTTGACTCGGTGCAACTCAGAAGTACCGCAACTTACAAGTTGTTGCTAATTGTGGTTTATTTTCAACCTTGTTATTTAGTTTTGCTGCCACTTGGTTTATTACTCTAGCACTTGGTTTTATGATTTGTTTTATAATTATTATTCCACTTGGTTTATTACTCTAGCACTTGGTTTTATGATTGGTTTTATAATTATTATTCCACTTGGTTTTACGATTATTACACCACTTGGTTTGATGTTTATTCTAACACTTGGCTATATTAATTTTTAACTTACAGACACTTTGTCAGTCTTTAGAGGTTAGATACAGAACGTGCTGGCATAGTTTCTTGTTCGTTTACTAATATTAGACTCAAAAATACAGTCAAGTCAACCCATAAAGGCAGTTTATTCAAGAGAACAGTGTTGGTTCAAAATCTTTGTTTACACAAAAACAGTTTGTTGGTTACTTGCAAACTCACTTCGTTCGTTCGTTCGTTCGTTTCGTCTTCCCAAACAGGAAATCAAAAAAAAATGAGTCAACCGCGATGTAAAATCTTTATCAACATGCTCAATAAAAGATACTACTCAACCATTAAAAAGATAGCAGATGCTGGAACCAGCTCCAAAACAGGCCAGTTCGTGCAAAAAGTAAGCAAACCATTCACGGTAACAACGTACGCCAAACCAAACGTTGTGATCACTAAAGGAAATGGATTGTACTTAACAGACATGGAAGGGCGCAATTATGTGGACTTCACAGCAGGAATTGCGGTGACCAGTTTAGGGCACTCCAACCCCGAAATCACCAAGATTGTGGCCGAGCAAGCCGGGGAGCTCATGCACTGCTCCAACCTCTACTACAACGAGCCTGCGGGAGAATTGGCTAACAAGTTGATTTCCGCTACACATGCTAGCGGAGGAGCCGAGGACGCCAGCCGGGTGTTTCTCTGCAACTCCGGGACGGAGGCCAACGAAGCGGCGCTCAAGTTTGCACGGAAGTACGGAAAGAGTGTTGGGGGAGACGGCAAGCACGAGATCATCTCGTTCAACAATGCGTTCCACGGGCGGACGATGGGTGCGTTGTCGATCACCAACAACCCCAAGTACCAGGCGCCGTTTGCACCCATGGTGCCGGGCGCGCACTACGCCAGTGCGTCTGACTTGGCCAGCGTACAAAAGCTCATCAGCAAGGACAGGACGTGCGCGGTGATCATCGAGCCGATCCAGGGCGAGGGCGGGGTGATTCCCATCGCGGAGGACTTCTTGGTGGGATTGCGCCTGCTATGTGACGCCAACGATGTGTTGTTGATCTACGACGAAATCCAATGTGGTGTGGGCCGTACCGGCAAGTTCTGGGCGCACAGCTTCTTGCCTGCCAACGCTCACCCAGATATCTTTACATCGGCAAAAGCGTTGGGTAATGGCTTCCCAATTGCAGCCACCATAGTCAACGAACGGGTTGAAAAAGTGTTGGCTGCCGGAGACCACGGCACCACGTACGGAGGAAACCCGTTGGGTGCCAAGATCGCCTCCTACGTGGTGGACACCATTTCCAGCCCATCCTTCTTACAAGCTGTTTCTTCGAAAGCTGCCTACTTGACCGAAAAGCTCCAGTTCTTGGCCGCAAAGTACCCCGACCATATCGAAACGGTTAGAGGTAAGGGTTTGCTTGTTGGTATTCAGTTCAAAGAGAAAGTTCCTGCTGGGGATATTGTTGACAAAGCTCGGGAGTATGGATTATTAGTAATTACTGCTGGAGGCAACGTTGTGCGTATAGTGCCTGCATTGAATATTCCTGAGGAGACTATAGATGAAGGAGTTACTAAGTTGAGTCAAGCTATTGATGATGTTATAGGGAAGGAACAATACGAAAAAGAAGAATAAGAAATGGTAACAAAAGAAAACTATCCAAGGTGTCAATAAAAAGGATATCAAATAACAACATTCAAATTCTTCATTACAAATTGATTATAATCAAACTATATCTAACATATAAAACAACCAATAAAAACGGAATTAGAAATCACCGTGCGTCAATGTCAAAAATTAAGCGAAAGAAATAGGAGTCAATATTTTGTACTAAGTCTTTCACATTGTAGTGAGAATAGTCCATTGTTGTTCTTATGCTTATTTACATACAATTTATTACTCGACACTATGAAAACATACCCAGATGAATACCATGTCTAAACATACCCATCTCTACCCATATACCCATATACATACCCATTTACCCATATACATACTTATTTACCCATATACATACCCATCTACCCATAGACATACCCATTTACCCACCCTCCCCACATCATTAATACAACCAACTCTAACAATCCCATCTTATCTCTATGCGGCATCAAAAAAAATTAAAATATATGACGATACCCTTTAGCATACCGACAACAGACTTGGACTATTGTCTAGAGCAGTTGTTAAACCACAAACCGCCACGGTTGTTACCAGCAGAAACGATCGAGCAGTTGTGTCACACATTAAAAACGCAGTTGCTCTCTGTACCCAACATCATCCCACTCCAGAGTCCGATTTCGGTTGTCGGGGACATCCACGGGCAGTACCACGACTTGTTGGAGATCTTTCGGATCGGGGGCGAGGCGCCCACCACCAACTACCTCTTTTTGGGGGATTTCGTTGACCGTGGGTACTACTCGGTGGAGACGATCACCCTTCTCATACTACTAAAGCTTCGGTACCCCAACCGTATACTGCTAATCCGGGGCAACCACGAGTCACGCACCATCACTACCAACTACGGGTTCTACCTGGAGATCCTAAACAAGTACCAGGGCGACTCGCGGGTCTGGCTACACATCACTGATTTGTTTGACTACTTACCGTTGGGGGCCACCATCGACGGCAAGATTTTGTGCGTGCACGGCGGGCTCTCGCCGCTGTGCCAGCAGCTCGACCAGATCCGGGTGTTGGACCGCTTCAAGGAGATCCCGCACGACGGCATCATGGCCGACTTGGTGTGGTCGGACCCGGATACAGATATTATGGACTTTAAGTTGTCGCCTCGTGGAGCTGGTTATCTTTTCGGGCTAGACGTCATCAACAAGTTCTTCCAGGTTAATAATTTGTATCAGCTCATCAGGGCGCACCAGCTCTGCCAGGAGGGGTACACGACGAACTGGAACGGCAAGTGCTTGACGGTGTGGTCGGCTCCAAACTACTGTTATCGGTGCGGGAACAAGGCGCTGATTCTCGAGATATACGATTCGTCCTTTACGGACAAGAACGGGGTGCTGTCTGGCCAGCTGTTTAATATCTTTGATGCGTCCCCGGAAAACGACGAGGATTCGATACAGGGACGGGGTGTGAATGGGAATGAGTCCGTTAATAATGATTACATTGGTTCTTTTTTTAACGAGAAGCCAAAGAAGCATATCGAGTATTTCTTGTGATGGTTGTAATATATGTATTATGTGATGGCGAGTTTGGTTTACACGAACTGCGCACGAAGGGAGCAGTGAGTTGGTTTCTAGTTGGTATAATGGAATCATTGAATTTTACACCTCAACTCGGCAAATTGAGCACTGTTCACCTCAACTACAACTAACGTTTGTGTTTTTAATTGTGAACTGGACGTAACTTTTAATATGATCTACAAAGAAAACCAATGCATGATGCATATCTGGATTCTATTCGTCATATACAAAGAAGTCACCTCTTTTGTATCTGGGTTGTAACACCAACCACTCGTTTATCATTGATTGTGAAGAGTTTGTGAATTTGTAATAGTTTCCTATAAATGGGTGTATTTATATAGAGTGAAATGAATAACTTATAAGATGATTGATAAGCGCACGAAGATTATATCATATTAAAAGTCCCCATGTGAATTGGCCAATTTACATGATTTGACAGTCAAATCACAAATGGATCATATAAACAAAGCCATATACCATCTTGAACAGTATTTTCTTCACATCATCTCAGCTTCGAGTAGATTTTTCGCAGCCATGACTTTTTCGAATGGCCAAGCATTAGAGTCCATACTGTTCCTATCTCTTTGGTTGCTGCGTCCTAGTAAAAAGCTACCATTGTTAAGTGGGGCCTCCTAGTGCCTGTATACATGAATGCTCGATATTTATCTTAATTATAAAAACTATGGGTTATCTCTTCAGGTTGATTTCTCAATCCGTAAAGGTTCTTCTTCGTATCACAAGTTAATTTGAAAGACCTGCACTTCTTTACACTGAACAACGTCTTTTATCCTAAACAACACATTCTGGACCATACTGATTATCGGCTCACCAAACATATTGTGTCGTCTGTTAATAAACCGTGTTCTCAGTTGGTACCATTAAAAAGCAACTTCATCTAGAAATAGTACCACCAAGGACCATTTTGTGGATGACTCTACAAATCTTGTCTAATAACTATAGTATGAGTAGATAGTAAAAATATCTACGTTCATTAATTATCTTATGCTAAAACACAAATGCTACTGACAGTAATCACGTACACTTTTTGACGACTCTAGCAAAGCTCTATAGATGAGGTTCGTGCCCCATGACTCTTATAATACAATGTTCTGATTGTTGTAGTGGTTGACGTATATGACAGCAGGGTGTTGACCACCACTAGGGATAGTAGTTTTTAACTCACAAACTCACACGTTCGCTTGTTTGCTTGTTCTCATCTAACCATAATACAACTCAAAATTAAACCCATCATGAACCTCATAATCTCCAAGACTAATATGATCCTTGTATACCTTATACCCCTTCTTCAATATCAACTTCTCATGCAGAGTACCTATCTGTAACCCAATCATCTTCTTCAAATCACCAATCGTATCATCCTCCAAACACTTGACTCTAATTTTCTTGCCTAACCTGTCATTAGCTTGAACCTCAATCATCACCCTTTTTTTTACAAAAAAAACATGCCAGGACTGAATTCTTCAAGTGACAAGGATACAATCCATCATGTGCTGCGGAGACCGTCGCTCTTGCGGAACCAGTCATCGACCAACTCTGTTCCACTGCGAAAATCGTCGTCAGGGTCGAATAATCTGAGTCCGGTGAATACTAATCCAATCCCTCCAGTTGCCACTGGGTCACAGAGTCCCACGATGCCTGCGTTGGCATCACGGCCATCATCCACCCCACAGGGTGCAGGCCACCGCTCGCAATCCCGTCTGCTCATCCAGACCATCTCACACAATGCCCAGGCCCAGCACCAAAACACGCAATATCTCGCGCAGGAAAAGGCGTACTTGAAGAGGTTGAAGAATCAGTTGGTTGATGATTACTACACCAAGGGAATTACAGACGGAGACGGCCAGCGTCTCCCCTTGGCAGACGACGATGATCTCGACGAGGAGTTTGACATCCACGATGACAACGAATTCCAAACTAGTTTGCTCGCAGATTTGGATGATGATAAATATCCTGGTGACCTATCACTTCTGTTCAAAGATGACCAACTAAAGAATGCCAGTAAGAATAAGAATACTACGCAACTCCAGAAGGATAACACAGATGATCCTGCTGTTCTTGAGCGGTTGGAGTGGCAATCGATGTTGACGTCGGTGCTTACGGGAGATGTTGTGCGTGCGGAAAAGAAGAGGATCAATGATCACGCCAATCCCGAGAATGTACAGGAGTCGCTTTTACATGCTACATATAAGGAGAACTTGTGGTACGGGATCCGGGCCAAAATCTTGCATAGAACGGAGGAGGACCAACGTAGAATCACTTCGTATAGACGGACTCAGGTGGATCAGTTATTGGACGACATCGCCAAGTTTGAGATTACGTATGAGGATCCGGTCAATAACTCGCCGCGTTCGCAGGTGGTTCGCATCATTGATAGGTATGAAAATGCGTGTGCGTTGTGGAGAACCATGGAGGATATGAAAAATGATAAGCCCGTGTGCCGGGAGGGGAGTTTCCAGCAAAAGGTGGATGCGTTGAATGCGTGGCTCTCGATCACTGATGCTATCATCAGAGAGAGAAAGTCGTTGCAGGTGTGGATAGGTAATGAAGAGTTGGACATCACCAAGGGGTCGTCGGACAGCGGGGTGACATCTCCGTCTTCTTCATCTTCGGAGTCGTCGCGCTCAAACTCAAATGTTCTGACGCCGAAAAACGTCAAGCGGTTCTTCAACGAGGATAACAAGTCGCTTGCCGAGCGTTTGATGAAGGAAAAGGGTGTGCAGGCCATTTTCCGCAACAGAATCTTCATTCCTATTGTTCCATGGATGATCAAGTCTAAGGATACGTATATCAAGTTGGGAAATGTGTTTGAAGCCATGAAATTACCTGATTACATCCATGACTTGATCCATATCTGTGTGATTCCAATGAAACTCATCAAGGAGATTATCATTGTGAGATTGAGTTATGCTATGAAATTGCAAAACCCAACCTTGATGATGATTGATCAGATGATTGATGATTTCAAGTCTTATATTACCATTGCGTTGGAAGTGAAGCTGGGGATTCTGGAGTATTGTAAAACAGACTATGCAAAGACTTGGATTATCGGTGATTTGTTTGAGAGCGAAATCCAAGAGTTTGATCAAGTTGTGGTCAGGTGTGTGCGTTATTTCTTGATTTTATTGAATAAGAAATTGTTGGATAGTTCGAAAACACACTTGACGTTCCGGACGTTTAAAGAACCCGAAGAATTGGAAAACACCTGGAACTACTTGAAGTGGGTGGGTAACTACATTGAAGGAGGTTCCGTGGTGATTGCCGAGGAAATCTCTCTCTTGGCGCTGAAGTTAATCTACAGATCGTTGTTATACTATAACAATCAAATCCGCAACCCCCAAGGAACTGCTTCCCTCAGTGAACTCATTAGATGGTACTCCACCACCACGGAAAACTTTGGACAGTTGCGCCGTAAATTGTCCAGATTCAGCAGTGAGATATACAGGGATTTCACCAACTCGCTTGTGTTTGAAATCCCACCTACACACAACAACAGAACAAAAAGCTTGCTTGATGTGTTAAGAGCAACAAACCATTTCTTGGTCTACACTGGCACTGTGGAAACTCAAGGTACGTACTTCTTTGCCAGTCAGGAATTATTGGGCAATGAACTGGAAATCCTCAAAATAATTAATGGCACGTATGTAGGACAGGATCCTAACGAAGCCAACTTCCGATTCTCCGAGTTCTTAAGATTGCTTCAAAGCCAAGAGCAACAAGAGGTGGAAAACTACGCTTACCACCCTCCAAACCAGCATCATAACGGTAGTACCAGTGCGGACTCGTCGTACTACTCCTATGTGTTGGCTTTGTGTCCTCCCAAACCAATTGTTTGGGAGGGTACAGTGGTCAACTTGGAAATGGACGAGGTTCCAATCACAGACGTCAAGGTGGGCCAGATGTTGCTTATCACCAAACTCCCAAATTACAGAATCCACCATGTCAAAGAAAAGTTCTTGAGCATCGTGAGCGAAATCGTCATGGTTGGTGGAATGATGAAACCCATCGAACAAAGATGCTCTTTGGCCAAGGTGCACACAGAGCTTTCCAAAATCAACAGATACTTTTTCAAAATGATCATGGTTGTTTTGGACTCGGTGAAGATTGTCAAGGATAAATGTAAAGAAAACGCAACTGCAGGCGGTTACCAAGGGTTGGTCAATACTTATTACAGTTATGCTAGAGACTTTGGAAAGAACTCGATCAAAATGCTTGAATCTTCCAAGAAGTCGTCTGTAATCATGAAACTTATCCAGTTGTCCATTGACTGGGTGAGTTTCATCTGCGACGACTGTGTTCCGACCGATCGGAAAACATTCAGATGGTGTGTGTTGGCGCTTGAGTTTGCCATGGACATGACCCGCGGCTTCAATGTGTTGGTTTTGACTGATGAACAGTTCAGCAAGTTGAAGATTAAGGTTGCCCGTTGTATGTCCTTACTTATTTCACATTTCGATATCATGGGAACCAGATCCAGCGAAATCGAACGTAACAAGGTTTTGAAGTGGTCTGCCCAAAGACCTCAGCGTATAGATAACTCCACCGATGACGACGAATTGTTGACCTTGTACAAGGAAGACATGATGAAGCAGCTTACGGAAATTGAAGAATACAGACGTGAGTTGCTGGAAGACCTTCTGTCTGTTGGCCGTGTTTTGGATGTCACCGACCTGGAGTACCAATTTGTGACTCTTCTCGCATCCTCGTTGTCGTCCGTTGCAATTAGATGGCAGAAGGGTCGTTTTATTGGCGGTGGTACCTTTGGTAATGTGTTTGCAGCCGTCAACTTGGACACCGGTGGTGTGATGGCCGTAAAGGAAATCCGTTTCCATGACAGCCAATCGATCAAAAACTTGGTTCATCTGATTAAAGACGAAATGACGGTGTTGGAAATGTTGAATCATCCAAACGTCGTTCAGTACTTTGGTGTTGAAGTCCACAGAGATAAGGTGTATATTTTCATGGAATTCTGTGAAGGTGGGTCACTTTCGGGTCTTCTCACCCACGGTCGTATTGAAGACGAAATGGTCATCCAAGTGTACACCTTACAAATGCTTGAAGGGTTGGCCTACTTGCACCAGTCGGGAGTTGTTCACCGTGACATCAAGCCAGAAAACATCTTACTCGATCATAATGGTGTGATCAAGTTTGTTGATTTTGGTGCTGCCAAGGTCATTGCAACCAGCGGTAGAACAAGAGCTGCGTCCACTAGCAGCACCGCCAGTCAGTCAAGCCAGCCTAGTAACCAAAACAATTTGAACTCCATGACCGGTACCCCGATGTACATGTCGCCAGAGGTGATTACTGGTACGTCCACAGACAAGAGCGGGGTCATTGATGTGTGGTCTCTTGGATGCTGTGTTCTTGAAATGGCTACGGGTAGAAGACCTTGGGCAAATTTGGATAACGAGTGGGCTATCATGTATCATATTGCTGCTGGGCATAAACCTCAGTTGCCACATGATGATCAGTTGAGTGAAGCTGGACGCAAATTTTTGGCTAGATGTTTGGAGCATGATCCGAAGAAGAGACCAAGTGCTGTTGAGCTTTTGAATGATCCATGGATTGTTGCCATTAGGCAGGTTGCTTTTGGGTCTTCTGAGAGCTCGAGTACTCCTTCGTCGGAGTTTGGATCGGAATTGTAAAACAAACCACCTAATTAATCATGACATCTTCTAATAACTAGAGACCTTTAATGTACATACAAAGTGAGAGATATCTCCTTAATACGATATATTTATTTAATTCTTATTCTTTTGATAGTGTAACTAATTTTCATTTATTAACTGCTGAACCCTTCAATAACTCATCAACCGAACCAGTAATACTAGCCAGTTCCTCGAGTCTGATCAATAAATTCGATCACATAAGAACAACAATATAGATTTTAGTTACTTTCGGATAGCAAATCCTTTCTCATTGTGTTTCAATCTATCAGTGGCTAATCCATCAGTGGTTAATCTATATTGTTGGACCCACAAAAGAAAGTACCAAGTATATCTCGGATGGCGCGTGAACAGTGCACCGCGGAAATATGTCATATGCACAGAAATGGTGTCAAAAACATACGAATTGTATCCAATGATCAGCCATTCTACAGAAGAATTACTAAATAGTATCCAACCTCTAAAGACCCCTCCGATGTTCAAGAAGTTACCGCATGAAATCAAACAGAATGTATTCAACATGCTTACTCCAAAAGAGAGCGAGGCTTTTCTCCTAGAGCCTGAGTTCATGAACTAGCACGGAACCTGATGTATGCGTTCGTTTACGTAATGAGTATTCTTAATTTACGCATTATTCATGAATATGACTTTAAAGAATTGGTTCATATAAATGGGATTTTTGAGACCATCCTTGAATTCATTGCTTTCTTGGAAGTGAACAAAGGCTTCCTGACGTTGGAAATATACTTTGGGAACATTGAAGACATCAGATGCCTCTCCAAGTACCCGCATGTGTTGCTGAAAAAGGTACTGAGACTTCCTGACTTAACATATACGGATAAGAAATATCGAACGTTGGTGACATATGCGCTCTCACGCAATTACAATAAAGTTAATCTGCGAGTGGGATACCCCGTATTTCAAGAATGTATCCCAAGTCACACCAACCATATCTGTATTACCGACTAACCATGGAACTTCCGTTGGTTGCATCTCTCCGATTAGATCGTTGTCAAATTGCTGTTAAACTACCCGACATGGCCACGCTTGAAAGTGAAGGCTGCCTCTTCGAGGAAGGGTATGGTCCTGACCTCTCGTATTTGACCCGATTGACCAATTTGTGGTGGGACGAATGCTATTTTTATAAGCCGGACTTTTCGCAGCCATGTAAATTCTTCCAATCAGAAAATAGGGTACACTTATCTTTGGAGAATGTACCAGAAAGTTGTGTAGAGTTATACGGACTACCCGTCCAATTGAAGACTCCCTTATTCAGGGTGACAGCTGACCTCCCAGATCTTTCTGCGTTAACCAACTTGTCAAAAATGAATTTTCAAGTACCTCAACTATATCAAATTAACTTTGACATCTTTCCACCAAATTTGAAGTCACTTAAATTTACGAGATCAAAATTCAAGTTCTTGGCTAGGGATCTCAATCGATTGAAATATTTACAACATTTGAACCTTTCGCTTAACCAGCTTGGTGGTTATGGGAAAGAACTTACATTCGAAGTTCCGGAATCTTAGGTTTATTTGAATTTTTCAAATAACTAAATAGAAGATTTAACTGTAGTTGCAAAGAATACTGTCGCCATCAACTTGCTAAGAAATTTTGATGTGCTTGATAAGACTGTGAAGAACTTGTGCAAAACTAGCATTGTTTTCATTACGAGAGATTCACACAACGATATGGATATGAGGTATATGAGGAAGATGGATGTAAGGAAGATGAAAATGTTTCCTTGAGAGATGAAATTGTTTAATTCAATAGTGAAATTGATAATTATGAATTCGAATTAGATAATACAAGGAAAAATCCGTGTGCATCTTGATGTGAACTTAAAACTATGCGATTGTTATGTAGCTGGTAAAAACTGTTTCGAGTATAAACCATATTGATCTCCAATTTGACCCTTCATTGCAAATTCACTATTTTGCATAAAGTATAGATTTTTCAAATTATTATGTATGCAATGAATGGAATCGTTTTCATCTTAAGACTGACATAAATGTATCATATTTTATGTACTTTAGTCCTCTTGATGTATTTCGTAATTTTTCATAGTAAACTTGTTATTTGTCATTTAGAATATGGTATATACTTATTGATTATGGTGCTTGTGCGCCTAGTTATCTACAGACTCAATCTCATACTATCTTTACTTTCAAACTATCACTGTAATACTATTACCGGGTCGGACTATCACTACTAATTATCACTACTTACTAGTGTTCGTGCGTAGAGATACCTGTAGAGTTCGTTCGCATATAGTCGTAGTGTTAGTTCCTATTCTTATATCTTTAATAACTGTACATTCAATCTATATACATTAACCTTATTTACATCTTCTCCTTACAAACTTCAATACCCTCTTAGGAATTAATTAACAGATGACAAAGAGCAAACCCACATCGTTCGTTTGTTCGTTTGTTTCTTAGTTGATATTCTCCTCAAAATATGAAGTAACCTTGGAAACAACATCTCCCTTAATATTAAGATACCCAGCTTGCTTATTCACGGTAATCCTAAGAGAACGGTCCAAAGCAAGCAAATCATTCTTAAGTTGAAAAACATCACCCTGAACTCTCTTGACCTCAGTAGTTATCTTGGTATTCTGTACCTTCAAGTAAACCGGCCATTTATCCAGCTTACTCTTTGGAATATAATAAGTATTAACACCAAACCCATTGTTTGGTAATTCAGCAAAAGACACCTTCAGCAAAGAAGGAATCTCATACGGAGTGATCTTACTGATCTGCTTAACAGCTCTCAAAGCTACAGAAGGTCTCATTATGAAAAATTATCAAAAAAAAAAAAGTTGAAAAGTCGCTACAAAAAGTCGTGTGATGTCGTAATTACTATACCTCTATTTTAGAAGATAACCCTTCGGTCACCTGAGTCTTCGAACCATGCAGTTTCATATGTTTAGTGTAGTTAGGCTTCTTGTCGAATTCCTTTCCACAGACCTCACATTTGTGGATTTTCATGTGAATCCGCATGTGCTTGGTCAAGTTGGAACTTTCACTGAAGCGCTTGTTACATCCAGGCCATTTACAAGTTAAAGGTTTTTCTCCCGTGTGAACTCTGTTGTGTATGGAAAGAGATGAGCTTGTAGCAAACTTCTTTCCACACTTGTTGCACGTAAACGGTTTTTCACCCAGGTGAATTCTTAAATGTTGCTTTAACATTTGTTCGACTGCAAATTGCAGCCCACAAATATGACACTTGCATGGTTTGTGGTGAGTGTGGATGTGGATATGCCTTAATAACTTTTGTCTTTGAATAAATTCTTTTCCGCCGTGTCTATCACAGCCGATCCAATCGCATGTATATTCGGACTTTCCTGAGCCAATATGCTCATTACATAAATGGTCTTGCAAGTCACCGGCGGACTCGTGGGTGAGGTTACAGGAGATTGGGTTGCCTTCGGTGTCAACGCCGATCTGCCAGTTACACCGGAAGTGCGGGTCAATCGGCTTTTGCGCAGACTTCTTCTTGGGCATGATTTTGACCAGAGTGATATTCAAGTCGTTGACGTTTTCCGACTTCACCAGGACCTTTTGTTCTTGGTGGAAGTGCGGATGGAAGCTGAAATGGGAGTGAGGATGCGAATGAGGATGCGAATGAGGATGTGAGTGGAAGTCCAAGTGGGGCTGCACGTCGTACCTTGGCAGAATGGTGTCTGTGGAAAGAGGAGTCAACGCATTCTGGCTGATTAACGTTGGGAGTTGCTCTGGCGAGAAACGATGCTGTTTGACATGATTTATCAACTGGTTCAAGTTCCCGTTTTGGTAGTTGCAGTCGGACCATTCACATTGGTACGACGGTAACTTGGGACTCGAAGAATCATTCAAATGTTCGTTGAGCACATGCAGTATGAAGTTGTCATCATTAATCTTCTTGAAGCAGTGGTCCCACTCACAAGAAAAGTCGATGTCTTTGGCTTGTTGGAGTTGTATTTGTTTTTGCTGTTGTTGGAAGGTGTTAAAGCCGATGAAAAAGTCAAAGTCTGACATCAACTTCTCTGTATCTTGGATATCGTTGGGAACGGTTGTGTGGAAGCAAGATTGATGAAAGTGTTCATCAACTTTTCTCTTTTTGGAGGTTTGGTCATGAATGTCATTGCCAATGTCGTTAACATTGGCAATGGCATTGTTAATAACAGTGCCGCTGTTGATGTTACCGCTGTTGATGTTACCGCTGTTGATGTTACCACTGTTGCTGTTACCGCCGTTAACATTAACAATACCGTTAACACCACCAACACCACCAACAACATCACCATTAACACTACCAACAACACCACTAACACCTATCATGTTCGGCGTTAACAAGTTCTTCATTAAATTCTCAGGTGATGCAAGTAAGTTCTTCAGAACATTATTTATCAACTTCTCAAACATCGGCCGAGCATTTGCAGTCTCCGGAACATAATTCTGTTGAGTATTACTCGGAACACAGCAATCATAAGCAATATTAGTATTATCGACACAGTGGGGATTGTAGCACACCCCATCCAGGTCAGCAGCCGGAGCACTAGCACTTATTGGGGTAGTTGAAGTTGTGGCTAGTTGAGTGTCGGTCGACGGGATACTGTAGGTATACACATCGTGGGCATGAGGAGGAGTATTACAAGAATCAGTGACATTTGCACAGAAGGAATCACCACACTTCTCCTCAGTATCCTCACAAGTGAAGAAATAGCAATCATCAAGTTCTTCACAAAATATGTCCTTACATTGGGCTAATTCCTCAAAGTCCTTACAATTCTCAGACATATCTGTAGTATTGGCATCATACACGTTTGTAATTTTTGACTCTTCCTTATCATTGTCATGATCGTGGTTGTGTATGTGACCGTGTATATGGGTGTGGTCTTTATGTTTATGGACGTGACCATGGACATATCCATGAGTAAGCACTCTCTGATCTTCTGTCATTCTTTGTGGATACGTAAAAATTTAAAATCGTTGCAACGGCTCTTTACCGTATTCCACATGACATCGATTTTTGTTAATAATAATGCTTGGGTGGACCTTGGTGGTTGCGCGCGTATGCAGGATTTGACTCCCTTGTGTGTGGATCCTCCGTTTTAATCTTCGGAAATTACAGCCTGGGGTTATTTCCGATAGGAGATGTGTTGGGTTTGAATTGGGTTGTTTGGGAGTAGTCCGAGTTCGATATTCCGTCTCGACCCTGTGTTTCATGTGCTTACATGATGGCGGAATTGACATGGATTTGGGTCATGTGCGACGGCACGTGTTTTGTGTTGCTTTTCCGTGTGGCTTTCCACATGACTTCCGCATGACTCCCCACATGATATCCACATGACTCCCCACAGTCACGAACTGCCGTTTGTGTACGAAGTCTAAATGTATTTGTGTAATCACAATTCTAAATATGGAACCATATTGACCACAGTAGGATATTTTTTAGCAGTGTTTTGTCTAGTGGGGATTGTTTCATGTAGGGTGGGACGATAGATGACTTAAATTCTTCTGTGGTGTTATGAGTGTTTACCTTTTATGCGTTTTAGGCTAGACAAGATTAAACTTTCTTGCAATCATTGGCATGGTTCATATTGATGAGCATCAATGCGGTAACTGAAATCAACGTTCAACCAGGTGCTACCGTACTTGGAATGGCAATTTCATAATATTCCGCTTCGAAAAGTCTGCAAATTCGTTGCATATATTTTTGTGATAGCAACAATAACATGTGAGGGCGCAAGATTAAAGATAGATGAAAATAAGCAGGGCACCGCATGATTATATATTATATTGTTTGCCAAACAATACAAATTTATAATCATGGCTATTTTAACTCAGGTGTACCATCGGTGGAAAGACCCAAGAAGTCCCAGTGCTCTGGAGAAAACAAACTCGATCTTCAGTGATAAGAAATCGGGCGATGAGCGTCGATCTCGGTCGGTCTTCAGTATCTTCAGACGACTGAAGCCTTTGTTTAAAGACAATGTTGAGGAATATGAATATGCACAAAGGATCACACCCAAACAATTACAAAGACTCTCGAAGATGATCGGTGGTGTCAGTACGCCCGAAAGAAGGCATTCGTTGGATCTCACTCCCGACACATCTCCCATGCCCGACCAATCCAGAATGCCCGAGAAATTTATAGTGCCATTGACGCCGGGTCGAGAATTGCGGTCGCCGCTTCTAGAACTTAGAAGCAGAAAACGCTTCACACATACATGTGCCACTGTCACCGAAGAATCCATAGATATCACAAGGCTCCCCAGCCCGGAATTGCATGATATCGACCTTAGTTCAATTAATTTTGAGGACTCACCAAGTCACAGCACTACTCGGATCGATGAGACCATTGTCGAAGAGGCTAAAAGTTGGACGGGATCGATAACAGACGCAAAAATACAAATCTTCAAACGAAGTTCTCAGCTACGCTTTGTGTTCCATGATGATGAAACCTTCTTCGAGGTGTATGAAGATTTGCTTGAAAATTATACTGAGGATGTAGAAGAGGTGGAATCTCCTCTGGCTCGCGATCAGCTAACATTGGTTATTACCGAATTAAAGCACACTCATAACCAAGTTGTTGCCAAACACAAAAGAGAAATTGCAAACTTGAAACTCCTACTAGAAAATGAGAGGCTGTTAAATACCCAATTGGTGAAGAAAATGAGCCGCCAAACGTCTGGTTCTCCTTCTGCTACTTACAGACCAAACTTTTTACCTTTGACTTTTAAGGTCTATGATGATTTCATGCCTCCTGCTTCGATAAACATTCGAAAGCCTTCTGTTGCTTCTTCGGATGCGATATCTTTTGATTCTCTGATAATTAGTAAGAATTCCATCAATACGGTTGATTCGGATGTGATAGTTGGTAAATAATTATTACGACCCATGAACACACGAACACTCGAACACTACGAACACTACGAACACTACGAATACTACGAATACTACGAATACTACGAACACCACGAGCACTAACACTCCCAACACTACAAACACTACGAACGAAGTGAGTAGTGTGAGAGTTGTAAAGGTAACTCAATTCGTATGCCATCTGTTAATCCATACATCTGTTAATCCATAAATCTGTTAATACTCAATACATCTATAAATAATCCACATCTATTAATAATCCATACATCCGTTATCCAATAACAGGCACATCTATTAATAATAACAAGCACACACAAGTTAATTTAACTAACTTCCCCCACTCTACTCCTAATATTACATTTTTACACTTTTGTACAATTTTTTAAAAAAATCAATTTATTAATTTTGCAATTCTTTAATTTCAGTTTCATCTGCAACCAAACCCATAACAACTAAATACATATTCAAATTGTTCAACAAGTTTTGCTTTTTATATAAATTGTTGACATCATTATTATCGATTGCCTTTGCACGAGCCATGACGGAAAAGATTTCATCTCTCACTTCATCCACAATGATTCTTTGATGGCTCAACTTACCACCCAAAGAAAGAGTGGCTAAGAATTGCCAGACGTAGTTATCACTACCATTATCTTCAGCATCTTCAGGGTTTGGAGGGAAAATGGCAGCAATTCTAGACTCAAGAGAAGTAAACAATTCATCATAACAAGAAGACCACTCGGAAAGATCGGTGGCAGAAATGCTACCCTCACCAATGATCAACTCGGCACGGGAAATCAAGGTGGTCAAGATGGTCAACCCCACCTTTGTGGTGGATACAAACGAAACGTTGTTGTGTTCAATCAAAATAACAAGCAAGCCGATGATCTCGTTAAACTTGAAGTCCAAAGCAGCGTTCATCAAGACCTTGGTGAATGACAATGAGTATGCTTCAACCAACTTGGTGACAGACGAAGGCACCTTTTTGTCGGCATACGTGGTGTAGGAGCCGTTCTTGATAACCGACAAGTTCTCCAAGTTGGACATTATCAAGGTGACAATGGTCAAGATCTGTTCTCTGGACAAAAACTTGAAAAGACGCAGCAAGATCTTCAAGGCCTTGTTGTAGTTCAAGCACTGGATGAACGGGTTGACTTCGGCCTCATCGTCACCCAGTGAGGATGGTTGCTCCAACACCTTCAACGACTCCCACAAGCTGGTGGTGTCCACGTCCGGAGTGGTTCTGGACTCGCTCTCGACATTCATGAGTTCGGAGATGATGTTTTCCAAAATGCTCATAATATCCTTCTTAGTGTAACGTTTTGTAGGCTTCGAGGAAACCGCCTTGTCCTTGTCCCCCGAGTCGGCCTTCTTCTCGAGCTCTCTTTGCGCGGCCTTGCTGATGATTTCCAATTGCTGTCTTGGTTTCTTACCACTACCAAACGAAATCTTACCCAACGCACCTTCTCTGGTGTATTGGCTCAGCTTGGGTCTGTCCTTGGCCACGGTCACTGCCTTTTGCACCTGCTGCTGCATTCTTTGCAACGCAATATCTACTCTCATTTGACGTCCACCCAATCTGTGTCCACTTTGTTCCAAGTATGCTTGCGCAATCGAATTGTGGTGCTGGTTGTTCTGTTGCATTGGGTTGTTGACAACTTTAGGGTGAATAACCTTGTGCACTTGGGCATAGAAGTCCTCGTTGTACGGGTCTTCGGTCACAATCTGCGACAATTGGAACCGAGTCACAAAGTCCTTATCCTTTGGATTCATGATCCCAGAGTACTTCATAATACGTGCAACCTTTTCTTGTCTCCGTGCAAACTTTTCTTGTTGTTCTGGAGTCAATTCCTGGTTTTGGTATTGGTGTTGGTGGTGTTGGTGTTGGTGTTGGTGTTGGTGGTGGTGTTGGTGGTGTTGTTGATTTTGGTGGTGTTGCTGATTTTGTTGCTCTTGTAAATCATTCTGTGGAGACTTTACATCCTTTGATCCCAAAACTG
This sequence comes from [Candida] smagusa, assembly GCA_030566775.1. Taxonomy (NCBI): domain Eukaryota; kingdom Fungi; phylum Ascomycota; class Pichiomycetes; order Serinales; family Debaryomycetaceae; genus Kodamaea; species [Candida] smagusa. The sequence continues at coordinate 170,830 of JAKUAW010000013.1, read as the reverse complement.
GAAAGTTGGACAAATCACGTCTTGGAGTTGATTGTTCTGGTTGAGGAACTTGAGGAGGTTGAGGTGGTTGAGGAGGTTGAGGAACTTGAGGAGGTTGCGCAACCTGAGCAACTTGAGGAGCTTGTTGAAGCTGTTGAAGTTGTTGCTGTTGAAGTTGTTGTTGGTGAATTTGTTGTTGTTGGAGCTGTTGTTGCTGGAGTTGCTGGATTGGGATTTGATGGTAGTTTTGACCAGGAATCGGCATTTGGTTCATTGGAGGAGGAAACTGTCCGTATTGGCCTGGAGGAGGAATGAATCCATTGGGTGGCATCATGTATCCTCCAAATTGAGGTGGAGGAGGCATCATCCCTGGCATGGCATACTGAGGCGCAAACTGCGGTGGGGGTGGATGGACCTGGGATTGGTCAATGGCGGTCAATTGAGCTTCAATCTCTTCCAACGATAAAATCTTCTTCTCTCCGTCGGGTGGTCCTGCTGGTGCGTTCGAAGTGCCCCACAAGTCTTGCATGAATTCCTCGTCGTTCGAGGTGGATGCCACTTGAGCATAGCTGAGTCCCTGGGCTGGAGCTGGTGCTGGCTGATGGCCATTCTTTGCTCCAAAGTTAAAGTCTTTACCAATGGCGCTGCTGCCTCCAAAGGTTTCATCGTTCAACGCATCTTCCGCGTCGTCAATCTCTCCTAATCCATCGTAAGTGTCTTGAAAGTCGTACACTTCACCGGATGCTGCGTGGTGTTGCTGCCCTCTGTTGGGGGGTGGCCCTGAGGGATCAAATCCAAAAAATGACATCCTGTTGTTGCTTTGTTTAGTTGTTAATTTGAGCGACGAAAATTTTTCCAGGGCAGTGTGCAGGTTTGCAACCACGACAAACAAACGCACCAACAAACGAACCAACAAACGAACCAACCAAGGAACGAAGTAAGTTTGTTTGTCTCTCGTGAGGCTGTTTCTTGTTTTACTCAAATCAATACTAAACGAGCAACTAATGAGCTATTTTTCAACTTAACTATTTTGAAGGATTTTGCAACTACAATTAATTGATAAGTACATTCACTGATATGATTATTTAAAACCTTAATACCATACCCCATTACATTAAATTACGAGCCATTTTACGAGCTCGTCTTTGAATAACCATCTTGTAAAGGTAAAGTTTGTTTTATGAATAAACCGTTGATTAATACGATGTTGATTTATAACACGTTCAGAAGTTCATTACAGATTATGATTATTATTTACATTTATTTAACAGGTTGACTAGAGTATAAAGATACCACAATGACGACAAGCAATGATAAGGTTTTTTAAAGAACGAGTTACATTTTAAAGAACGAGTTACATTGCTTTGTTTAACAAAGTACAACAACCAAACTCACTTCGTCGTTTGTTTGTCGAGTTTACCTAAACGCCTGCAACGCACTAGACAACTTCACCTCCATCTCCTCCCATTCACCCAAATCATCACTCAAAACAGTAATAGCACCGCCAGCACCCATCCTCCAAGTATTCGTCCTCTCCAGATTAAGCTTATCATCATGGTACCTAAACACGGACCTAATGATCACCGACCAATCAGAATCATCAGTAATGGACCAGTACCCAACAACACCACTGTAAATACCTCTTCTCCCCCCAGCGTTTCCATTCACTTGCATGCTCTCAAGCTGGTGCAAAAGCTCAACGGATCTACGCTTGGGAGCACCAGTCATGGACCCAGGAGGTAACGACTGGTGGAGAATGTCAATGCCGTGGTATCCAGACAGAGGAATGTGCCCTTGGATGACACTCACCAACTGGTAGACAGTCTTGTACTCCTCCACACTCATCAACTGCGACACATTGACCGTCTCGGAAAATTGGTACAAGTCGTGTCTGATCAAGTCAACAATCATCAAGTTTTCGCCCATTTCCTTGGGCGTCTTCAAGATCTTGGTGGCAGCCTCGAGAGTCATTTCGGGGGTGTTTCTGACCGTGCCCTTGATAGGCCGCAACTCAACAAACTTGTTGTTGGAGTCGTCGGGGTGGCCCTTCCACGATAAAAACCGTTCCGGGGACGAGGATATCAAAGTACAATCGTCGAACTCCATGAAACACGAGAACGGAGAAGGGTTCTTTTTAAGCGTCAACACTTTGTAAATGTCCCATGCACGTATATACAGCGGCAACGTGACCTTCAGCTGCGTCGTAAGACACAACTCGTAGGAGTCTCCGTTATGTAAAATTTCTTGACATTTGGCAAACTGTTCGCTATACTTTTCCCTGGAAGGAAAGTCAAAGTCGATCAAGTCTTTATCCTGCACTCTGCACAAGTCCGCGACGGTGGACGGGACCAGCGCCATGTCGATTTTGGACACGCCCGCAAGCTCTGCGTGGAACGCATGCACCCACTCGGCGTCGTCGGGCCGGATCGACACAATAAACCAGTCGCTGGTGGTGTGGTCGTGCACCATGAATCTCTCGATGTACGCCATCTTCATGTCTGGCGTGGTGGAGTTCGTCAAACTCGTCATGTTCTTGAAGACAATGTGCTGGCCCTCTTCGTACGAAAACAACCCCAAGAACCCACCCCAAAACGGCAATGCCCGCAGGTGGAAATCCTTCCCAACAGCCTTCTCGATCTCGTTTCTAGACACATACTTGGATTCCATCTCCGATGCAAGCACGTTCCACACACTTTCGCCCGGCCTTATGTTGATGGTGGTCACACTCCCGCTCTTATGCTTATTTACATGCACCTTCATTGGGTCATCCACCGAATGGCTCATGATCTCGGTTTCGTTTTCTATAGGCATCCCAATGATCGACCACTCCCCGGGTATCGATGCGGAATTCAAGAGAATGAAGTCTGCTTCTCCATTCTTGTGGTACAAATAGTCACAGATGTCTGTGGGAGCCAAGTCTGCTTTGAACTTCTTGGTGCTCACACGTGCCGCGCGCGTGCGGTCAAACGTCCCGTTCCCAATCAAGTGCGGAAAGTTGATTGTGTGCTCAACAAACTCGCTCGACACCTCGCTCAATTGTCTATTTTTCTCATTGTAGGCAGCTGCAAATTTGGTAAAGTTTTGGACCAACTCCCCACCCCTTTCCGAACAGATCGACTCAGGGTGGTACTGAACTCCGTAAAACGGCAAACTCTTGTGCTTGACTGCCATCAACACTTTTTGCTCGCCTTCGGATGTGTATGCAAGAGGCACGATCTCATCGTTCAACTCGGGCGCGTGCAACGAGTGGTATCTCACGCTTTTGAACGGCTGCACATCCGTGAAAAGTTCGCACTCCTCAACTGGCGTCACCTCGTACACCTGCCCATGTTTAACCGAGCCTAATTTGACTATCGGGTTTCCAAACTCCAAGCAGATGCTCTGGAACCCCAAGCATATCCCCAACAATGGAACCGGAATAATGCTTCTGTCGTCCCGGTACTTACGAAGCAACCATCCCACCACGCCAATGTCCTCGTCGATCGCAGGATGGCCTGGCCCTGGCCCCACCACCACATACTCGAACGATGGGATGTCTTCCCTCAAAAACTTCTCATATTGATCCGGCGAAAAGGTGTCGTTATGGATCGTCACCACCTTCTTCCCAGCATGCGTCTCCAACAACGACTTCAAGTTGTTGGTGAACGAATCATACGAATCAATAAGAAGAATCATTTTACCAATTATTTTTTCACTCGTTTTTTTTTTATACCAATTCGCTACGACATTAACCGATGTCAACCGTCTTATCGTCAAAAACTTTATTACTTATATACTTTATTATTCATCCTCGTCGTCATCGTCACTCTCCTCATCACTCGACACTTCTTCCCCTAACTTTCTTAACCGTTCTTTGTATTTCTTGCTGGTTTCATCCATGTCTGACATGAGAAGCATAAGCTCATCTAAATCTGTTTTGGGCACCGTGCCTTCCATTGTCTTTTTCAACGCAGCAACTTCTTTCATAAGCTCCTGGGTCTTATCTGCGAGCTTGTTTTCGCTTATCTTCTTCAATTCCGTGTTCTGTTTTCTTAATTCTTCTATTTCTTTTGCAGCTAAGCTTTCGGCTTTTTTGGTCGCTTCGATTTGCTTCTGTAAACCTTCTTTTTCCTTCTCCGCCTTGCCGATTTCGTGTGTCAACTTGTCGACTGTGGATTTCTCCTTGTTAAGCTCCGCTTCAAGTTTTTGTGTTTGTTCTGCCTGCTTCTTGTGGTTGGTATCCAATTCCTTGGCTTTTCCTGAATTGGCATTTAACTCCGCCGTCACCTGGGCTAATTTGCTTTCAAGTTGTTTCAAGGTTTCTTCTGATGTTTTCTTCTCGTTGGTTGCAACTTTTTCCGATGTTTTTAAGGTTTCTGTTAATTTAGAAATTTGGGTTTTTAAGGTTTCAATTTCTTTAGTGGTTTCATGTTTTAAGGATTCTGAGGAATTGTTCGATTCCTTAATTTTAGATTTCAATGTTTCGGTTTCTTTAGTGGATTCCTCAATTTTAGATTTCAATGTTTCGGTTTCTTTAGTGGATTCCTCAATTTTAGATTTCAATGTTTCGGTTTCTTTAGTGGAGTCTTTAATTTTAGATTTCAATGTTTCGGCTTCTTTTCTGGACTCTTCAATCTTAGACTTCAACGATTCCGCTTCCTTACTGGACTCTTCAATCTTAGACTCTAAATCTTTCCTTTCCTTAACAGATTGTTGGATTTTAGACTCCATCTCTTTTCTTTCCTTAACAGACTCCTCAACCTTCATCTTCAATCCATCCCTCTCCTTAACAACCTCTTCAACCTTAGACTTTTGCTCAGCCTTTTCTTTGGCCAACTCAGCAACCTGAATCTTCAAGTTTTCAGCTTCCTTTTGACTCTCAATACTAAAGTCTTCGGATGCAGTCAATTCCTTCACTCGACTTTCCAATTTACTTAATTCCGCTTCCGATGATTGTTTGTGCTCATTCAATTCCTTCCTTGCAGATTCAGCGTCACCTTCGGATTTTTCCGCCCGTTCTTGCAATGCTTCGTAAGCCGCCTTGAACTTTTTACCGGCTTCAACATGTGTGTTGACATCTTGTGTCAACTTAGACACATTCTCTTCCAAGTTCTTGATTTTTCCAGTGGATTCTTGGTCACCTGCTAAAAGTTTCCCTTCCTTCAATGTGAATTCTTTTTTCAACGTTTCGATTTCCTTTTCGGTATTTGCAGCCAAGATCTTGATTTCCGATTTTAAGCCTGCTTCAGATTTTTTAAGCGCTTGGACTTCTGTATCTTTAAACTTTAATTCTTCATCCAATTTCTTTTTAGCTGCAACCTCATTTTTCAAGTTTTTGTTTAACTCGTCGAGCTTAATGTTCAAGTCGCCAGTGGATTTACTAGCAAGTTCTCCTTTAGTCTTCAATTCTTTCTGCAACTGTTCGATTTTCTTTGCTGTTTCGGACGATGAACCCTTGAGTGTCTTGATTTCCTCCGAAAGTGTGTTCTTTTCTTTGGTGAGAGCTTCCACTTTACTTGCAGCTTCTTTTTCCTTGGAACTAATCAACTCTTCTAACTTGTTCTTTGCACTTTCCAAATCCTTATTTTCTTTTTCATGCTTGGAAATCAACGCTTTAGTTTCTGCAATGGTCTTTTCCAAGTTCGAAATCTTGGATTCAAGTCCTGTAGAACTGTTTTTATGGGTATCTTCTGCAATCTTCAACAGTTTGTTCAATTTTTCGTGCTCAGAATTAAGCTTTTTCAATTCGGAGTTTCTAGTCTTCAACTCTTCGCTAGATTCCGCCAACTTCTTCTCAAGGCTTTCGATTGCCTTTTTATTGGATTCAGTAGCTGTTTTCTGTTGAGTTTCTGCTTCCTTCACTAACTTCTTTTCGGCCTGCAATTGCGTCTCAAGCTTGGTGCTCTGTTCTTTAAAGTCTTCGATTTCGCTCTTCAACCCTTCCAATTCTTCATTGAGTTCCCCAATCTTGGTCTGCAACGTTCCTCTTTCAGTACCAAACTCCGCTAACTTAGCAGCATGCGTGTCAGTTGTCTTTGAGATGCTTTCTTCAAGCGCTTTGATCTTTTCACCGTATTCCTTGATAACAGTTTCAGAACTTTCACTGAGCATAGCTCTTTCCTTTTCGAGTTCCTTGATCTTAGACTTCAAGTCCTTATCAAGCTCAACAACCTGAATTTCCTTTTGCTTCAACTGTGATTCCATCTTTTTGACTTCTTCAGCATGTTTGGTTTTCTGTGTTTGGAATGCTTTTTCGGATACCTTAAGTTTCTTGCTGATATCCTCTTTCTCTGTATTCAATGAATTCATTTCAGTATTAGTCTTCACTAATTTTGCGTCAATTTCCTTAATATTACTTTCAAGGTTGGATACTGTTGATTCACTTGTTTTTAAAGTGCTTTCCAATGCGGTCACCTTTGATGCTTTTGCCTCAGCTTCTTCGGTCTTCTTATCAATTTCCTCTTGTAAGGCGGACTTTTCATTTTCATAATCTGAAATACGCAACTCCAATTCTTTCTTAGCACTCTGCAAAGCCTTCACTTCTCCTTCAAAGGAGTTTTTAGATTTTTCAAACTCTTCGATGTGTTTGGAGAACTTACTCTCATTATCCTTGAGGGTCTGTTTATGAGTAGTGATTTCCTTGGAATGCTTCGAAATTTCTTCATTAAGAGTTTTAATTTCTTTCTTATGACTGCTAAGAATTTCTTCATGCTTCTTCTTGTGGTTACTTAATTCCTCTTTAATAGTAGTGGAGTTCTTAAGCAGTTCATCAAGTTGCGCCTTGAATGTTTCTAATTCTTTACTCAGCTTAGCAAGATCGGTCTTCTGCTTGGTTATCACTTCTTCATGTGTTTTGATTTCTTTAGAAAGCTGAGAAACTTTATCCTTATGAGTTTTAATGTCTGTTTGGTATGTTTTGAATTCTTTATCTTTAGAAGATGCAAGGTCCTTGTGGGATTGAATTTGTTCTTTGAACGTTGAAATCTCGACATCTTTAGTTTTGATGGTGTCTTTGTGCAAGGATACTTCTTTCTCTAAAGCCTGGAGTTTTTCTTTATTCGCAGAAATATCTTGATCTTTAGAGTGAATAGATTCTTTGTGAGTAGCTATTTCTTTTTCTTTAGATTGAAGAGATTCCTTATGAGTAGCAATTTCTTTCTCCTTCAGCTGAATAGAAGTTTTGTGAGTAGCAATTTCTTTATCCTTGGATTGAAGAGATTCTTTATGAGTAGCAAGTTCATTATCCTTGGATTGAAGGGATTCTTTATGAGAAGCAATTTCTTTTTCTATCGATTGAAGGGATTCTTTATGAGAAGCAATTTCTTTATCTTTTGATTGAATGGACTCCTTATGAGTAGCAATTTCTTTGTCCTTTGATTGAATGGACTCCTTATGAGTAGCAATTTCTTTATCTTTCGACTGGATTTTTTCCTTATGAGTAGCAATCTCTTTATCTTTTGATATAATAGACTCCTTATGCACAGAAATCTCCTTATCCTTCGATTCAACATTATTTTTATGCAAAGAAAGCTCTTTCTGGAACTTTGTTGTGTTCAAAGAAGCTTCCTTATCTTTGGATTCGATATTCTTTTTATGCAAAGCAATCTCCTTTTCACTGGCTAAAAGCTTTTGTTTATGGATCTCGATCTCAGATTTATGCTCATTAATTTGCTTCTGCAAGGACTCAAACTTTTGATTATTTTCTGTGATTTGAGAGGTCTTCTCTTGAATAGTTTCTTTAAGAGTGGCCAACTCATCAGTAGCCTTTTTGAGATCAGAAGTTAAAGAAACAAGAACTTTTTCTTTCTCGGCAGCTAAATCAGAAACGTTTTGCTCATTCAGAGCCTTTAGAGTTTCTAATTCTTTCTTAGACAACTCAATCTTAGACACATTATCAGAGATTTCCTTTTCTTTCTTGGCCAATTTCTCATCCAATTCGGATTTAGACTTTTGCAATGCCTTATACTTTTCATCCACATCAGCTAAATTCTTAGAAGTGTCTGCCAAAGTAGTAGTCAAAGATGAGTGCTCGGACTTGAGAGAAGTAAGCTGTGCAAGAGTCTCATTGTGTTTTGAAGAAGCTTCAGTTAATTGAACATCCTTTGTCGAAATCGAGTCTTTAAACTCTTGGAACTTTTTCTCATCAACTAATTTATCTTTCTTGAACTTTTCTAATTGTGATTGTAAAGACGTTTCAGTTTCCTTCAATTTCTCAATTTGCTCTTCCAAATCAACTTTAGCCTTTTGGTGGTTTTCCTTCAAAGACAGAAGTTCTTTAGTTAGGGTGGATTGTTTAGTGTTATGTTCTTCCTTGAGACCATCGATTTGAACAAGCAAATCATTATGCTTTGCATGCACATCCTTAAATTCAGTAACCTTGGACTCAGAATCTTGAACAGCCTTCTTCAACAGTTCGATTTCTTGCTTGAGTTGCTCATTGTCAGCTAAAAGTTTTTCCTTCAGAGAATTGATTTCATCAAGCTGAACTTTTATGTCTTCAACTTCCGAAGCCGACGCTTCTTTGATGGTTGACAATTCCAAAGTAACCTTTTCATTCAAGGCTTTCGCTTCATTAAGTTCAGATTGAAGCTTTTCCAATTGAGACGAGTTCTCAGACTTGATGTTTCTCATCTTGGACATTAAATGTAAGTTTTCGTCTTGAGAATGTTCAAGCTTCTCTTCAATTTCTCTTATTCTAACAGAGCTCTTTCTATTAGTATCGGCCATTTTGTTGGACAATTCTTGAAGATTAGAAGTCAATGCAGTGTTCTGGGCATTCAAATTTTTAATGAGTTCATCGTTAGTTTTGGTCAAGTTATTGATTTTTGCTTCATATGATTGCTTCAAAGACTGAATCTCCTTGTTTAAACCAGCGATATCCTTTTCAAGCTTCTTGATTGTTTTTTCAGTCTCGGCCTTTTCCTTAGTTAAAAGGAAGGCTTCACGACTCATTTTATCAACCGAGTCTTCCAACTTCTTAGTTTCCTTTTCAGAAGTCTCCAATTTATTTTTCAAAGCAGACAAAGAATCAACGGAAATATTAGCTCTTTTGTTAGACTCTTGAAGCTCTTTGTGGTACTTCTTTGAGGAAGCTTCGAAAGTTTTCTTTTCTTCACCCAAAGCAGCCAAACTCTTTTTTGTCGTTTCATGGCTAGTGGTTAAAGAATGATGGTCACCCTTTAACTTTTCTAATTCCCTTTGAGTGGAGTCGAGTTTTTTGTTGAGATCTTCTTGAGAAGTCTTGAAATCTTCGATTTCTTTTTCAAGAGTCGACTTGTTATCACTGGCAATTTCCTTTTCCTTTTCTAATTCCTGTTTCATAGAAGTCAAAGAAGCATCCAATTCCTCAAAAAGCTCATACGAGATATTGGCCCTAGGTTCGGAGTTCGGATCATGGAATAACGCACGCTTGATTCTCATAAAGTTTTCTTTAAAGATGTGAACATATGAAGGATTGAAGAACACTTCAGGAAGACCGGTATCGTAATCAGTGGAATGGTTGAAAAGTTGATGCTGGTCGAAATTCTTCAAGTTTTCGTTTTCTTTAAACTGTTTCACCTTCAAGGAATAATTATCTCTACCTAAGGATTTCACCAACAACGAGTGTAATTCTGGTCTTTTGATGGGAGAATCTTTACTCGAGAATTCATAAGCAACACCCAACAAAATGGTGGCCATGCCGTGAATTATAACAGCCAGTTCAGAAGTATTGTTTGTTATAAAAGCAAGCAAACTCCTCACAACACTGGCATCACTCAAGAAATCGTCCACTGCCTTAAAATCCTCAAAGAGCCACACGGTTAAGAGAGACAAATAACCAATTGCAATTCTAGGATCAGGGTTTTCCAAAGTTGTGATAAGCATACCCGAAATGGCTTGGATACATGTCATAACTTCCTCACCTGAGGCCTCATCACCAGTGGTGACTTTCCTGGCAAGTTCTTTGTTCTCAGGGTAGTCTTCGAATAAATATGTAAGAATCAACGCAGCCAACCACAACTTGTAAGGATTGAGCTTCAACTCGGAGTCATAGTCCATCAAGGTGGAGAAGATGTTGCCAAAAGGCGTTTCCATAGGTTCGACGCCGTTAGCCTGTTCTTGTTGGTCGTTGTGCCAGTAGGCGGGATCGTAGTATGCAGTGATTTGCTCATTCAAAAAGTCAGTTCTAATTGAGTTGTTATCTTTAAAAAAAGAGCTCAAACAAATGGCAGCGTTGATACGCAAATCAAAGAAGCGGACCGAGTTAATGAACAAAGCCCAGTTAAGTAATGCAATAGGAACAGGCACCAACTTGCTGTATGTCTGTATCTGCAAAGGCAACGACGGATCAAAGTAAGGCACTTCGATGGCATTAAAACTCACCTGCAAGTCCGCATTACCTCTGATTAAATCACCCACAATAACCAAGCCAGCATTGCGGATTTCATGCGGGGAGGACGGCGAGAAAACCAAACGCAAAATGATGTTAAGAATCTGGTTCTTGGAAAGAGTATTTTGGTTCTGGATCAAGTTCTCGTTATCCTCGTTGACAAGCGTTTTGGAGATTTCCAACGCAATGATCATGTTCTGCAATCTTTGCTCGGACCAGACCATTGGCGGGTCATCCGAGTTCTCCTTGAACTCAGGCATTGTGTCGTTCAACAAATTGGACAAACTGGTGACGGCCAGCGTTTCCAAAAAGAACTTTTGGTTGGATGCGTTATACTGCAAAAGATTGGTGATCAAGGTCAAGCAGTCCTGGACCAAGATGGAGCCGCGGATCCCTCCCTCCTCGTCTATAATATTAAAAAGGGTTTCGAAGGTGTTTTCAAACGCAACCAACTTTTGGATGTGGAAGTTGTTATTTACAATGGCCATCAACAACAAAATGGCCTCATTACGGACCGGCTCGAACGAGTCGTTGAGAAGTGACACCAACGTGGATATGGACGTTGGGATCCGCAACAAGCAGTCCTTTGTTCTAATGCTTCTGGTCGAAACCAACGCCTCCAACAACTGGATCGAGTATAATCGGACGTGGAAGTCGTCTGTTTCCGAAGTCACCGTGAGGAGCTCCTCAATGGCTGCCTGGTCCTGTGTTAACGCGTCCGCAATCCACAACGACAATTGGTCCGTGGTCATATCCTCAATTAAAAGCGGGCTTGGATACTTTCCATTTTGCAACCTGGACTGTTGAGAAACCCAGCCTCGGGTTAAATCCTCTTCTCCGTTGTCCCCTCGTATAAACAAAATTAAGAATGTCTCAAGAATGGCCTTGACTATCTCAGGATTGTCCGAGTCCTTCTTAAAAGTCTGGATCAACGGTCTCAATCCATTTTCAACCACAATCTCTCGATACTGTCTGCTGAAACTTTTCAATCCAAGAATAGCAGATCTACGATCGGACGCCATTGTAGCATTTTGTAAACGATCACAGAGAGTTGGAATTGCCTCTTCCACCAGCTGTTGCGGTGCTTGCTGTGATAATATGCTATTCAAGTAATCCATGGTGTCTTTTGACTTGCAGAAATTCTAAAGAAGTACGTGTTTTTCTGTCACGTGTGTTTTCTTTAATGTACTATGATTCCAAGTATGATACAAACACTTCATCAGTCACTACGGAGTACTTTCCTGACATTTCTCAGTTCGAGGAAGACGTAGAGCATGAAGAGGATTCAGTGGTGGGTTTGAGTGACTGGTCTGCATTAAAAATTGCCAAATTGTGTCATTCATTGGAGGAAATGCAGCACTCGAACAATCATAAAAAGGCGTATTATGGTCGCAATAATCCCATAAACTATTCATCGCGTGTGATAATCCAGTTATCAAATAGTATTTTTGGGTTTGATGGTTGGTCAACGAGTATTCTTGATTGCGAAACAGTAGATTTGTCTTTTGATGAGAAGGAGAGTGTATATTCTGCTAAGGTTAAGGTATTGGTTCGGGTTACGTTGAAGGATGGTTTGTATAAGGATGATTTTGGGTGGGGTCAAGCTGTTGGGTTACCTCATAGGTATATGTGTTTGAGTAAGTGTAAGAAGCAGGCTACGTCTGATGGGGTAAAGAGGGCATTGTTGGGGTTGCGGGGGTTGTATATGGAGAATGAGAGGGTAAGTATGAAGCATGAAAAATGAAAGATGAAGGTAGTGAGTGAATGTTGATTATGAAGTGAACGAACGTAGTGAGTGAATGATGATAGTTATTAGTGACGAAACGAGTAATGTTGATAGTTTACGAGTGATGTAACGAGTAATGTTGATAGTTTATTAGTAAAAGGAAGTATGGAAAAAGAGTTTTGACGCTTGTTCTTCATACAATGATTGTGAATACTACATGAAACTATATCCTTATACACAATACTAAGAAAATCAGCTTCATATTGTTATTGTCTCTTTCCTATACTTCTCTAAATTAATAATATCACAGAGGCTACATTTAAGACATTTTCATCATAAAATTTACACTCACAACTTACAACTCACTTCGTTAGTTGTTCGTGGTTCGTGGCTCGCTAATAATCTAAAAGATTCTTCCTAGGAAACTCCTTTATCACAGGAACAGGAATCTCAGGAATAAGATAAACATCCCCATTATCATCAATTCTTTCCCTATCCCTCTCACTCATACTATGAATCTCAACTATATTCTCAGTAATGAAATCAAGCAACTCAACCCAATTCTTTTGAATTTCATGAGCTTGGAACTTCTTTTGTCTTCTAAGTAAACCCTCAATCAATCTAACACCATCAGGCTCAGTGGTATCCAATCTTTCCAAAAGACGACCCACCGAATTGATAAGATACTCTTCTTCGTAGATAGTACCCTTTCTTCCCTTGGCCTTCTTTCTCTCCTCTCTCTTTTTATTCTTGGATGTTCTTCTGGAAGCACCTGTCTTGGCAGTTCCCGAAGTCTTCCCGGTGTATCTAGTGAAGAAAGAAGGAGTGGTGGAGGTTTCCGAGGCTGCGATGGAAACATTATCTGGGGTGTCCAAGTCGTCAGGCACGCCGTAGAAGGAGTACGGGTCCTCCTTCTTCTTTTCTCTCAACTCACGCAATCTTCTCAATTGCGAGGTGATCTGGCCCTTACAGTCAGCCAATAATTCAGCAATGGTTCCAAAACCCTCGTTGAGCTGCACGTCAACAATACTCTCAATCAACTCGGTCTTCTTTTCGCGGTTCAAAAGCAAAATGGCCTCGTCGAATCTGTAGTTCTTACAGTACAATCTGACAGCTTCCTCGATGTTGCTTAAGAAGTAGAATTCGATTTCTGCTGCTTCGGCATACTTGTGGTCTTCGACCAACGATGCAACCAATCTTTCGGCGGTGCCGACCAACTCGTCTTGGTGTGCGGGCTGTTGGGCAATGCTCAAAGCTTCTCTCCATTTCTTACCCATGACGTAACTCTTCAATGCATTTTTCAAGTCACCCAAGTACTCGTACGCCAACCCAGACTCGCCGAATTGTTGCGTGGTGTACAACACCTCAGCGTACATCTCATACACTCTGTTGAATCTAACATCGTTCTCTTTATAGATCTTCAATGCTACCTTGTAGAGATCGTGGTTGATGACGTAATTGTCGAATTCTTCGTACGCTTCCTCACCCAACTCGTGCAACCAAGCTAACGATTGTTCGTACTTTTTCAAGTAGTCGTCAATCAAAAACTTCTTTCTCAAGTCAGTCTGAATGTGTAAGTTTTGTAAGAAAGGCAAGTATTCCTTTGGGTCCTTCTGCGACTGCTGAGCAATCGTCAATGCTAACTTGACGTCGTAAAGTCCCAATGCTGTGTCGTACAACTTGTTCACATCTTGCAAGAAACACAAATGAGTGACAGACTCAGCGTGCTCAGATGCCAATCTCAATGCGTCATGTAAATTAGGAGGTTTCTGACATGCATAAGCTGTGATGACTGTTTGCATATAAGTTTTCAAGTATTCTGGTCTGGACAATACTTCAATGACTGCTTCACAGATCTTGTTAACCTTGGAGTCTTTAGAGTACTTGACTTCGACTTCCTTGTTCTTTATAATTCTTTGGACAGTTGGTTTTTCGACTGGGGTTGGTTCGATGGTTAACGCTTGGAAGGAGCTGGTCACTTCATTGATGGTTTCACGATACTTGGTGACCGTGACATCTTCTTCGTGCAAACAAGACACAAACAAATCCAAGTACTCAACCTTTTTAAGCTGGTTAATGAACAGTTCAACGTTCTTGAAGAACAATTCCGGATCGTAATCATGCAAAATGTCCAAGTCGATTCTGTGGGTACGACAAGCCAAAAACGCTTCTTTGTATTGGGTCAGCTTGATGAACTTCCGCACACCGGAAACAACCATGATTCTTGGACAGATGGTTTCCAAGTTACCTCTTGGAGCCTCCAACACCACCGAGTATTTGGAAGGCATGGTGTTGATTAAGATGGACCCACGCTCGATGTCTCTGATTCTCTCGTCAAAGCCCTCGATTGGTGTGTTTTGGTACACTTCGTAATCAAAGTCTCCTGCGGCTGTTTTCAAATGCACAAAGCACAACTTGGAGTGCACGGTGGTGAACAACAAGTGCGATTCGGTGGTTTTGAGAGACGTCACCCCGGTGGCAATGTGCTTGTCGTTGGCAAACAACTTACCGTTGGTGGAAATCCCAAATGGAACGGGCTCTTCTTCGGTGACAGTCAATTCAAAGTCACGGCAGATTTGTGGGAACTTACCAACAAAGTCTAAAGAGTCGGATTCAAGTTGGTAGACGGAACCGTCGACTGTTTGGATCGCACACGCAGCAAAGTCAGCACGGGACTTTAAAAGCAAGACCTTGGCAGGGGTGTCAATCGCATCCACGAACAAAGGCGACGAAACATCGCTCACGTCAAACACCAAAACCTTGGAGTAGGTGGTACCGTTCACTGCAATGACCACCTTGGAGTCTTCGATAAATGCAACCTGCTTCGCAAACTCATTGGAGTCGACAACCAACGAGGATTCAATTTTGCCAACAACTCTCGGGTGTTTACCGCGCTTCATGTCATCGATAGCAAGCGAGCCCAACTCCAATGAGCCATCGCTCAACAAAGCCGCATAAATGGCATTGGAGCTGGAAACTGCCAAATCGTTGATGTTCTGGGAAACATCCAATTCCCTGAAACTGATTGGAGGAGGAACATTGGCAATGGACAATGGGGTGATTTTAACAAGCGACCCGTCCGTCACAAGGGTCATTCCCTGGTCCATTCCAATGTGAGTAGGGCCCGTGACGATCTTGTATGTCAAGTCTACAATCTGAATTCCGGTTTGCGTACCAATCAACAATTGCAATGGCTTTTCTGGGTGGAACTTGGCAAAAGTGAGAGAGTCCACAAAGATCTCTTGTTTCAAGTACCAGTGGTAGTTCTTGGTGGTCCACAATTGGATTCTGTCCAGAAGTTGGAACAACAACACCTCACTATCGCAAGACCATTCCAAGTTCTCGATGACCTCAGATGATGGGTCCAATCTGGTGTTGAATTGGCCGTGTCTCAACCCATTTCTTTCGTAGAAAACCAAGTCCAAAACGTCGTCGCCGTCCTCATCAATGTGTCTTTGAGTAGAGGCTATAAGAGACCCTTGTGGTTTCCAGCTCAAATTGTGCTCCAAGCCATTCACAGCGTCATTAACACTGTTCAACTCACCTTCTCTGGTGAAAACTCTGATGACTCTTCTATCATTTTCGACCGACTCCACGGTGGTGACTGCAAAGTATTCACCGTCGCCTCTCCAGCTGATTTTAACATTGTGTGTGTCCAAAGCGGATAAAGTGCCATCCTCGATGATCGCAACTGTTGGATCTCTCAAAGGACTGGACTCGTCCTTCAAGTCCAAGCCAGCATGCTTCAATGCGTCTCTTTCTCTTTCCAAGGCCTTGAACCCCTTTCCCTTGAACTGGGTTTCCTCCTTACCCCACCCAACAGAAACGTGCTGGGAGAGCTTGATATCTTCGGGGTTCAATTCTTTTTCGCTAACAGGCTCAAAGAGTCTTGAAAGCAACAAGAGCTTGTTTTCGGTGGTGAGAATAGCCAAAGTCTCTTCGTCCGGGGACCACTGGGCAGTCAAGAGACCCACATCAATGGACCCCACAATCTCAACCACGGTGTTCTCGTAGTCGAAGCTCGAATCATATGATGCAGTCACAATATCACCATTTTGGAAGACAAAAATCAATTGATTCATATCAACAAAGTGGCTGAAACTCAACAAGCGGTTTACTTCGCTGATTGGATCCTGGATCGAGAAGCTAGCCAAGACGTTCACTTGGCCATTCTTCATGAACTGCTGCACTTCTATTAAGCTTGATTCTTCGGATGACAACACAAACGTGATACTGTCGGATACGAGATCAAACACGGAGTCTATTAGCGTCAAGTCGGGGTATGTTCTCGACTCAGGGGTGACATAGCCCCTGTTCAAGACCACTAAGTTTCTCATGATGGTTGTTAGAAAAATTTGAACGCAAATCGGTGGTAGCGCGGATGTGGTAGCGATGCGATGGTGCTGGTAGCGCGTGCCTGGTAGCGCGGTACACGTTCGGATGCACCTTGCGGCAATTTCGCCCGGTAGCGCCGCGATAAGAGCTATCGGGAATATGAAACACGGTGACGAAACGCATGTTTACGCCGGTTGCACTAGACGACTAGTCAGCGGCCCTGGTGGAGGTGAAAGATAGTCGTATTCAGTCTATATATCGATACACGAGTGTACGGCACAGCGACTCCTTTTTCTTTTGTGGTACTTCTCATAACCAGATCGGACGATCTAGAGTGATGTTAATGTACGTCTTTTTTCAGAAATGTACGTATGCACTGCGTCTTTTAATGCCAAGTTGGGGTATAACTGGTGCTCTTTGAGCGGTTGTCTAGTTAAAGGATCATAGCATCCTTTGGTATTTAAATGCTTCACGAGGTACGACCTCTCGTAGGTAATGCCGTTCGGAGTAATCACTGGATCACTGAACATAGTGTAGGATATGGGATCAAGCAACTCGTCGGGCGCCTCATCACTGATGATTTCGTCAACATGCACGGCACTCCGTCCCAACGTTGGCCCGCTCTGGTCGGTCAGTGAACTAGACACCGACTTCCGCAGTCCTGGCTGGTCGAGTCGATATTTGACTATATGCGATTCGTGTAGCCCATGGTTATAATTATTCTTGAGAATTTCATGGAGATTGCAGTACTCCTCCAAGCACTTCTTGTATATCTCAAGCAACTCTTTATGATACTTGGGACTTTTCTTGTTGTCCCTAAACTTGGTATGTAAGTCTTGTAACCTTCTTTTATGATCCAGCTTGAGAAGTTTGTATAATTTGTTGTACAAGTCATTAGAGTCAAAAATCCCCGTAATTTGGTTATACCTTTTGATTTCGTTTTTCACGTTCACTATATCCTCAAACACATATTGGCTAATCTCCTCTGGTGTTCCTTGAACAACCTGTGTTGAGACTGTTTGTTTCCCGATAAGCTTTCTCAAGAGGCCTAACATAGGGGGATATGATTTTTTAAAAATTTGGCCTTATGACATTCGCCTATTTGAGGAATAACCGTTTATGTGTTAGTTACAATGCAAAAAATATATTTGTGTCACAAAGTTGTATTTCCGATACGAACGACAAACGAACGACGGAGTGGGTGAGTGAGTGATTGAATTTATATGCTTATAATTTTATAATTTCATTAATAGTTCTACGTAGGTATTGATAGTTCTTGGAGGTATTGATAGTAATGATAGTTTATCGTAATTCATAATCTTAACATCTAGAAATAAATTAATTATGTAATAATGCTAATCTGGTAAATCATTTGGTACTTCAAAGTAGCCCCAAGAAAACCACAACTCTCTTCGTTCGATGTTTGACTGCATTACGTCTGTTATAATTTAGTTTTTCTTATTAGGTTATAAACTTTATATTCCGAAGAAGTGAATGAAGGAAGTGATTGAAGATAGAAGGTAATTCAAAGAACATTCAAACAATTCAAAGTAATTCAAACATAAAGAACTTAATTCACATAAAGGACTTAATTCAAACATGAACTTTATTCAAAGAACTCAAATACTCACCACCCATTAATAAGTCAACAAATCAATAATAATATTCACCACACTAACCAAAACTTCAACCCCAACTAAAACAACAACAATAAACTCTAAATTCTCTTCATGCGAATGCCCTAACTGCTCCTTCAATAATTGCAACAAATCCGATATCACTTCTAATCTTTGATTTAATAACTCAACTCTTTGGTTGATTTCTAAATACCCTCTGGTGGCTTGGTAGATAGGCTCCAAGTGAGGCTCAGCCCAAAGCAACTCTGGCGAATCAAGCACCGACCCATGGAGATTGATATTAATTCTCAAAATAAATAACTCTCCAATCGACTTCATGATTTCGTCTCGGGTCATCTTAACCTTCCCTGTGTGTGCAATCTGCTGGGGAATGTCTTGTGTGTCTTCGATGGTGTTATCAAACAACTCCTCGAAAAGCGAAATCTTGACGCTCTGGGCAAGAGCATGGGAAATCGACAACTTCAACATGTAGTTGCTGTCGTCTCTCAAGGTGATGAAATCGTTATAAATACGAGGTTGGTACGATTGGGTGATGTAGTAATTGAATTCCTCGATCTGAACATCCTCCAGTGACAACTTTTCAGTCTCGAATTTCGCCAAGTCCTCCAAAAATGCAGCCTCTTCTTTCACTGTGTAGCCCCACATGATGATTACCCCATAATCAAACACAAAGATCTCGCTCTTCTTGCCAATACTGATCTCCCCACCTTCGTCGGCCAACCGAATGAACTTGCCGTCGCTGGACTCCTCGCCCACGTCCTCTTCTCCGCGCCAGTCCTTGTATGTGAACGGCGAGTACAAACACTCATCAAAGAGCTTCGGACTTGTGTTGTGTATTCTCTTGCGGTCCTTCAACCACCGCAACAATTCCTTCATCTTGTACGACCCGCACGTACAGTACGCCGTCACACGTGGTAACATGGATCTATGCAGTTTTCCCAAGATCTCAGCGTCCTTCCGCGCACTGGTATCGGTGATCTTCTTCACCTGTGAATACACTCGGGTTGTACGGTTGTCTTCCTCGTCATCTTCATCGTCATCCTCCTCGTCGTCAAGTGTGGGGTCTTCAGGCAAAACCTTCAACTTTAGTGTCGTTCTACTGGTTCTTTGTAATCCAATCTTAGATGACTTTATGCTATTACTTCCTCGTTTTATGGGCTGTTGCTGGATCTTGCTGTTCCTAGGCTTTGCCGACGTCGACCGCCCATTCTCAATGCTCAACGACTCAGACTGCAATAGCGGATTCTCCGGTATAAGAGGTGTGGTTTCTGATATGTTTGACATGAATGTTTGCTGAATTAGAAAAACATCGTCAAGCACGTGAATAGTTGCAAAATTATTACACAAACTCTTTCCATTTTCTCTTATACTTTCTGCTTTAGTTTCTGGGTATATAAACCTAGGTTTGGATGCTGTATATTTATGGATACTTATAACTGTGTTTTTACTATAGATACGGATCTATTAAGTTTGGAGAATTACCTCCAAGGTAATGATGCTTCCGAGGTGACACCTGATAGTACTATTGCTGTCTATAAGCAACCTGGTGCTACTGCTGATGAGAACATGATTGGTTCTTTGTATGGTGAGAATCGGGAGTTGTCTCATGATGAGGAGGAATACCGGTTACTTTTTGATTGTTAGTTTTGTGTTTTTTCGATAATAAATTAAACTTTTGGTTGTTAAGTGTATTTAGGGAGTAATTGAAGGTGACGTTTATCGTATGATCTTTTTAGATATGAAATAGTAATTCAATGTTAAGATATTGATGTTTGTGGAATATTCGAATATTTGTTAATTTTGCAACCAAATGATGAAATTCTGGAAGAATTGTTAATAGATATTTAATTCTTGCTTATAACTCATTATTGGTTATAAGTTATGTACCGTGTTTTGCTTACTGCTAATAGCTAACAAATTACTATTTACTTTAATTTATTCCAAAATAAGTAACTATTAGAACTATTTTCATTTGTTCTAAAGTCAGTTTCACCAGTCTTCAAGTTTAGAATTTCATATTTGTCAATAATATCAAAACCATCAAAACAACCGAAAGTTCATTCAAATGAGACAGTCCCAAAGTAAACTGAACTCTTCAATGCTGAGCTGTTTTGCGTAAATGCTGAAAAGGTTACTTTTGTGAAATTTTCAATGCTCTCTCTTATTGTAGAGTTAGAGAAAGAATAGTCATTTAAATATAAAGAATAAGTCATGATGCCATACTCCATATCCTTTATGGACCGTTACATAAAGAATAAAGCTCGCCATTTACTCAATCCAGATCAGTTATATGGCTCCAATCATTTCCATGAGATACTAATGCTGCCCATTCTATAATTTGGGCCTCCTAATAAAATCTGCAAAAGAGTGTAACATGGAATACCTCTTAAGTACTATAAAAATACATCAGAGAGCTTAGTAGTCTGCTAGTGAGTTAGGAAGCTCTTGGCCTCGGAGTGGATTAGATGGCTAATTTGTATAATTCTTCTTAATTCCAAGTTGCAAGATTGTTCTGAGACGCTTGGAATATGCGCTACCACACAAATTATAGATATACATGGTACACTGGGTGAAACATAAACGGTACCTACAGTAGGAGTCTTAGCATACATTCTCATCTACAATTAGAGTACAGCATCCCCGAGTCGCATAGCCAGACGTAATCAGAAGATAATCATAATTGACGAATCAAACATCACTTTTTTACAAACATAACAACTTCCCATTCACAAACGTTAAGATTCCATCTCTGTTGAAGAGCTCGTTTAACTGTCTGTTGCAAAAATATTGTAGTCAAAGTAATGTCGCGATGCTCCTGCACGTAAATCACATACCAAAAAATGAGATGAGATCTAAATTTTTCATCAATGGTTATTAAAGGCAAGACTACAGAGTCTAGTAGAAGACATGCATTCGCATCCTTCCGTGAAAGAATAGACTCTATAAAGATCGAACCTAACTTAAAATTAACTAAAAGAGCACACGACAATGTTGAAAGCTCGTATTTTCTTACTACAATTGAACACTGGAGAGAAATCAATATCAGTGGGAACTTTACAGAATTCTTAGATAAAGTCGAGAACATCAGTCAGACATTGGCGCAGATCTTACATCACCAGAAGACTATCTTTGAAGCACTCTACCATCACATCCAACAGAATGATGCCAACTCCAACCAGCCTTTACTAGAAATATTGGCACAGTTTGTGCACGATTTGGGGCCAGATTTCATGGTTTTCTACCCACAGTTCATGGAATTGTTGACCTCCTTAGCATTAGAAACCAACCCAAACGATAAACAAAACTCCAGAAACTCTTCAAACAGTTTGGAGTGGATTTTCAACTGTTTAGCGTTTGCATTCAAATACTTATCCAAATACTTGGTGGAAGATTTATTACCTACATTCACTTCATTGATACCATTGTTGAAGTTGACCAAGAAGACGTACTTGTCCAGATTCTCATCAGAAGCCTTGTCGTTTTTGATTAGAAAGCTGAAGGTTGAAGGCTTGAACAAGATCATCAAATTTTCATTCGATGAGCAAGCCGAAGTGATCGGGGAAAACGAAACGTACCGCGAGTCGTTGACTATCCTCTACTCGGAAGCCATGAAAAACACAAAGGGAACGTTCCACTCCAAGTCCACAATCATCTTGGATAAAATCATCGAGAATGCCTTGACGGTCAAAAACACAAAGTACCATTCGGATTTCATCTCTATAACAACAGACATTCTCCTCGAGATAATAGGCCACGGAACAAAGGAAAGTTGTACCAAGTTTTACAAGTTGGTTACTGACTTTTTGGAAGCCAAGTTGGACTCCTCGCCATTAACCTTGTTGACTATTTCTCAGCTCTTGACTACGTTATCGTTTGCAGAGTCTGGACACAAGATTAGTGACTGGAACACCATTGTCCAGGTTGTGATCAAATTGCTTACCCACGCCAGCAACCCGACCACCGAGTTGATTGAATCCATACAAATCTTGCTTGTGACCATCTTCAGAAACTGTGATTTCCAGGTATTGACCAAGAACCACAAACAATTGCTCGACTACATGAAAGGCGGAGACCATTTCTTAGTCTTTATAGAATCATGTTCTGGTACAACCAACACCAAGATCGCCAACTTTGGAATTGGAAGGTACGTCCAAGAGTATGTCAACAGCCGTACCTCCGATGAACAATTAAAACAAGTTGCATTTTTCATGTCAAGAATGGCCAGAAAGAACTACAATGGAATAACACCTACTCCAATCATCTCTAGTGAAATCCAATCCAAATTGAGAAAGGAATTGTCCTATAGTGAATTCACATCTCCTGTCGACTTGTCGGATATATACTGGAGGCTTTTGCTTTTGAAGAACGGTCAATCCGACGACAACGTGGAATACTTGATCAAGTTGTTGGATTTGTTGCTTGAGGAGGATTTCAAGTACAAGTCTAATTTTGCCAAGGACGTCACTGGTGCCATCACCTACTCATTGGCCACCTTATTGAAGGACTCGGAGTCTGCACATGTGAACGCTATCTTCCAAAAGCTTGTGATAAACTTTGACTACTTGAAGGAATCGTCGTTATTCACTGAGGCATTCAACTTGTACTTAAAGAACTGCAAAGTGAAGTTAAGCAACAACAAGCTATTGTTCAAATTGACACACAACTTGTATCTTCCACATCACGATTCCAGAATCAATGCTATCGAGCTTTTAATCACCATGCACGAGAACTTGGGTCTTGAGGTTTCCTCATACTTGTCACAGATCAGAATCATCGAGCAAATCCCATTAGACCTTAGTAATGGTAGAGATATCAACTTGAGGGTCCGTAACTTGATCAATGAATACAAAACAGAGAAAGTGGATGTGTTTGACCGAACCGCTATTGCATACTTTATGTTCGGGTTGCTTTCCAACAAGTTCCAACCTTCGTGGTCGTCTGTGCTTGAGTCGTTACCTGCTATCACCGGCTCAACAAGCAAATTCCTCTGGGAATTGGGATTCAAGTTCTTGAGAATGAACTATGATCTCCAAGATGACGCTTACTACCCATACCAGGAAATGGAACTCGACACCGTTGAAAGTGACCTTGTTGACTGGCAATCCAGAGACAACAGAGTAAGAGGGACATTCACCTTTATGGAGGAAGAATTCTTTTCGAAATACAGAAACATCAACACTTCGATCATAGAGTTCAGCGAGCTGGAAAGAGCAAACAACATCTACTCTTCTTTCATGAGAAGCCAGGCTATTCAGGTGTTTGCCAAAGCCCCATCCATTGCGGAAAACCAATCTGAAGTATTGGTTCCATACATTTTGGATGGCATTGAGTTTGCTCCTAGCGAAACCGACGAAGAGTCCTCGATCATGACGTGGCCTTTGAAGGACCGTAACGACTTGATTGCCGTCTTCAGCAAGTTCCGTAACTTGAGAAAAATATACGAAGCTGACAAGTTCTACGAACACATCTTGGATTTGTTATGCCACACCCAGCCAGCAGTGCAAAAGATTGCATTGAGTGTTGTGACCAACTGGGGTAACGCTTCTATAAACAAGTACAAAGATAACTTGCTTAACTTGCTCGATGAGACGATTTTCCGTGATGAATTGGCCAAGTTTATTAGAAAGGACGTCGAATCTGAAATTGAAGAACAGGATTTGGAACATTTGATGCCGATCGTGTTACGTATTTTGTTTGGTCGTGTTCAAGGTGCCTCCAAATCCAACAGTAAGGGTGGTAAGAAGTTTGCCGTTGTTTCTGTTTTGCCCAACTTGGTTGAAGACGATATAATAGAATTCTTAAAGTTGGGTTCTGATAAAACAAGATACAAGGGTTTCTTTGCCGTGAACTCGGAAATCACCATTGAAAAGAATGAATTGAGAAAGATCAATGGTTTTATTAGTCTTCTTGAAGAGGTTTACGGTACATTGGGAATGAAATACTCCAGAGCATTGAGTACAACCATTCAACCGTTGGTTTACTCGCTTGTGGTTGCTCAAAAGCAATTGGAACAGGAAATAGACGACGATATCGTTGAAAAGACTGCCAGAACAGTGAGACAAAACGGTATGAAATGTCTTAACAAGTTGTTTAAAATCATGGGCGACGAGTTTGCGTGGGATGAATACATCCCAATCATCTACGACTACTTGTTCAAGCCAAGAATGGAGAAGTTTGCAGTTGAGAACTTGCAACAACCATCGTCGCTTATGAAGATCATCACTGGTTGGATTGAGATGCCCAACACAGTCAAGTTTTTGTATGTGGACGAGTACACACCCGCGGAAGCCATCATCTCATTGCTTTCGCACACCAACGCCAAGGAGTCTGTTGTGACTGCGGTGTTGGAGTTTGTGGTGAACGCATTGAGCAAGAAGAATGTGTCCGACGACAAGTACTTCACCTTGCTTGCGTTGATCGTGCAAGCGTTGTTGGAGAACCTTCCAGAAATCATCGACAACATCTCCAACAAAGATATTGGGAAGTTGGCCATCCAGATCTTGTTGCTTTTGGTTGAAGGAAACTACATTGACAACAACGAAACCAAGGCTTCGTTGTTGGTATCCTTAACCAAGGCATTGGATAACAGGGACATCGACAACTTCGACAAGGCCAACATTTTGCTGTCGTTGGCTTCGTTGATTGACAACTATGACTGTTCGTTCGAGGAGATCCAGCCATTGTATGAAACGTGCTCCAAGTGTTTCAGAGTGTACGCAGATAACAGAATCAGGACCACGCTTGTTGGGGTTTTCAACAGCATTGGTAACAGATTCTTGGATTACCAACAAACCGCCGATCTTTTGGCTGGGTTGAATGCGTACCAGGAAAGAAGAATGCGTGAGTATGACTTTGACCGTAGATTGGCTGCGTTCAAGCAAATCAATGAGGTGTTGTATGCCACGTTGACCTCCACTCAATGGTTGCCTATTGTGTACGCAACGTTATTCTTCATCAACGACCCCGAAGAATTAGCCATCAGAACCAACGCTACCTACTTGTTGAAGAGATTCATCGACGGGTTATCTGAAAAGGAACCCGAGGAAGCAGAAAAGTATGTTCAGATATTCAGAGAAATCATTCTTCCTAACATCCGTGGAGGATTAAGAAAGACCAACGAAGATATTCAAACTGAGTATATCGAGGTATTGGAACATGTGGTGCAAAGCCCTAGATATTTCGAGGACTTGAACGACATGAAGATCCTCACGTTGGGAGATGACGAAGGTGAAGAGGTTGGGAACTTCTTCAAGAACGTCAACCACATCCAATTGTTCCGTCGTCAAAGGTCCATTAGAAATCTTGGGGAACACAGAAACAAGTTGCTTCCTGCTAGCATCTCGCAATACCTTTTGCCTATCATCGAGAGGTATGCGGTGTCCAAGGAGGAGAAATTGAACACGGTCAGCGACCAAGCTCTCGACACTTTGAGTCACTTGTTAAGATGCATCACCTGGCACGACTTCAGAGCCACCTTCAAGAGATATATCTACAATCTCCGTACTTCCAAGCCTGACATGTTGAAGAAGAATGTCAACATGATTGTTGCGATTTCCAACTCATTCTTGACGTCGGTCAACAGCAGAAAGAACAATGCTGGCGAAGACATCATTCTGGACTTGCCTGAAGACCAACAAGTGATTGATACGTACATCTTGAAGGAGATTTTCCCTCCGTTGCTTAAAATCTTGAATGTACGTAACGATGACACCATTGTTGCTCGTGCACCATTATCGGAAGCCATGTGCTCGCTTATCATGACGATTTCCAATGAAAAGATCAACGTTGAATTGCCCACCGTGTTAACCAGCACCTGTCAGGTGATGAGATCCAGATCGGAAGAGTTGAGAGATGCTGTCAGAAAGTCCTTATGCAGAATCTTGTCTACATTGGGACCCCAATACCTCAAGTTCATCATCCAAGAGTTGAAGACTGCCTTGTCTAGAGGTTCTCAAATCCATGTGTTGAGTTTTACTTTACACCATTTGCTTGACTATATTTCAGGCAACTTGGAACATGGAGATTTGGACGAAGCTTTACCGCTTATTGTTGATATTGTCATGGAAGATATTTTTGGGGCTGCCGGTCAAGAAAAGGATGCTGAGGGTTACCACAGTAAGATGAAGGAAGTCAAGTTCAAGAAGAGTTTCGACACCAGTGAGTTGGTCACAGGAAACATCACCTTGATTTCATTTTCCAAGATTCTTAATCCTATCAAGAGCATGTTGAAGGAGACGATTTCTTTAAAGACTCAGAAGAAGTTGGATGAGTTGATCAGAAGATACTCTCTTGGGTTGAACCACAACAGCGAGTCTGGAAATAACGAGATGCTTGTGCTTTGTTATGAAATCTACAAGCAAGCGTTTGAAGAAACCATAGTCAAAACCAAAGTGGTTAAGGAGTCGGTCGAACACTTTATGGTCAAACTCGACGCCAAACCGAAGAAGGCGAACTTGAACGGGAAGTTGTACCAGCAAGTTTTGCAAAAGTTTGCGTTTGACTTGTTGAGAACCGCCTTGTCACGTCACGGTGAGTTGATGACGGTTGAAAACATGACTGGGTTCTTGCCGTTGTTGGAGGAGTCGTTGAAATCCGAGAATGAGTCTGTGGTTGCGTCTGCATTGAGAATCTTGAACACAGTGATCAAATTGCCGTTCCCCACGGAAACAGACCAGATCTTCATCACCTGCGCAGAAATCTCGCTCAATATCATCAACGACTCTCCATCCACCAACTCGGACATTTGTCAAGCATCTTTGAAGTTCTTAGCAACTACTCTCCGCCACAAGCAAGAGGTCGAAATCAAACAAAGCTCGATCAGTTACATCTTAACCCGTATCCAGCCGGACTTGGAAGAACCCCAGAGACAGAGTTTGGCTTTCAACTTCTTAAAGTCCGTGGTGGCCCAACACATCATTATTCCCGAGGTTTACGATGTCATGGACAAGGTGTCCAAAATCATGGTCACCAACGGGTCCAAGGAAATCAGAGACATGTCTAGAAGTGTGTTCTTCCAGTACTTGATGGAATACGACCAAGGTAAGGGGAAGTTGGAGAAGCAATTCAAATTCTTCGTCAACAACTTGAGCTACCCTGGTGAGTCCGGGAGACAATCTGTGATGGAGTTGATCCACTTGATCATTAACAAGTCGGGTGAAGAATTGTTGCAAAAGTTGGCTTCGTCGTTTTTCATTGCGCTTGCCAATGTGATGGCCACTGACGACTCTGCCAAGTGTCGTGAGATGGCCACTGCTTTGGTCACCAGCATGATTGCCAAGGTTGACAAGGACAGCTTGGCCAACATTGAAAAGTACACCACTGCGTGGATCAACTCAGGCTCCGACCAGTTGAAGCGCTGTGGTCTCAGCATCTACAAAATCTACGTGGGCCAGTTTGGCTACGGGTACAACAAACCTATGGATAAGACGGTTTTGCTGCAGATTGAAGGTGTGTTCAAGAACGCAAAGAACTCGGAAGAGGAAACAGAACTTGAGTGGGGATTGTTGTATTCCGCACTCAACGTGTTTTCCTCCATCTGCTCAAGCTTGAGGGAAGGAGTGTTCAAAAACAGCTTTGGTTCTATCTGGAAGAGCATCATTGACTCGTTACTTTACCCCCACTCGTGGATCCGTTTGTCTGCGTGTAGACTCATCGGCATGTTGCTCTCCAAGTTGGACGAGGTCGAGTTTGACATCACCGGGTACGAGATCCAAACCATCTGTTACCGGTTGATCCGTCAATTGGGTGCTCCGTCCATCACCGAGGACTTGGGGAACCAGATCATCAAGAACTTGGTGCTTATTTCTATGAAGTGGGAAAAGGATCAAACCGAGTATGAATACAAGCAAAACACCACCGAGGACGACGTTGAAGAATCAAAGGCAAAGTACGTCTATGCAAACGATTACTTGATTGCAAAGACTTGTGCTATCATTCGTGCCGAACATAACTACAAGTTTTCTTACATCAGTAAGAAGACTTCTATCAAGTTATCTGCCATGCTTGTACAAGTTGCGTCTGCTGACAGAGCTGCTTCGGTGGCTGAAAAGACTTTACTTGCCACCTACAACATCACCGAGTTGAACGATGCGCAGAACTCCAAGGAAGAGGAAGAATTAGTTAACTTATCTTTGGAATGCATGCAAATGATTGAGAAGAAGTTGGGTGTTACTGAATATACCAATGTTTACTCCAAGGTTAAACAAGCTGTCGATGAGAGAAGAAAGGAGAGAAAGGTCAAGAGATCGCAGTTGGCTATTACTGCTCCTGATCTTGCAGCTAAGAGAAAGTTGAAGAAGCATGAGCGTTCTCGTGAGAAGAGAAAGCATGAGAAGGATGAGAATGGTTATTACCGTACAAAGAGGAATAGATTTAATTAGCCGAGTAGTTTGAGTATAGTTATAAAATAATATATTGATAGAGTTAAGTTTGTATTATTATTATATCATATGGAGTGAAAATGGGAAGGACAGTGATGAAATAATGAGTAAACCATCACGAGCAGGTAGAAAACCAATTAAGGGTAGAGCGAGTGATTATTAAAAGAGGAAAACTACTTGAATTGAATATTTGAATACTAGGAGGATAGTATTTCATTATACTATTTTGTAGACTTTTTGTTATACTATTTGGTAGACTATTTTGTTATACTATTTGTAAACTATTTCGTGATACTATTTTGCATACTATTTCGTTTCACTTTTTTGTATACTATTTCGTTATACTCTTCCGTGAACACTCACTAAATACTCACTACGTTCGTGAATACCACTACGTTCGTGAATACCACTACGTTCGTGAATACCACTACGTTCGTGAATACCACTACGTTCGTGAATACCACTACGTTCGTGGTTCGTGAATCTCATCAACTCTCCGCCTCAACCTGCAGCAGAACGGGAACATCCTCCTCATCATCCTCCTCTTCCTCAATAGCCTCCGATCTAGGCTCCTCATACTCCTCCTCATGAGGCATAGGCTCCGGAGTCACCGTATCCTCAAGCGAATCCGCAGCCTTCACCTTCTTAACAGCATCGGGATGCGCATCCTCGTGCTTCTTGTTATACTCTTGCATCTGAACCTGGTACCTTACCTTATCATCCTCATATAACTTATAGTACGGCTTCCGAGCCTCATCGCCCAAGTTTTTCCAAGCTTCCGCCATAGTCTTGGACAAGTCTGTCAGCACACCCGGTTGCTTTTCTTCGATTTCCTTTTTAATTCTTTCCTTTTCCAAGTCAGAGAAGATCAAGTAGGCGTTGGTAGGTCTCTTTGGCATGTCCGGGTCCTTGCTCTTTGCCGCCGGCTTAGCCGCCAAATTAGCCCCGTTCACCGTGGCCAAAGGGCTGGCCTTGGACTTTTTCGTGTTCTTCTTGATCAACCCAGTCTTGGCTGCTTTTGTGGTGGTATTGCTAAGCGACTCATCTAAAATGCTAGGCACCGGAGGAGACGCCATTTCTTCAAACCCGCCGGGCCCGTTGGGTATCTGTATAGCCCGTTCCTCCAATCTTTCAATAAGAATCGCATATTCCAACCGTAATCTTCTAATGGAAGCTTTGGTTCTGGATAATGCTAGCG
This sequence comes from [Candida] smagusa, assembly GCA_030566775.1. Classification (NCBI taxonomy): domain Eukaryota; kingdom Fungi; phylum Ascomycota; class Pichiomycetes; order Serinales; family Debaryomycetaceae; genus Kodamaea; species [Candida] smagusa. The sequence continues at coordinate 141,228 of JAKUAW010000013.1, read as the reverse complement.
TAGCTATTTCATTATTTCCTTCCACTTCTATTATTCTTCTTTTTAAGTCGTTACACTTTTGTTTGAAGTGTTCTAGATGTTAGTTTGCTTTGTATGGGTGTTATAACTTACCTTGTGTTTCGCTCATGGTGATACGAGTTTTGTTTTTCTGTTGAACGAAAAGTCGCGATAATGACCACTAATAAAGAGATGTTTGGAGGGGAAGAATCTTATCAATGAGGCTCTACATTATCAATGGGCTTCTGAATACACGAGGCACCATAAACCTTACGCTACAATCATTTCCTAACTCATTTATTAACCATTGCAAACAACTTTGCATACTTATCATTTCACTTAATTTATCATTCGCTTGTTTATCACTTAAATTATCATTCGCTTGTTTATCACTTAATTTGATCCTTCACTTGTTTATCCATGTTCTTCACTTAATTTATCACTTCATTTATAAGTTTCACTTGCGAGTTTATACTCTCACATTACAAAATCTCATAATCAGAACTATCAGTCTCAGCATCACTAATAATATCATAATCGTCCTCAACATCATCAACCTTCACATCCTTCCCAACTTCCTTTGGTAATGGAGTAATCACAAGACTACGCATAGAAGCAGTACTCTTTTCAATTTGCTCGACAACATCCATATCATCATCAATATCCTCAGTAGCAGATCCTTCATCCTCCCCAAAATTTAAACTTCCAGACATGTTCATAGAATCTAAAGTAACAACCCCAGTGTTTTCTTCATTCTCAATAATAATCGTAAATGGTGCAAATGTATGCTTCTTCAACAAACCAACGTTAAATCTACTGGACTTTCCAGGTAAAATCCCAACAGCCTTGTGAATGGTGAGTGAGTTTACTGTTTCTCCGTTGTCGTTGATGATCCGCATTTTCAATCCGGAGCAATCCAACTTCTTGGACGACTTGTTGTCGAGAATCACCTGGTGGAGTTTGTCGGACTTTTCAATCAACGACACGCTGATGACATCGCCAGCATCCAACTTGGAAGTCACCTCTTGCTGCTTGTACACAGGAGGAGCCTCATCATCAAGAGAAATCAACGACTGCACAAGGTGCAAGAACGCACCGTTATCAGTCTTAAAAGTACCAGCGAAAACAAAGTCCGCACTCTTAATCTTGACAACCGCGCCGTTGAAGGTGTCGAATTTATGGTACAAGTTCCCAACGTTATAAAATCTGGACTGGCCTGGCTTGATGTCACTAGCACCAGACACCTGGACAGTTTGGCGAGTGGCACCCGCACTAAACTCAAACACAATGTTGCCCCCGGTAATCACTTGTTCCGATTTATTCACCAAGTTCAACGAGATGATTTGCGACTGGGCACCGGTACTCTTCAAGGACACATACACGGCGTTTGGAAGAATAGGCGAGAGGTTTTCAACACCAGCATCGAAAACTGAAGCAGGCTGGTTCTTGACAGAAGCCGCAAATAAATTCGAAAGAACCAAGTCTTTGAGTTCCGCAAATTGTTCGTCGGCAGAACCCTTCACCTTGGCCAACTCAAGCAACGCCTCGTACTTTTCCGAGCTGTCGATGCACTTGGACACATTGTCAACAAATGGGGCAATGCCTCCCTCCAAGTATTTTAATAATTTTTGTCTGCTTTCGTAGTCACAGTTCTCAAGAGGAATATCCACCACCAAGTCATTTCTGTCGAAAGCCACATCAGCGTGCTTGACGGAAACATCAGCGTGTTCAGGCGACTTCCAAGCCTTGGCTCTCCAGTTCCTCTGCGGCTTGACTATCTTCACCATGGGATGATCATAACTGTGGCTTCTGACAATCAGCTTGTTAACATGTTGCTTGGCCTCACAGCTTTCACACAAGTCAAAGTCCTCGCACACAATACACGAGTATCTGACGCCTCTGATCGCAGTCCAGTCCGAGTTGAAGGGGTGGCACATGTCACAGATGGTGTGCTCGTGAACAACGCCACTGCCAGTGGAATATGAAGGGGGTTGCTCATTTTCCCGTTCAGCCTTGGCATTCGAGGCAGCCGCTTCAATCTTGTCAGTATAGAACCGAATAAGAGTATTCAAATTCTCTTGCAACTTTGTAAAATCGATAGTTGACGCAGGAGGAGCAGGAGAATGATCATTGATAACCAACTTAATATGGTCCTTCACACGAAGCGACCGGTGGAGCGCCCGAAAGTCCTTTTGAGTTTCCAAATTAACATATTTCCCACTCTTCTTGGACTTTCTTAAGATGGTAATAAATGCCAGATTGCTAACCTTGATATCTAACGACTTCCCAGCAAGAAACCCAATGAACGTTTCCTTCGAATAAATGTTCGATAACTCGTCCGCTTGGACATAAACATTCAGCATGCTAGGAGGTACCTCCTGCATTATGGCCCCAGCGTACTTGGAATGTGCTATCTTGAGAATAACTTCTTTTGAACTCATGATAATTTATAAAAAAGTGCGCTTGAGATCTTCTTATACAACCCCCTGAATTCCTTGATAAGCGGAGAGAACCTGCACACAATAGTATAGTCGAAATGACGTTTCCCAAGGTGGTTGTATTTGACTTGGACTACACGTTATGGCCCTTTTGGTGTGACACTCATATCTATATGCCTGTTAAGGCTACTGGTAAGCAGACGGTAGTAGATAAGTACGGTACCGAGATATCGTTTTTTCGAGACGTTGAGCTGATCATTTTGGAGCTTAATAGCCATGGAGTTGTTTTGATTGCTGCAAGTAGAACCGCCACTCCGAAAGTTGCCACCGAGTTGCTTTCACTTTTGCATATTGGTAACAAACCTGCGATCAAGTATTTTCGTTCTTTACAGTGGGGGCAAGGGAGTAAGACCAAGCATATTAGTCGGGCTGCAAAAGAGTTGGGTTTGGAGCATGAGTTGAAGGCTGGTGAGTTTATTTTGTTTGACGATGAGAGTCGGAATCGGGATGTAGAGAGGATTGGGTGTTTTTTTGGGTATATAGAGGATGACCGGAGAGGGTTAACTCGGGAGGTTTTTGATAGGGAGGTGATGAGGTGGAAATCCCATAAACGAACGACCCATTAACGAACGACCCATTAACGAACCAAGTGAGTTCATGGGTTTGTGAATTTAGCTTGTGAGTTTATGGGTTTGTGAGTTAATGGGTTGGTGAGTATATGGGTTTATGGGTTTATGGGTTTATGGGTTTGTGAGTTAATGGGTTGGTGAGTATATGGGTTTATGGGTTTATGGGTTTGTGAGTTAATGGGTTTGTGAATTTATGGGTTTGTGAGTTTATGTCATTACTTGAAACATCGGTTCGTTGATGATTCCTCGTTTTTGGACAGGGTCATGTCTTCTTGTATGGGGTAATTACGGGGTCATAAGGCATAGTTTATGGAAAACAGACTCATAAGTCATAATTCACGCGAATTTATCATTACAGTAATTCATCTCGTTATGAAATCCATAACTCACTTCATTCATACCTATACCTTTATATAATTCTGAAGCAATAAATACAACCACAGGAAAAATTGTGCTATACTAAAAGTCATCACAAAGTTAGACTTAATCAAGTTCTTGAGTTGATTTAACAAGGGCGACAAGGCTATCATGAGTAGCATCCGACGTAACAGCGACCTCTTTCTAGTTTGTTAGTAATCTAAAAGCAATGAATCATTTACTTACGTCTTGTAACCATGATTGGAGGTTTTCTTTAGACCAGGCGTTAACATCTACAGTGTCGTGAACCTTCTGAATAGACGGCTTTTCGATCTCGGTCTTAACATCCACGACGCTGCCGCCGATCTGTTTTGCCTCTTCTTCAGCCTTCGCTTGCTTCAAGGCTTCAACCTCGTCATTTCTTTTCAAGACAATTTCTTCTTCCTCGGGTGTAGGTTCCTTATATCCTGTGATGTAATTGAAAATGTACTCTTGCAAGTGAGGAAAGCTTTTGAGGACCAAGTAGCCGCCAACAACAACCACTGCTCCGGTGACCGTGGGCACTTTCCACGACCGCTTTCTATCGAATTGAAGAGCCATTACTGATTGTTAGGATTTCTTACTTTTTATAGCGCGTGAGATTAGCATATGAAAGCGGAGAATGGGGTGAGCTTAGGTAAGCCGTGCTACAAAAACACATGTATCTGGGATATTCATGTTCATGAGACCCAATTTATATATAATCACCAGTAACTATAACAATTATAATAATGACATATTGGAGAAAATGAGTCTGTTCATAAATACCATTATCTACAAAGAAAAATTTGAATATGTTAATGCCCAATAGTCAATATTAATACCCAATAGTCACCAGCCAGTTATCTTTGAATTGCTTCTCTTTCTCCTTCTTCTCTTGCAATCTTTTCAGTTTCTCCTTGTTCTCTTGCAATCGTTTCTGTTTCTTTTCTTTCTTATGTTTTAATCGTTTCTCTTTCTTCTGTTTTAATCTCTTTCTTCTCTTGTAATCGTTTCTCTTCTTTCGCTTTCCTCTCCTCCTCGTTTAATAGCTCCCCTTTAATCCCCGTCCTCTTCAGACACCTTTTTCTATTCGACTTACATCCTCTTTTTCTCCTTCCCCCAAAATACACATACGTTTGGCCCTTCACAATCCCGAGACCCTCAGCCAAAACAAAACAACCAATTAGCAACGTAAAAATACCATGTGTTAAGGCTATAGGATTGATTCCCAACCCAGTTTCCCCCGGTTCTTCACTGTCGCAAATCAGCATGGTAAATATCAACATAGAAACGGCCATCATCACACCACCTGCTACCTGCTTGTTTGGATCACGTGCTACCATGAGACTGTCTCGATTAGGCAACGACTCTGCAAACACATTTTCACCTAATGGCACTTCTGCGTAGGCGTCTCGAATAAGTGCTTGAGCTGCTAAGGCTGTTGTAAGGTACTTTAATTTCATATCGAATACTGTAACATTTGAAGGCAAATTTTATTTCTTTTATATGGGATAAGCCTTCCGACTCGATGGCAAATTTATTGGTTTTGCTGTCAAACTGCTGCATTATCTCTGTATCTTAAAGGTTTGTTTAGCTTAGGTAAATTTTCAGATACAACGTTTGCCTTTTGGTGTAGTGGTTAATTAGTGATTCAAAACTTTAGACCTTTGTCCATAATAGACCTCACTCTTTAAATATACGACTCAATACATACACCCTAGTCTCTAGGTATATTAGACCTTAGTTTTAAAGTATATAAGACCTTAATTTTCCCTTATTTCCCGTTTTATGTATCACCTTTAATGTGTGCAGAGTATATTTGTCACGCTTCGTACATATACCGTATCTTATAAATGACGCTTCTATAAAGAGACGTAATACCTCATATCTACAGTTAAATTCCATAGATCAACCAAAATGCAGCAAAGCATTTTCGAAGCTGACATAAGATATTATGAACAGAGCTCCATATCCAGTAATCAATTCGTAGTATTGAATCTAACACCTTTACTATAGAGACTCACTTCATAAAACAAGATGATACAACAGCAAACAGTTTAAGGATAAAAATTATCGCGATCACAAGCCGAACCCCCTTGTCATGGTATAGACCCCACCAATCACTATCAATATAGAGCAAGTTACAAATGCAGGCTCAACGAGCCTCGCAAACGCGCCGTCCTGAACGGTATCCTGGCCCGTTTCCGGAGTCTTGAATGTACGCCATCCAAGCATTAATAAACCATCAACCAATAACATGCCGCCAGCTAGCACAATCCCGTTGTCGCGCCGGGCCACTGTGCGATCACCTTTGGGTAAGAGTTCTTGAAGCACCTCTTTTTCTTCTATGCCAGCATATACTTCTTTTGCTAGTAGTTGAGCAATCAAAGCTGTTGTTAATGGTAACCTCATTTAATAATCAAAAAAAGTGATGCAGTGCATAACTTTAAATGACAGCCCGGCGGTTTGGGTATAATTATGTGTGTAGTGAAGAATTTGATTAGGAGGAATAATCTGTTATAAGAATAAAGAATGACATCAATAATCATGATAGTGGTACATAATATTAGAAGACAGTCAACAGTATGTATAACAGTACAACAGTAATCATAACAGTAATCTGGAAGGTATACTACCAGAAAATATAGCTAATATCATGTTTGCATTCAAAGTACACCACAATCAAAATCAGAAATAACATCTTAGTTCAATGATGACATTAGACTTTGTATGCTCCCCAGTTACTTCTCATTGAAAACAAAACTACAACCCATAACTCACTCCGTTCGTTTATGGCTTATTATTTATCCAATCTGGTTTATTACCCATTATATATAATACAAATTATGAAGTGAAATCATCCCATAAATTACTCTTCCTTTTCTGGCTTGGAAGACTTCTTTGGCAACAAGTTCAGGTGGATGTTTGGCAAAACACCACCTTGGGCAATAGTAACGTGACCCAACAACTTGTTCAATTCTTCATCGTTTCTGATGGCCAATTGCAAGTGTCTTGGGATAATTCTGGACTTCTTGTTGTCTCTAGCAGCGTTACCAGCCAATTCCAAGATTTCAGCGGCCAAGTATTCCAAGACAGAAGTCAAGTAAACTGGGGCACCAGAACCAACTCTTTGAGCGTAGTTACCCTTTCTTAACAATCTGTGGATTCTACCAACTGGGAAGGTCAAACCTGCCTTAGCAGATCTAGAAGTAGAAGCTTTGTCAGAAGAAGATGCTTTTCCTTTACCACCGGACATTTTAATTTAATTTGTTTTGTTTAATGATGAAAAAGTTGGAAATGGCACACCTTATATGGTTGAACCCTCAAGCTAAGGCGCGGTTTTGTTTAAGACTGTTTGTGTGTGTTTTCGCGGGTGAAGAGTTCTGACAGTTACCCATTTCATGGTGTAATTTCCAGCACCCCCGGGTTTGCAGCAAACCGCGCGCACAAACAATTTGCAGCAGCGTTGCCTGGTGTGTAAAATCCCGAGAACGTGCGTAAATAGGAGACCGAGTGTTATCCGGGACTCAAAGAAAATCACAAAGTTCAGCCAGGTCGCGTTCGAAGATCTGTTTGGAAAAAGAGGTCACTCTATATAAACCATTGCAATTCCCCTTTTTCGACAACATCAAACTCAATTAATTAAAATGGCCCCACCAACTAAAGCAGAAAAGAAGCCAGCCTCCAAGGCCCCAGCTGAGAAGAAGCCTGCTGCTAAGAAGACTTCCTCCTCCTCTGTTGACAACAAGAAGAGAACCAAGACCAGAAAGGAAACTTACTCTTCTTATATCTACAAGGTGTTGAAGCAAACCCACCCAGACACCGGTATCTCCCAAAAGGCCATGTCTATCATGAACTCCTTTGTCAACGATATCTTTGAAAGAATTGCTGGTGAAGCTTCCAAGTTGGCTGCTTACAACAAGAAGTCTACTATCTCTGCTAGAGAAATCCAAACTGCTGTTAGATTGATCTTGCCTGGTGAATTGGCCAAGCATGCTGTTTCTGAAGGTACTAGAGCTGTTACTAAGTACTCTTCTGCTTCCGCTTAATCTGGTTTTTCTTTCTTAGGTTGTGTATTATTACTCATTGTATATTAGAAATATATTGTTAAATGTGAAGAAGTAGTAATTTTCTGAGTGGAGAACACAGGGAGGAATACAATTCTAATAATGAAGGCGGCCTGTATATGAGAGTATCCTAGGAGGATTATGTATTCAACGACAAGCACTCCTCTTAAGGAGTAGTAACCTCAACACGATATGTTCTTGAGTCAATTATAATATGAGCGGTCATATCAAACGTGACCGATCACTAGATTGGAACCGCCTGATGTGGCAACTAAATAGGTTGCCGCAGTTATACTATAGTGGTCCTTGGGAGGCCAAGTCGTGCATCATTTTAAAGGGAAAGATTAGCTAATTCCTTAGCGAGTTTTAATAATACAATGGGAGATGTACAACACATTGAGCGGTGACTAGAACTAGGATACGCTAATATCGCCAATTATTTAACTATATACTAACGCACCATTAACCTATAAGCCCGTCAAACAATTCATCATTATCATGCAATTGGTTTCGGTCAAGTTCCACCTGAAATAATTTTCTCATCTTTCCTTCAACAAGATCTTCATCCTCTCGCGCGATGTCACCTGTCACTATCGCTATCGCTAATTATCAATAGTATGATCGTTACATCATTGTTTACCGCATCGACTATAACCGCAAGAGTAAGAATAAATATTACCATATGTTGACGTTCGATTGTTCCTTGAACTTTTATCTGAACTGTTATGCCACCTACGAAGTGGGACGCTTCGTTCGTTTACTTTATTCATTTATTCATATAGTTTATTTGCCAAGTATTGGGTTAGGTAAGCACTGAATAGCTAGTAATACTTGGTTGTATAGACAATTGTTTATTGTTCCGTAAACCAAAAGGTACTTTCTTCCCGTCGTTCGAGGCGACAATGACCTACTTTTTATATATGACGGCTAAATCCTAATAAAGCTTGTACGACGAGTCTTTCGAGCGCCGGGATTGTGTTAGTCACATCCGGAACTCTAAAACTCTGTGTCCTCAGTCAGGCTGACGTTAGGTTCAAGCTGACATAAGGTATCACGAACCTCGAGTCCTTAACATTTATTTATTCATTTAATTTACTTTATTGATTTACTTTTGCTCACATACCTTGTTTAATTTATTCATTTACTCACATACTTCATTTACTTTATTCATTCATTGAGTGTTTTCGTTTATAACTTAAGATGGGGTTTTAAAAAGGGTGAATCCATTCCAATCATTACTTCCATGGTTGATATACTTTAGTTAATTATTCATATACTCATATACTTTAGTTAATTATTCATATACTCATATACTTTATTCATTCACTGATATAATTCAGTTAATTATTCATATACTCATATACTTTATTTACTTTATTCATTTACTCATGTACTTCCTTTAATGTATCCATTTCATATACTTCCTTTAATGTATCCATTTCATTTAATGTATCTATTCATTCGCTCGTTTTTGTGCTAACCGTTGCCAACTACTTACCTAGCAACATCTGCCCTACACTTTAAAGTCATCCAGTCAAGTATCATCCGCTTTTTAAGTCACCACTGAAGTAACAATTTGCAACTATTCAAACGGTGCACCCGTAAAGTTGCGCCTTTAGAAACCCCTTTAGGCCTAAAGTCCGTAAAATGGAATCACTATCTCCAGGATGTCGGCTTTAGGCATACTTGTGTTCAGTGTAAACTTGTACCTTCTTAGGCTCGAATGCCGCATCTCGCAAACATCCCAGACTAATTAAATCGAAGCTGAAAAAAGGTGTAACTGATCATGTTTGTCCAAGCAATACACAAAGTGTTTTACTAAAGCCTCCAAATATGCGTATACAATAGCTCTTTCTGACTAAAAACAAGTTGGCTGAATCGGGTAGCGTGAAGTTCTCGTCCGATCTTTCGTTTCATCTTTCCTTCGTATTCATCTATTCATTCGTTATTCATCTATTCGTTATTTTTCATATTCACTCATTATCTTTTATTCATGGCTGCAATTCAAATTCTACATTGGTCCACATCTACAAACCGCACTTTGTACCAAAAAATATCCCCACCACTAAACTTTACAGCAAGCTGATCATTGAACACAAAACACTAAATCAATAAGAAATAACTCAATGGTTCGTCTCTGTAATTGAAAAAACAAATTGATAGTTCTACACAATAAGTGATTTATTGGGCTATTTTACCGATCATGTTTGGACACTAAAGTCCATGCTGCAAGTCTAATAATTATTCTCCGCCTCTAAATTCTTTTAAAACATTCTAGGCAGATACCAGCGTATTCTTTTAAAGAGTGTATTTTAACTTTAAAGCAGTACACTATTATGAGACCGTATATGTTTATCAGTTTCTAAAGAACCGCCTCTAAAAATAGACGTTTGTGTCCAAAAATAGTCTGCTGAAAAGTATACCCTTATGTGTACCTTAGGTATACGCTCTTAAGTGTCCCTTAAGTAGACGCTCTTAAGTGTCCCTTAAGTATACGCACTTAAGTATCCCTCTTAAATACTTAAGTACACCTTCTTATATCACTCTTAAACCTTCCAATTTGTAATCTGTAGACAATATTGACTAGTGAGAAGAACAACGGAATAGTATTTACTCACTCAGTTACTAATTAGTCAGTTGCTCATTAGTATATATTTCTAGGTAGTTATATACGAGCTGACTGGCTTACTGACTCGATGAGTCTCTACTAACTAGCAAACGAGGTGATAGTTGGCAGTGATTTAACGAGTGGCGATTTAACGAGTGGTGATTTAACGAGCGGTGATTTAACTAGTAGTTATAGATCCAGTAGTCAGGTCACCAACAAGCTCTCGCGAACTTTCTCACGAAACCACTCAGTAACTTACACGCGAACTCACGAACGCACGAACTCACTTCGTTCTCTTGTTTGATTGTTCGTTCGCTCGTTTGTATGAATAAATACATTTATAAACAATATGCAACATGCTACTCAGATTCATCCTTCTCCTTATCATCCCCCTTTTCAAGCGTCATCTTTAAACTCGATTCACCAGTAACCCAAACTTTACCCAAGAAATCATAAAACTTAACATCTTGATCCTCAAATTGGTATGCATGGCCAACATCATACTCCTGGCCCGAATGGTACAGTTCAACCTTATCGTAAGCACAGTAATTATAACCAGTACAGCCTTGGGTCTTCATCCAACCCTTTTGAGGAGGGTAATCAGTGATAATATTGGTGACACGCTTACCATCCTCTTCACGATCAACATCATCCTTTCTTGAGCCCCAACTAGCTCTGAACTCAACTTCATACACATCGTTTGGAGGAGCACCTGGGAGACGCAAGTTGGGAAGATCCGGAGGAACCACCGCCGCACGCACCCTCAACGGTTCCATGTAAAGCTTGGTAATTTCAGGTTGGGACATTTGATTGAACGGGAAGAAATCCTTGTCGGTGTCATGGTTGTTCTTCTTACAGAAACCAAAGCCTGAGTTGTACCACAACAATTTACCTGTTGGTTTGTAGACATGACCCGGGTGGGAGCCACAAACCTCATGCGAGGCACTCAAAGGATAATGTTTGTGGGCGCTGAAATCGCCAACACTAGCAGCACCCAATTCGTTGAAGGCGTAGTTTGGCTCTCCGGCCATCTCGAGACCCATCCAGTACATTTCCTTGTCACCCCAGATGGCCGGTCTAATCGGCTCGTTCCAAATAGCCAAAGGGAAGGTCATGAGCATACCAGTGAAATGGCGTGATTTGTCCAAAAGCACGATTCCTGCTTCCTGGAAGTGCCTCCAACCTGTCAAGTACTTGTTCTTCAACGTCTTTTCAGATACAGCCGGAATACCAAAAAGCTTGTTGATGGATTTGGGGTTCGTATTCGGAAACAATTGTGTCACAAAGTTGGTGTCGATGAAATCGTTTGTCTCACGCAAGGATCTATCTTGGAAAAAGAAAGCCCCGTTTTCCTTGTACTCCTTCAAGTTGACCAAGTAGTCCATGGTGACCACCGGACTTGCGTCGGTGTCCATCAAAATGATCTCCGAAAAGGACGAAAACATCATGGCAAGCAACTTGTTGCCAAAGCCAGGAAACGCATGTCTGTAGTCTTTGTGCACAGCCTCCAGCACGTCTACAAACCACAAGTCCTGCACAGGGAACTCGGCGCCAAACTTTTGGTAATCCTCACGCAAGTTGATTTCAGGGATGATTTCATTCTCCGCCATCGATGGATCGAGCAAGGTGTCGATGTCCGCAGTGGCTGTCTTGGTGAGCATGTTCTTGGAGTTTTCTTTGATGTCTCCATTGTGCAAAATTTGGATCGGAAATTTATTATTTAATGCACGCAAGACTCTTATCAACTTGTTGAGTTCCTTGGCATGCCTGTTTGTCGCAGAAATGACAATGCCGGTACCTGATTTATACGTGTGGTAGAATTCGATGATGTTGGTGTTGTCCTTGTTGTACTTGACACCCTCAATGCTTGCATGATTCTTGTCGTACTGAGGCATATAACCCTCATCCAAAGGATTTTTTTCCGTGGCTTTGTGGTACCTAGGAATAGACTGATCGTTCAAGAACGGAAACATCTTTGGTGTATACTTGTCAAATACATGCTTCCATGCTGATTTTAAATCGTCCTTAGGTTTTTCGTCCGTCAAAAAACACTTTCCGAATAATCTCATCACCGTAATCGTATCCGCCATCTGCGCAGCCACGTTGATCGTTTCGCGAATAGCAAGCTTGTGTCTGTCTTCAATGGTCTGGTTATCTTCCTTGGTGATCACCGGATCATGTGCCTTGCTTTCAAGAATTTCTTCCTTGATTCGCTTGTAGAAACTATGCTTATCCACAACTTTCTTGTCAAACAACCGATCGGCGATTTTGAAAGTCAGAAAGGTCCAGTCTTTATGGAGCTTATTGTGATGGTTGAAGAATTGAATACACTTCTCGTCCAAGGGCGCATTGGTGGCCTTGGCCACGTTGTTGCCATAAAGCTCAAGAAACGCAGAGTAGTCGCTGTACACATAGTTTTTCCAATGCACCTTTTGTCTTGTTTGAATGTCTATGTTTCTAAAGTTGTCAGGATCCAAATACGTATTCACCATGATCACGATATCATTGGGCCCGTACGAATACCATGATAACAAACAGATGATTGCCGCAGCACCCGCTGCAAGATATAAAACAACTTTCTTTGCTGTAAGCCTCATTGTTGAATTTTTTTATATAACCATGAAATCTTAATATTCGATGGCTTTTATGAGGTGTGATAAAGCGAAAAAAAGCAATATATATATAAAAAAAAAAGGAATTTCGGTACACGTTCATTTATTTACGGCGATCTTTCATACATAAAAATATCTTAACGAGCTTTTCCATCTGCAGCCTTAACATAAATAATATCACCGTCTTCGACGTAATAATCTTTACCCTTCAGCATCAACTTACCGGCGGCCTGGACACCCTTTTCGTCGCCGTACTCGATCAAGTCATCGTACTTCATGACTTGGGCCAAAATGAAAGTCTTTTCCAAGTCCGTGTGGATGGTACCGGCAGCCTGTGGAGCGGTGAACCATCTTCTGATGGTCCATTCTCTGACCTCATCCGCACCTCCAGTGAAAAAAGAAATCAAGTCCAACTTTTGTCTCATGCTAGTAATGATCTTTGGGAGAGCGGACTGAGCATTGATTTCCTTGCAGTATGCCTCACGTTCCTCGTCGGTTTCCATGTTGGACAACTTCTCTTCCAAGGACACAGAGATAGGAACAATCATGTCTCCGGTGGAGTTGGCATCGACCCACTCCTTGATCTTGAGCAAGTGCTTGTTCTTCTTTCTGATGTAGTCTCTCTCAGACAAGTTGACCAAGTAGATACATGGCTTGGCGGTCAACAACAACATGGAGTTGATGATTTCCACTTCCTTGGAGGTCCACTTTTGGTTGGCGATTCTCTTGCCGCTTTCCAACAACTCGATGATTCTCTTGACAAACTCGGCTTCTTCCTTCTTTTGCTTGACTTCCAAGGACTGGCCGCCTCTCTTGGTGATCTTCTCGATCCCCTCCAAGTGCTTCTGGGCAAACTCGATGTCCTTCAATCTCAATTCGTCGTGGATGATTTCCAAATCCTGGTACGGGTTGACTTCGTCCATGATATGGATGATGTCGGCGTCGTCGAAACAACGCACAACTTGGAAAATGGCATCAACAGCCCTGATGTTCGACAAGAAATTGTTACCCAAACCCTCACCAGCGTGGGCACCCTTGGTCAAACCGGCAATGTCAAACAAGGTCATGAAAGCTGGAACCTCGCTCTTTGGCTTGTACATCTCACACAACTTGTCGAATCTAGAGGATGGGACAATCACTCTGGCTTCTTCGGGTTCAATGGTAGCAAACGGGTAATTGGCTGGGTTTCCCAATGGACATCTGGTGATAGCCTGGAAAAAGGTCGACTTACCAACATTGGCCAACCCGACAATACCGGACTTCAAGTTGTTACCTGGTCTACCCAATAAAATTGGCTTTTCTTGAACGTTCTTCTTCTTTGGTGGCATCTCTAGTGATTCTGAAAATTTTTTTTATGACTTTTTTACGACATTGAAAAATTAACATGTTGGTGTTTAGAAGAACGTTTAGTTCGGTTGGAGTTTTGCATAAGTCTAGCTGTGCTGCTGGGACCGTGTTGAATTTGAAGATTAGGAAGAATGGTGACGAGCCCGTAGCACTTGAGGATGCCGAGTATCCTGAATGGCTTTGGATGATGCTTGATAAGGATGCGAAGGATGCTGAGTTGAAGAAGACTGATTTTATGAGATGGAGAAGAAAGCAGTTGAATATTGAGAATACGAAGGTTATTAAGGGGAATAACTTTTTGTCTCAGAAGTAACGAATGAACGAACGAGGTGAGTGAGTGTTTAAGTTTTTGTATATAAATGGAATAATGAAGTAAACGAAGAAACGAACGGTGAGTTAAAGAATGAACGGTGAGTTTAAATAATGAACTGATTTTATTTAACGAACGGTGAGTTAAATAGATTAAATAATGAACTGACTTTATTCAATGAACTGAGTTAATCAACGAACTGAGTTTAATCAACGAACTGAGTTTAATCAACGAACTGAGTTTAATCAACGAACTGAGTATAATCAACGAACTGAGTTTAATCAAAGAACCAACTAACAGCGTAACTTTAGTTAACCAATGCACTAAACGAACTATCAAAGCAAAAAGAGAGTTTCAATAACGACATCAAATAAACGAATGCACGAACGAATTAGTTCAAATATTGAATCAAGTAAACGAAAGTCATTCAAAGCTTAACTTCAATAACGAACTACAAATAAGCAAATAACGATAACACAATACCCTGTACCTCTTCTGTAGTTGAAGTTCTACTAATTGAAGAATAACAAGAATGCATGCTATAACGCAACATATCCAGATAAATGCGTATAGAATATCAAGATACAAACCTATAGAATTTCAAGATACAAAACCAGTAGCATAGCAAGATACAAAAACCTACAGCATACAAAAAAAATTATAGCATACAAAATTATAGCATACAAAAAATTATAGCATACAAAAAGATTATAGCATACAAAAAGATTATAGCATACAAAAAGATTATAGCATACAAAACAAATTGTAGCACACAATAACCATATAGCATATCACAACAACACTGTATAATAATACTATCACACTAAAATATAGCACTTTCACACTATCACACTATGATACACAACACATCACACGATAAAACACACACTCAACACTAACACACAACACTCAGCACATAACACATTACTAATCAATTCTATGGCTATCCTTATCAATAAAAAATAACTCCTACGTATTTTTCGTAGATCTTAAAATAACGTCGGATCTTTTGGACTCCTACCAAAGAACAATCAAATGAATCAACTCTCGATTAGTGAAGAATTGACTCATAATCATCACTCCAAGTCAGACCACAAATATAGTAAAGCCGCTCTTGCATGACAAATAATAATTAGCTGAAATCCTGTACTGTCTGGAATGCTTGTGTCATGAATCACGATTTGTAGTAGGAACGGAAAGGAATACTTCTGGATACGGAATATGTGGATGCGGAATTCCACGCGCACCACAAAAGGCGAAATATGACGACGTCGATGCTTTTAATGATCCCGCTGGGATCATGTTGTGAAGATTTACGAAATTCTGCACATTAACACTGGTCTTCAATTATCTAGTAAAATCAAAACTGATCTCAAAATATAGATCTCATATAATAGCTAACAAGATCACTGGTTAAAGAAAACTATTAAATTGAAGGAAATTCAAGATCTCCACGATTCATGGGAATTATAAGATTTTGATATGCACTTTATACTTTTAAACTAGAATCTTGGTTGTGAAGATGTGTAGAGCAATGGAAGTTGTCTTTTTAACAAGACAGGTTTCTTCATCAAAAATATCAAGTGTTTATGATTCATAAACTTTCACAGTATATAATCCATTTATACTTTTAATCTATTATGGTTGTGAATTAACTCTAAAGTTTAAAATTTTATGATTGTTATCAAAATTAACTATTTAGAAACTTTTAAGAAGCAATCACACCACTATTTAAAATATCATAGTAATCATAACTTATCAAACTATTTGAAAGCGTACTAAAACTTCTCAAACTATTTAAAATTGGTAATCAAACTATTTAAACTTACGGTTATCAAAATATCAAATTAACTATTTAAAAACTTTTAAACTAATGAAATTACTCATTTGGATTTAATCTATAACTTGGATTGTGCAAATGAAAGAGTCTTTTTATCATAGTTAAAGTACATATAAGTACTTCTTAAGAAATTGTCACCCAACACAGCAAAATCACTAATGCCAATTCCAAGAACACACTTTGGGTTTCCATTGGAATCGTTGCTGAACGATTGGATGAGTTGGGTCAACAGAACCTTGATTTCTTGTGCGCCGAAACTAAAGAGAATTGAGTTTCCTGGGTTTTGGAGCGAACAAGGAACAACGTAGTAGCCGTTACTTTTCTCCGTAGTGTTGGGGGATAGTTGTCCGATGAGGTTGGTTACGACTGCTTCTGGGAGTTGACTTAAGGTACTTCCTGAGTCGAAGAGGACGTCATAGTTGACTGTGATTGGAGAACCTGGGGTGGTATTTTTTTGAGATGGGGAGGTCAGCGATGTGGTGGGTGAGGTGGCCAGCGATGTGGTGAGTGAGGTGGTCAGCGATGTGGCCAGCGATGTGGTGAGTGAGGTGGTGGGGGAGCTACTGAGCGAACTGGAGACTGAATTGGGGGAGACTAAGCTGGATCCCGCTTGGGAGTCTGAAGCCGTCGAATCAGAATCTGGAAGAGTAAATGTAGACGATTCGCTACCCGGAATATCCCATGAACTTGAAGATTCCCATGAACTACCAGGAATTTCCCAGGAACTTGCAGATTCCCATGAACTGCCAGGAATTTCCCAGGAACTGCCCCACGTAGTGGCCCACTTGGTAGCATCCAGCGTAGAAGGCTCCAACGTAACAGTCTCTGGAGCAATGGTTGTACCATCGACAGTGATGGTGCTTTTCGTAGGACCATCCAAAGTCACGGTGCCCCCATTGATGGTGGTTCCATCGATGGTAACCGTTCCACCGTTAATAGTGGATGCCTCCAACGTAACAGTTCCACCGTTGATGGTGGTTCCGTCCAAAGTAACAGTTCCGCCGTTAACAGTGGTGCCCTCCAACGTGACAGTTCCGCCGTTAATAGTGGTGCCCTCCAACGTAACAGTTCCACCATTAACAGTAGACGCCTCCAACGTAACAGTCCCGCCGTTCACTATAACAGTACTAACCTCATCTCTCTTGGTCTTGACAGCAGCGACTCTAGGAGTATGATCACCCTGCAAATTAAGAGTTAATGAAGCCAATCTAACCCTCAAAAAACCATAACGGCCACTTTCCATCTGGACCGGAAACTCCACCAACAGGCCAGTATACTTTGAAGAATCGATTCCTCCAAATAAGATGGACCCGCCATCAGGCCCCAAGTACAACGAAAACGAGTTCTCTTTGGTTAAACCCTGTTCCCATAATGCCTGTGGAAGATTGGCATACTTATCTGGGGTGCTTTCCAACTCAGGCAAGCCCACACCCAAGATCCCGTTGGAGGTCGCGTTCGTGGCGACTGCAAATTGGAACGAGCGCAACTGGATATTTCCAGCCAAGAGTAAATCATCGTGAACCCAAGATCCTATAGCATAACTGTCGTCTTGGTAGAAGATACCAAAAGGAGCGTGAGAGTCGTTGAGCGTGGAAGAGGACTTGACGTCAAAAGTGCCAAAGGTGTCACAATTATAATTGCCGCCATTGGATATACATTGAACATTATCTTTGGAGGGAACCCAAAGATCAGAGGATCCGGTATCCACAAGCACCCTGACCTTCGAGCCCGGGGTCCCGAACGAGATCTCCGCCGTGTAGAACACTTTGTCGTGCACAAGCGAGAGGGCGACGTCATCCCGTGCGTTTAAAATGCCATCTGCGATATTGTTCAATGTGGTGGAGAAGCGAGTCAACGCAGACGCAAAACTGCTTCCACGCAAAACATCAAAATCAAGCTGGACCGTACCGTCATTGGCACTGGCAGCAGCCAACAACACTGAAACCGAGAGAAATTGCCTAAACATACTTAATTTCTGAACAATCACCGTTGTTTATAAGGCGCCACATGCAGGTTTGTTGTATGTCCCTATTGGGTTTGCGTCTGAAACGTTACACGGACAACTCGCGGCGGACCCTTAGCGATTGTTTCACGTAGAAAGTTAAATCTAGCTGAATACGGTAAAAATATGTATTAGAATAGAATGCAACTATAATTAGACTATCGGCCAACTTCCGTAGTCTAAGTCAAATTAGTTGGCCCATGACCTAAAATTAGACAGTGGGCGATTACCACGGATTCAGCTCAAAGTCGGAGTCACCGCCCCAGTGCTTGTGCGCATTGTTGGGCATTTGGATTTCCTTGAACATCTGATCACCTTTAAAGTGCTCTTCCTTGGGCTCTTCCTCTGTTTCGTGTTCCTCCACAGTATCGTTAAAATTGCTTTCTTTGTTGGCCGTGAGAATGTCATCTATTTCGTCTATGACGTTGATTGGCAAAAGCGGCAGATATTTTTTACTTCTCAATACACGCACACCGCCAAATCCAGCGCCAAACAGATTGATTAGGAAGGACAAGGATGGCAATTGCACCTCAAACACATGACTCGGGTTAATGTAGATGTTAAGCTCTTTGGACAAGAATGAAGTTTGTGTGGTATACTTCAAAGGAATCGCCTTCAATTGGGATTCGCCCTTTTCAATGCTCATGTTTTTCATTAGCTGGATGGCCTTTTTGGGAATCCGGGGCTCATCCACCTCATATTTGTATAGCTTGTTCATAATCTTGAACATTTGATAATAATTCAAATACTCAAATTGACTGATGGTGTTTAAAAGACTTTCTTCATCTGGTAACAGAGAAACACATTGAAGAAATTGCAAAAGCTCGAAAGTGGCGTTCAATCTAGAAGTCCCAACGTTGTATAAAGAGAGATTGGAATCGGTAACCTTAAAGTTGTGAGACCTTAACCAGTCCTCTATTGTGGAGATGTTTAAACGGATTTGAATAGCCTTGGTTCTGGTGCAGTACTTGGATTGTGCAATGATCGTGTTGAACAAGGACGCATTCATATAGTAGAACACTTGAGAATATGTCTTGGACATGGTTTGTAAATTGACCTGGTGAATATTCAAGACATAATCAAGAGCTCCCAAGACTTGCAAGTACCGGATTGGAGAAGGCTTCATAAGGTCGTTTTTAGAAGGTGGGTAAAGCATCGCAAGAATATCGTCATAACTATTAGGATGCTTTTGCTTCTTATTCTTAAAAAAGTTCCAGTCTTTGGCGTAAAGAACGTCCGAAACCTCGGCAAGGTTGGTGAAATCAATCATACAATCTTCCGTCAATGCATTCAACCGCGAATTGATTGAGAACGATATCTTTGCAATCAACGATTGAAGCATGTTGTTTAGTTCCTTCTCAAACCTACCGTGTTGAGTATAGATCTCTCCCTTTTCAAAGTAAAAGTGGAGAAATTGCAATGCAGCTATCCAGTAACTGATCAAGACGATGTCACCGCCGGCACTATTTTCGTCGGAAAGCGCCCCCGACGTGGTATTGGTTTCTGAACGCAATCTGGTGATGAAAAGATCAAATACGTTTTCGCTGAGCTCTACACTTTTCACCTTCATAGTGGAGTATCGAATCATCTGGAATATTATGCTCGAAGGAATCTTGGAGTTGTGTTGTAAACTAGGAGACTTTCTAATGGCAAACGCATACTTCAAAATGGATCCTATGTCACTGTCACTAAACTCGATGAATTGTTCTGGAATCAACTTGTCATACTCAAAATCAGGAAGTGTATTGTACAATTGCTGTGCCAAGAGTCCTTCGTCGTCTTCTTGAAACACCACTTCCTCTTCAACTTCCACCTCTCCTGCAATTGTTTGGATTCTTAAATTCTCCATTTCATTTGATAGCTCCTCTTCTGCGAATGAATTGTAAAAGTCATCTGTTGTATCGGCCTTCCCGAACAATCCATGCAGCTTGAAAAACTCGTACATTTCCTCCTTCTCTGGAATAACCAACAGCACTGCAGACTTGCCGTTGTCCAATGGTTCCAAATGTGGGTCCGCTTGGTAATCAAGCAACACTCGCGCCATCTCGATCTTGTTCAAGTACACAGCCCACATCAATGGCGTATACTTCACCACAGTATCATACAAGTCCGGGTCTGCTTCATGATTCTCCAACAAACTCTGCACAATGTCAAACCGCTCAAAGCAAATGGCGTACAACAACGGTGTGAGACCGGCCTCCTGGTCTGGATAATACTCATTGGCCACCTGTGGGTTCTTCTGGAACACCGTTTCCAATGTGATCAAGTCGCCTTGGATCGCTGCATCTACAATGTGCAAAAGCGGGTCCGCCTGTCCGGCCTTCACGGCCTCCTCCACCAAGCTCTTCAACGGAAGAATCTGCGATAGAAGCGGGTCCGCGTGCGCCGCAAACGGTTGTATTGACGCCCACTCCATTTGCTGGTCTTTTTTTTTTTTGTTGGTTCACTATTTTTGACAACCAAATTAATCCACTTGGCTCGTCGCTACAGGTCTACAGTCTATCAATACGTACATACACGCCCTACCCTCGTTCTCTTATTTTCACGTCCATACCAAATATCGGGATTTCGCACCAAATAAAAAAAACATCATGTCCCGATTGTATCGAAGGTTCGTTCCAATTGGTGTGTTATCTGCTGTGTGTCTCGTGATATTGTTCACCATCACCCGCGAACACTCGCTCTATGCAAACTCGCATCTTCTAGATTCCATTTCTCACTTAACTCATGACACCCTGGCTCCTGCCAAGGAAATGCCGTCCCATGATGAAATTGAATTGGACGGATGCACCGTCATCAACCCAAATACGAACGCTTTCATTGATTTACGAGAGTTGGCCTCTTCCGTCAGCATTGAAGGTGCCCCCAAGCCCAAGCCGTGGGTCGCTCGAAGCTACGATACGAGGAAAAACTACACCTTGGGTATTTGTCTGAACCCTTTCAAAACTCCCCATATTATTGATCTGGTGAATCTGTCCGAAGTAGGTGCTTTTTACGTCGACCCGGAGTCGAATCGGTATGTTTCCATAGGTCAGGTTTCCTCGTCTCCAAAGTTTAAAGGTAGAAAGCTCACTATAACTTACGAAAATGGTTCGTATTGCGAAAATGTGGTAAACAAAAATACGGGTGAAAACTTACGAAGATCTACTTTGTTGACTTTTGTATGTGATAGAAGTATGCAAGCGCAAGCTGCCGTTTCGTTTGTTGGTCAGTTTAATGAGTGTAATTATTTTTTTGAGGTTCGTTCTCATCATGCATGTCCAACCGCTGCTCAGGCTAATAATTTTGCTGTTATATGGATCTTTTTGTTGATTTTTTTGGCTGCGTTGATGGTTTATTTTCTGGGTGGGTTTTTTTATGATAGTATGGTTAGGGTGGCTAAGTAATCGAGCGTCGCGAGATTTTGAGTATCGGGCGTAGCGAGATACCTATTAACGTGATATTGAGAGTTGTGAAGTGTCGAGCGTAGCGAGATACGTAATTAACGTGTGAGAGCTGTTAAGTATCGAGCTAGACAGCTATTGAAAAGTGCTATTAACAAGAGCTAACAAGGAAAATCTACTTTCACCGTGAAATCAGATATTATCAAACTTCAACAATCAAGATCATTAGATCAAGGTTCAATGTTGATATCCAAATATTACGATATCGAGATATTTATTATGATCATCCAGTTGCATCCAATTTAAGATATTTAGTCGCTGATAATAGAAGATACAAGTGTATATACGAATATACTAATAGTTTTTACTTATCCAACGGTTTATCATAACCATAATTTCTGTAATTACGATGCTCAATGATGTTTAGGTGGTTATCAAAATGGCTTCAGTGGTATATCCTGCATATCAAGAGTCACACTACCTTTATAGTCACACGAGAGATTATATCAACAAGTATAAATATTTCGTTGGAAATATTCGCGTATTCGAAAGAGTTGTGTTGCTGTAGACAACAAATGGATGAATAGAGCTTTTGTACGGATGAACAACGTGGGTCGTCTCTATCTATTTATTATCTGAAAGTAATGGCTAAACTTGTTTTTAAAGTTCTTATATATGAATGAATTACAAAAATAGCTACATGAGGTATTCTATTCACTATCATATGCATCCATAGTATCAAACTTAAATTGTGCGTAAGCCCGTCATTTGTAAAGACTATCAAATTCACTTCGTTTGACCAGTTTATTAATAGAACTTCAATAAACCATTCTTTAAATCTATAATGTTTAACGATGATTAAAATCATTCGTTAAAAATCGAAAATCTTAAATCATTCTTCTTTCTCTTTATATCTCTTCTCTTTATCTCTTCTCTTTATCTCTTCTCTTTATCTCTTCTCTTTATCTCTTCTCTTCACATCACTCTCTTTATATCCTACACTCCAATCAACATCCTTTACATCTAATATCTTATCTAACTTTAATCATTAATACACACCTTGCGCAACAAACAAACTAAAGTTCTCAGTCTCAGCTCTAACCTCAACCTTGGCAGTAACCTTTCCTCCAGTTAAAGCCAAAGACACCAATGCAGCAAGCTTGCCGCCCCAAACATCCTTACCATACAACTTCAATTGGTGACTAGCGACATTTTCATTGAGAACCAAGTCGGAAGATTCCAATGCAGACATATTCACCAACTTCTTGACGTGTTGGACAGCATCAGTAACATTAGTTGCCTTAAGCTTAACAACATTAGATTCGTAGTTAGGTAACAGGTCGAAAATAGATGTGAAGTTGTTGTTAGCACCGTTGGTGGTGTTAACAAACAATGGGTTGATGAAGTCACCAGGGAAGATTTCCAAATCATCGATTTGATACTCATCTGGGTAACCTTCATCGTCTTCGTCATCCTTGTTTATATAACTGACGGTGTTGCCGAATGCAGCCAACAATTCGTCGCCAGCACTCAAGTCAGGGATGTTCCGCGACACATACACCGAGCCAGTGGTGTCTGGTTGTAATTCTTGTAATATAAACTCAGAATCAAGATCTTCTTCATACAATTCATTGTCTGGCTCCACGTTAACCTTGATGTCCTGCAAGATATTTCTAGGTAAAGTATTGGTGATGTTGTATTGTAAAACCAATTTGTTTGATTCGATAAACAAATGCTTGACAACACTGACAACAATTTCGTTTTCCTTTTCTGTCAAGTAGACAGGTTCCACGGTGGACTTTGTTAAAGAGCCGTAGGACTCGAATTGTTCGATGGCGGATAATTCCGCGGCATATTCTTGTTGTTTGAGCAAGTCGTTTGCGTAGTTGCTTGGTTGGCCAGAAGACTTGGCGGATTTCTCAACCTCCACTTCTTCCTTGGTGACAGAGGTGTCCAACTTATTAATCTTTCTGCTGTACTCAAGCAGCTTCAACTCGTCTCCGCTGTACACAGGAACAGAGCTGATGTCGAACTTCTTTTCAAAGTTGCTCAGGTCATTCAAGTAGCCAGTCAACTTTCTCTCCAAAGCAGCCAAGTCGTACTTAGATTCGTTGACAATCAACTTTTGCGAGGCCTTTTCCATAAACTTCAATGACACAACAGCACGGTCTCTAACTTCATCATCGGCATCGTTCAAGCATCTGCTCAACAAAATCTTAACATTACTCAAGACTTCTCCACCACAAACAGCACCAAACTTGGACAATGAAATGACTGCGCTGGAACGGACAATGGAGTTTTCCAACACCAACCGGTTGTAGATGTGACGGATGTAATACGATGGGTTGGCAGTGTGCGGACCCTCTTCTCCGAGCAAGTACAAAATACGCACAGACAACTCGGTGAACTCGCAATCCTCAATGAAATCACACAAGTTCATCAAAATAAGCTGCTTGGCGTTTTCATCAGGCAAAAACTTGATCAACGCAAAGAGAGCGTCCACAATACTAGTCTTCAAAGACAATGATCCGTCATCTCTCAACAAATCGGTCAAGAAAGAAACCAACTTCTTGTGCTTGGAAGGAAACTTAAGAGCCAAGTTTTCTATAGCTTCGATGATGACAATCTTGAATTCCTCGGTGATTTCTTCCATCAAAGAAGTCATTTTCTCAATCAATCTGTCCACACGTTCCCCACCTTCGGACCCGGTGTCAATCGACCCAGCACCCATCGTCTTCAACAACGTGGTGATGGCCAAGGTCGCAATGGCTCTGTTGGAATCGTTGATCAAACTTTCCAACTCAACACTCACAACCAAAATGTGTTCGGGGTGCTTGATTGAAATCTTATTGATCAATCTAATCGCTGCAAATCTAGTTGCAATACGAGGAACAGTGAGTAAACTTTGCAAAGTAGAAACAACCGCTTGTAATTGTTCATCCTTGATCAAGTGCTGCAACAGAACAATGGTCTTACAAGCTTCCAACTCAACCATATCCGAGCTGTGCTTCAAGTAGCCTGCCAAAATAGGGTACAAGTGCTGGAACAAAGATTCATCATCACTTAAGATCTTGTTCAAGTACTTGATCAATTGAATGATGGCCAATGAGTTTTTCAATGATGCGCTATCAGACAAAGAAGTGATCAACTTGACCAACGCCATCTTGTCGTGGTTTCTCAAGTGGTACAACAACCCAAGGGCATGGTACTGGTACATGAACGAGGTTGAAGGCAAGTCTGTGTTCAACCCGCCGTAATGGTCGTGGGTTTCGTACTGGTTCGATGGAAACACTTTGTGTGATTGGATAGCTTCCAAAGTCTCATTGGTGAATCTCTTCACAACGTCTTTGGCGTTTGGATACAAGTTGTACGATGCAACCAAAGCAGCAGATGCAATCACCGGGTTCTTGTCAACAATCGCATTTTTGTACAAACGTTCAGCGGCGTTCACGGTCGTTGGGTCCAACACACGCGACAACGTTCTAATCGCATTGGGCTTGTACACAGAGTTAGGCCCTTGGATGTCCTTCATAATAGACGAAGTCACCATCAAAATATCCTCCGATGTCGCAGACAATTCCTTGATTGTAAGGTAAACCAACTGTCTTAATGATTGATCCTTGTGTTGAAACAACTTGGAAATGGCAAAAAACAATGATGTTGCTTCTTGTGATGGGAACAGTTCTCCGTTGTAGATCAATCTCAACAACTTGGCCAATAACTTACGACACTTTTTAGGTTGAATGGGTGAACTGTTGAATTGTTGCAAACATTCTTGAACAACAGCCATCTTATCTGGAAGCCCAGACGAATTGGCGTAGGCGTCCTTTGATTTGTATGACTTGGTGGACATGTTTGTTCTGATAAAAATTACGTGTTTGATTTGAAAAAGTAGTTGGTATTATGTAATCATAACAACGAACGAACAACGAGCGAACAGCGAACAACGAGCGAACAGCGAACAACGAACGAACGTAGTGAGTGAGTTGTGAGTAAGTTGTGAGTGTACTTGTTTTTACACTCACCAAAATTATATACTTCATATCTTTATTTCTACTTCTCTTTGATACAATTATAGATCATTATTATAGATCATCACTCTTCCTCTATTCCATGAATAAAATTATCCATATTAATTAGAAACACCATAAACTGGAAAACATCTTAGTCACAGAACATAAACTGGAAAACAACTTCGTCACAGAACATAAGCTAGAAACCATCAAATTTAGAAAATTCTCACATCTCACAACTCACTTCGTTCGTTGTGCGTGTTCGTGCCTTACATAATCTGCTGAAAAAAATCAAAAATCCATCATCCATCATGTTGCACTCATTATTAACTGCCGTGAAACACCAGGTAGGTGCTCCGGGTGTAACAAGAGCATTATACAACAGTGTTCCTAGAATCGTACCACTGATTGCTCTCACTTTAAACCCAATCAGAACATTCAAGGTAAGAACTTCTGTCAAGAAATTTTGCAAAGATTGTTACATTGTAAAGAGAAAGGGAAGGGTGTATGTTTACTGTAAGACCAATGGTAAGCATAAGCAAAAGCAAGGTTAATGTATATAGATAGCAAAAGGAGTGTGTTAAAATGGTATAATTTCAATAAATGAGCCAGTGAGTGATGTAGGTCAGACTACGAGGGTTGTACCAATTATTGATTTACGAATAAAGTGAGTGATTTTACAACTAACAAAGCAAACTGAGTTTAATTATTTCACAATGAACCAAACGAACGAAGTGAGTTGTAAAATAATTAAATAATTTCACAATGAACGAAACGAAAGAACTAAGTCTACCAATTAAATATCCAATTTGAGAAAGAACATCCATTTCACAACGATTAAAAATGATCTCACTTCAAAGTCACTATCAATGGTAATTTTAAAACAATCAAAGAAAACAATCCACAACTCACCTCTTAGTCAATTTTACTCAATCTCATGATAAAGTTGAATTAATACTTAAATATAAACCCAAATTCAAACTTGATCTCAAACTTGTTTAGGAGTACACACATCACTCACACAGCTCACTTCGTTCGCTGTGTGCTTGTAAGTTGCGTGTTCGTTAACTGGCCACTCCTCCCGGTAGGCGTCTGTGGACTCCTCAAATGAGTAATAGAAGTCTGATTACTCAAAGTAGATATCCTTGGCTGCTTCTGAACAGGCTGTAACTGAAGTTGCTGCAATTGTTGCTGTAAATTAGGCTGCACTTGTTGATTCCTAGGATTAGGAAGCGTTTGAATAGCAATAGAAGAAGCCGCCTCCAGCCATAAGCGATTCAAAGTCATGGACATCTCCTGCTCCTTCTCAGAATACAACGAAGAAACATCCTTAAACGTATTACCCGACTTTGCATTCTTCTTATCAACCTCTTGGTTATCAGTGAAAAGCTTTCCAGTTCTATTCAACGTTTCTCCTATAGGATTCAAGTTTCTACGCACATTCAAATACTCTCTGTTGATTCTCTCAAACTCTGTTCTCAGTTGGATGGAACTGCTGTTTTGCACCATCAACATAAGCCCGTTGATGTTTGTAGTGGATGCTTCCAAGCGTTGAGTATTTTGAGTTGAAGCAGTTCGACTCAACTGTTTCTGCTGCAGACTGCTCAGTGGGGTGTTACTGGTAAAGTATGCGAGGGGCTGCGCTTGAGCCCCCGGGGTCACAGGAACCTGTGCCAGCCCACCGTTGTTGTAATTATGCGCAAACATCAAGTGATTCAATGACAAGTTGGAAAAGTTATTAAGTTTGGTGGGATCCATCGACACATCAAGCAACGAGTTTTCCCGCTGCAACCACAATCTCTGTTGTGCTCTTGTTTTGATGTTGTTGGGGCTGCTGGACTGCTCACTATTCAGGTTGGTATCATTCAAAAAGTCCGAAAAGTTGCTGACTGTTTCTTCAACCTTCACGTCGTCCTGCTGTTTGGCAGCATGCTGCTGTTTCTTTGTCGACATGTACTGTGAGTTGGTCCTTTGCAAGTTGTTAAAAATGGTTTGGTTGGGCTGGTACGAGTTCTTATTCGCCGTGGTCTCCACCTCATACTTTGTTTCGATTGGATTCGCCTTGAATGAGATCCCACTCACAGACTCCGGATTGCTTGGAATACTGCCTATCTCGCCGAATCCGGCCATGCTATTTATATTGCTCAACGCTCCACCGGTTGTGTATCCTTCCGCCCCAATCAACCGTTGGTCTTGCACAGGGTTGGTTTTCTTGTTGTCCATTTTCCGGGTTAAACCCGTTGACTGCGATAGAAGAAGCGATCCCCCATACATGGCGTTGGTAAAGTCATCCGTCGAACTGCGTACCGATATATTTCCCTCTTTCTTTTCCTCATAGAACCTTCTCTTTGGAAATGCCTCTTCTGCTTCACTCTCGTCGTTGCCCATGTCCTCGTAGTTGTCGTCGTCGTCTCCTGTCAACTCCATCACCGCTTTACCTTTGCGAGTCCCGGTCTTTAACCCAGTTCCCGCCACCTGTGTCAACAACGTCGTCGACTTGTTCCGTACCAACCCTGTACTGCTGGCCTTGGTCATTGGTTGCAACCCAGTGAGTTTTGTCACTGACCGGTTGTTACGTTTTAACGCTGTGCTCAGACGACTTCTTATGATTCCATCGGTCGACTTCGACCGACTCAAATTGGGTCGAGCGGACGCTAACGACGTTGACGATGATGATAACTTGGTGAGTTTCGTATGCGACTGTGACCGTTGATGCCCTTTCAATTTATTGAGTGGGTGTTTCTTGCCGTTACCGGCCGGCCCAGAGGAGCTTCCTCTAGCTTGCGCTTGGGGTGTCCCTGGGCCTCCTGCTGCTGTCTTGGGTCTACCTCGTCCGTCTAGGGCTTGTGGGGTACCTTGGTTAGACATGAATGGGGTATGTTTTTTTGTTATACCGACATTGGTATGTTGAATGTCGTGCGGCGAACGACGACGAAAGACGATTCAACGAACTACTAACGAGCAAAGTGAGTTCGTGAGTGACTAATCGAAGACGAACTGACTAAATACATTATTCATTAAACTTCATAATACTCATGTCATAAGAATATAAACCTTCACCATTTCCAAACAATTTCACAATCCAAACAAGACAACGCAATACAAACCATTCAAACCATTAATACAAATCAATCATCTCATATTTCATTTATTAAAGTTCAATGAAAGTACCTTTACATCCATACATGATATTAGTTGAAGTCGTTTTGTGTAATCTATTTTCTTCGAGGAATGCAAGGGTTATACACAAAGATCGACAATAACCAACGATTACTTGTTCATATAAATGAAATACCTAAAATCCACAAAGTAAGAGTGCGGCTTGCTATAGTTTTTGCCTTAAATTATGATGTAGAGGTATATTTCCGAACATAAACGATTTTTGGATTAAAGTTTATTTATTATGATGACATCATGTCATCTATTTGATAACAGCTTAATTGATAACAGCTTATTTGATAACAGCTTATTTAATGTGAATTCATAATTAATCTGGGTCAACTTAGTACTTTTTCGTTATATTCCAGTACAATTGGTCGTGAAAATAGTTAGCCACCACCTAATCATGATATAGAAAGAATAACTGTCAAAAGTTTTATATATTCATAAGAATACAGGCTTTGTGAAATTGATATATCGCTTTGATTCAATAAAGTTAAATCGGTATTTGTCAAAAATTTAAATCAGTATCTTTCCTTCGTCAAATATTCATTCAGAATCACATAAATATCAAACTTGAAAATCCAGTGAATCCTAAATTAAAGACCCTCACAAACAGTTCAAAAGGAATAAACACGTGAAGTGGAATTCGATCCACCAATTAAACTAAAAGATGTTGAAAATGAACCTATCTATGGACGATGCCCCAAAAGTATTCTCTACATCCACCCAAAAAACGTTATCGCTGTTAAAGTGCCCAAAAGTGGAACATACAATCATGTGGGTCGTGATTAACATTCATCCATATATTGGAACAGCGACTTTATAAACATTCTTTTTCAATTTTTCAGTTAGATAGAGATAATTAACCTCATAGAAACTTCCCATCCCCAGCTACTGAAAAAAATAAATGGCTTGTCGGTGTTAAGGTTCATTGACACAGACCTACTGTCTATAGGCCTCGTACTCCTCAAAGATCACACCTCCATAACATACTACGATTGTTTTTCCCAAGAAAGTGTTGGACAGATTTCTTTGCGTTCCGTCGCAAAGACTGCAAATTGTGATATTACTTATCGGCTTACCTAAAGGTGCAACAAAAAGTTATTAGGCGACGTTACAGAAAGGAAACAAAAAGTTGGGAAAGCAGAGAGGGAATCCTCTTCAGTTCTTCATCAGTTGAAAGTGAAAAAAGAGAAATGGAATTCTTATTTGAAAGATTTCTTTGCCAACATGTATCCGTCAAAGATCTGTAGGGTAAATCCCTAAATATTTCTTTTGTAACACACTTGATAACTAAATATTGTTGGTTTAATCTGAATTACAAGTATTAATAGACTGTATTTTTCCCCCAAACCTTGCGGAAGTACAATGCATGGCGTTTTTAATTATTTTCACGTAGTATTTCCTTTCAATACGAAAGAGCTTTGTACTTTAGAACTCCAATCAATATGAATATACAAGTTCTAACCATTCTGTTTATTATATCTTTGATCCTCCGAAAAAATACATTCGCTATCTTTTAACAATAACATTGTGTTATAACTTTTTCTTTTGATGGCAGCCTCACCCCCTCTTGCATACACCATGATATCTTAGTGTCGAAAAAGGTTAAAAGTGTCTATTTTTTTGTATATAAAATCTATCTATTAGTAATCGTTTGGCTACAAATGCAGCAAACAAGCACAAATACGGAGGTTTTTTTCCTTCTTGCATATTTGCGTATGTAGATCTTGACCAAACTGCTTTAACGCCGCACCTTAAACTATCCTCCAATACTAGAATTTGTCTTTCAAGACGAATTTGGCTTTTATCCGAAACCAGTGGAGTAGCAATTAATAATATGACGAAACTTTCTACGAGTATATATATATGTAAATTAAACAACAGGTACAACTAATAAATGTTTAAAGATTTTATTAGACAAACTGCCTTTGGGAGAACTGTATATCGTCTATCAAATAAAAAGTACTTTTCTTACAAAGAAGATGCTGATGACTACATAATTCCGGAAATATACCTACTAGATGATTATAAACAATTCATGGATTCTTCCAGTGAAGAAGGAGAAAAGATCTTTGTTACGTGGGATGGTGATGACGATCCAGAAAATCCTTACAATTGGCCCTTGAAGTATAAGTTATTCATAACATTGCAGATCGCACTTCTCACAACAACTGTCTACATGGGTGCTGCTATATATACACCAGGAATAGAAGAAATCAGAAAAGAGTTTCATGTGGGAACAGTAGTCAGCGGTTTGCCACTTTCTTTGTTTGTTATCGCATACGGAATAGGCCCAATGATCTGGTCCCCGTTTTCTGAAAACGCTTCTATTGGTCGGACCAATATCTACCTCGTCACTCTCTTTATATTTTTCATTCTTCAAATTCCAACAGCCTTATCCAAAAATTTTGCAGGTTTATGTGTCTTGCGTTTCTTGGCTGGTTTCTTTGCTTCCCCAGCTTTAGCAACTGGCGGTGCCTCCATCTCAGACTGTGTTACCATGGCTTACACTCCGATTGGAATAGCTTCGTGGGCTATGGCTGCGTTCACTGGCCCTTCATTTGGTCCCCTTGTTGGAGCAGCTCTTACCATTGCAGGTGGTTGGAGATGGACCTTTTGGTTTCTTGTTATTACTTCAGGCTTTTGTATACTCTTCCTCGCTTTCTTTTTGCCTGAAACATATAGCAAAACCATCTTGATCAGGAAAGCGGAAAGATTAAGAGCTATTACTGGCAATCCAAACATCACTACTGAAGATGAAGTTGTTCAAAGGAAATTAACTGGAAAAGAACTTGTCGTTCAAACGTTATGGAGGCCAATAGAAATTACCATCACTGAACCAGTTGTTATTCTTATTAACACTTATGTTGCCTTGGTTTATTCTTTAATCTATTTGTGGTTTGAAGCTTTTCCAATAGTATTTCAAGAAATTTATCATTTCACGTTGATTGAATTGGGTCTTACTTACATTAGTATTATGATTGGTGTTGGGCTGGCCTGTATTGGGTATATTATTGTTGTCAAAAGAATCTTCACGTACCCTATGCTTGCTGGTGAACATCTTGAAGCTGAGGTATTCATTCCAATTGCTATTTTTGGTAGTTTCTTTATGCCTGCTGGTGTTTTCATCTTTTCCTTCACAGCCACCGAATCTATTCATTGGATTGCTCCATTAATTGGTGCTAGTATTTTCGCAGCTGGTGCCTTTACTGTCTTTCAGGCTTTATTTAATTATTTAGGTATGTCTTTTTGGAGGTACTTAGCATCGGTGTATGCTGCTAATGCATTGGTAAGAGGAACTATTGCAGGTGCCTTCCCATTGCTTGCTAAAGATTTGTATTCAAACTTGGCCACAAAGAAATACCCCGTCGGGTGGGGTACCGCACTTTTGGGTTTTATTTTGACTGGTATGATTTTGATTCCAATTTTGTTCTATTTAAATGGGCCCAAATTGAGAGCTAGATCAAAATTTTCTGGTGTTAATTGAGTCGACTCTCAGAAATGGTTGCAAAATTTATCACGTGCTTGTTTATTAATATTTTATAATACAATTGATGTGTTCAGCACTTTTTAGAAGAATACAATACTCTTTTGTCATCTTTCAACAAATCCGGATTTTTCCAATACCAAAATCTTATTATCAGTAATCTATGAGTGTTAAGATAGTTTCTTTAAATTAGCAACGTTCAGTTTTGAACAAATTTATCATTTTCTATATGATACCGTAGCTTGATCTAAATTTAATAATAAAGCTCTGACAAGAATATTTAAAATAAATTTTCAAAGTAATTTTTAGATAATTCTTGAAATTTAACGAAATTATTTCAGATAATTTTTTAAAATATATTTAAACAAACTACAAATAAATGTAGCAAGATATTTCGTAGGTGATCTCATAAAAATCAATTCTTCATCTTAATATTTAATTTTAAAAATAGAAGTGTTTTGCATTAGTTTGGTGATTTTAGATATATTAGTTTAGATTGGGTAGAAAATATCATTACTCACATGCACATTCCCACTCTCACTACTCGCATTCAAATTCTCACACTCTCTTATATTAGTTTATTCTGGTATCGGCAGTCGTAGCATCTCCTAGTTATCCTGGGTGAAAAGCTATTAGCGGAAGGTTTTATAAGGTAGGGTGTATTGTGATATATAAAAAGGTAAAAGATTAACTAACGCAGCAGACCTGAACATATATAAATACCTTCGGTATTAGAGTCAGAGTCAATGAATCTACGGAAAATGTCAAGCATAGCTCGCTGAAGAAATTGAGAGATATATTATCTAAATTAAATGTCTAACTCACACTCACAATACACTACTCACAGATAATAACTACGAACAACTATGGCAATATTAGGTAAGCACTCACACTACTCACATCACACACTACTCACTTCATTCGTAGTGTCGTACTTGGCAGTATTCACTCATGCCGCCAATACCCTCAACAAGGCAACTTGTCCGAGTGGTTAAGGAGAAAGATTAGAAATCTTTTGGGCTTTGCCCGCGCAGGTTCGAATCCTGCAGTTGTCGATATTTTTTGCATCCATTAACTGTGGCACAAAAGGGGCGTTATCAAATAATCTATTGATTGCGGAAAATACGTAATAGATCAAGACGTCCTCACAAATGTTACTCGTGAAACACCAAGCAGCACCTTGGATCCACATTAAAGGTATAATCACGAAATGCAACTAAACCCAGGCAGGTGATTTCTAATCTACCCCCGAAATCCCCTTTATTTTTAAGCTTTCGCACCCACAGTTAATGCATGAAGCCAATAGATATATGATGTTTAATCAGCAGCCACCACACCTCTAAGGTATAAAAGGAGATCAGAATATACCAATTTGCAATCATGTCTCCACCAACCAAATTAGAACTCTCTACTGAAGAGGAAATCAGTGCTGCTGTTAAAAAGTTATCTCTCAAGAACGCTAGCGTTTCCAAGTATGGAAGTGCCCAAGAGTTCACTCTGTTTGCAGAAAAGTTGCCAGGTAGTACCAAGGCCAGGTTTGAAAAGTACGGAATTGACTTGAGCGGAGGGTACCCTAAGGTTCCAGCTAGAGAGGATATTCCTACCTATGTTGATGAAGCATATGCTATTAGAAGCAAGGAGTTTGCGTACGATGACCGGGGAAAGCACGCAGACCCCGAAAAGAAGGCGTTGTTTGGGGCCGCCAAGGAGGTGATCAACCTCACCAAGCATATTGGAACTGAGATCGTTGGGTTGCAAATAGCGGACTTGACGGACGTTCAAAAGGACGAATTGGCATTGCTTGTGGCCGAAAGAGTTGTTGTATTCTTCCGTGACCAGGACCTTTCACCTCAGAAGCAATTGGCATTGGGCGAGTACTGGGGTGTGGTGGAAAGACACCCACAGGCCGCACATGTTCCATTACCCGAAAGAACCGAGTTTAAAGACGGAGACGACCCTAACGCAAAGGGAAGTGGAATTACCGTTATCTGGAGAAGATACTTCCAGGAGTTCTACAACATTCCCGACCGCTTCAAGGTGCCAAAGGCTTTGTGGCATACTGATTTGACCCATGAAAACCAGCCGGCTGGTTACTCGCACTTGCACAATGATGCCATTCCTCCTTCTGGTGGTGACACCGCCTGGGTTTCTGGGTATGCGGCTTACGATAAGTTGTCTCCTGCTTTGCAAAAGTTTTTGGACGGTAAGACGGTTGTTACCAGGTCTGCACATGAGTATATTGACCGGGAAAACCCATTATCTGGACCAAAGCCAATTCAACGTGAACACCCAATTATTAGAACGCACCCGGTCACTGGTTGGAAGTCGTTGTTTGTCAACAGAAGTTATTCGCAAAGAATCGTTGGGTTATTACCTGAAGAGTCTAAGGTTATCTTAGAGTACTTGTTTTCTGTATTTGAGAAGAACTTGGATATTCAGGTTAGATTCAATTGGAAGCCAACCAAAGAGGGGTTGGGGACTTCGGCTATTTGGGACAATAGAGTTTCCCAGCATTTTGCTATTCCTGATTTTGATATTGCTACGGATGAGCGTCATGGAACGAGGGTCGTTACTTTGGGTGAGGTTCCTTATTTTGACGGGGAATCGAAGAGTCAGAGAGAGGCTTTGGGTTTGGCTTTAGAATAACGAAGTTTTTTTGGTGAGTTCTTTGTTTGACTAGATAGTAATCGAGAAGTTATTATAAGATACGACAAAGTAGCTTATTATTTTTTTGCGACGAACGAAGTGAGTGGTGATGTCTGATTGGAACTGACGAAGTCAGTCTATAATTTAGTTGATAAAGTTTCTAATTTGCGTTATATAGTATCAACAGCTGGAAAATAGTTCAACGTTCTTATGATAATACACATCACATTATATGTTCTCATTATACATTTATAGAAAATGGCCAATTATGATTTGTAATACGATTCCTAACATACTTTGATCTCCTTTATATAATCTTTAACCTCATCATATAATAATACATTTACAACTCGTCAATAAAAGAACAAACGACCAAACGAAC
The DNA here is from genome assembly GCA_030566775.1 of [Candida] smagusa. Classification (NCBI taxonomy): domain Eukaryota; kingdom Fungi; phylum Ascomycota; class Pichiomycetes; order Serinales; family Debaryomycetaceae; genus Kodamaea; species [Candida] smagusa. The sequence continues at coordinate 105,924 of JAKUAW010000013.1, read as the reverse complement.
AAACTTTGTTCGTTTTGTTCGTTCGTTTTGTTCGTTCGTTTTGTTCGTTCGTTTTGTTCGTTCGTTTTGTTCGTTCGTTTTGTTCGTTCTTTTGGTTCGTTCTTTTGGTTCGCTCGTTAATCAAATCCCTCTTGACCAAACAGACCCGGCTGCCTCCATCCACTACTCCCAAACCCACCTCTTGGAGCCCCCCTTCCACGACCTCTGGAAAAACCTCTTCCCCGACCTCTTCCCCTAAAACCACCCCTAAAACCACCTCTACCTCTACCCCTGAAATCGCCATCCTGACCAGGGACCTGCCTGAGAAACTGTCTGCCCTCACGAAAGCCCGGATCCAAGTCAATAAACAACTCCTTGCCATCCAAAATGGTGGTCTGCAAAAATTTGACAGCATTCAAAGAACCCTCTTGGGCCTGGTACAATACAAAACAAAAACCGCATGGAGTATACTTGTTTCTATCAAGCCCCATGATGATCCGATCTATAGTTCCACACGTCAGAAACAATTCATGGATTTGCTCTTCGGTAGTGAAATGCGACAAGTTTCCCACATATATGGTCTTTGAAGTCAAAGACTTCTCCAAGTTGGTAAAGTTCAGTCGACGAACAGCCTTCTTTATAAGATAGGCCGAAGGCTTGTCTAATCTATCTGCAGAATGCTTGAAATTCTCCTGTAAGAGCTCCATGTTATTTTTTTTTACAAAAAAAAGTGGCCATGTTTAAGTCAATATTTCAATCTGGTATCAGAGCAGCTTACTCTGTTCTGGACAATCCCAATTTCGTAGCAGAACCGTGGTATGTGTATCCAGCGAAACACAAACAGACCGGGCGAGCCGTATCTGTGTTTATCTTTGATAAAACCAAGTTTGAGCTGAACATATCAAAGATGATAGATAGATCCAAGAACCCCAAGGTGGTTATAAGTGAGTGTTACGAGTTGCTTAAGTTTGAGCTTAACCAGTTGAGTAAGTTGAAACATCCCCAGATCCTAACTATCTACGAAGTGTTGGAAGAAACAAAGCTGAAGTTCTTATTTGTTAGTGAGCCAGTCACGGATAACTTGCAAACATTAGACTTACACAAAGGGTTGGATGAGTTAAGCATCCAAAAGGGACTTCTCCAGGTTTCTAAGAGTCTCCAATTCTTACACAACTACTGTTCTATTGTACATTTCAACTTACAGCCAAGCTCTATTTTCGTCAATTCTCAAGGCGACTGGAAGCTTTCAGGGTTCAAATTTTTACAAAACCTCAAAGAGGTCTCTCCGCTGGAGCGAGAGAATTTCTATATGAACCAGAGTATGGTTCCATTTGCCAATATGAATTTAAACTTCACGGCTCCAGAGTTGCTTGTAGATTCGCCTCTGAAAATGGACTTTGCCAATGACATATGGTCCTTGGGGTGCCTCATATTTTATTTGTACAACAATGGAGACAAGTTGATCAATGCATTTGAACTGGATAGTATTAACGACTATAAAACGGAATTTACCAAGTTCAGTCAGAAATTCTTTAACCATCGGACGTCCGATTTGAAGTATGTCTTGAAGGATATCCCAGAGAAGTTGTATCCTTTGTTTCCAAAGATAATGGCTCGGTACGCCCATGATAGAATCACCATCGACGAGTTCATTGAAAGCGATTTCTTCAATGGTAGTCTCATCAAAGCAATGTGGTTTGTTGATGAGTTTTCCACGAAAACAAATGGTGAAAAGTTGATCTTCTTGCAAGGGTTGCTCGAGAAGGAAAATAATGTCACATTGCTCGAGCAATTTCCCCAAGGGTTCAAGTCGCAGAAGTTGTTGCCTCTTTTGATTGAATTGATAGGCAACGAGTTGAATGTTAATGATACGTTTTCCGAGGAAATCGATAATATTGTGTCTTTGGCTTTACAGATAGTGTTTGATATTGGAGGCTCGATATCTGGATTAACATTTAGAGACCGCATCTATGAGTCGTTGCTTAAGGATAGCACCAAGAAGAAGGTGGCGGTGCCCAACGTCTTCACCAAGTTGATCAATGCATCCGTCAAGACAAGATTAACCTTGGTTAGAAACATCAACGTTATGTTCACCAAGTTGAACGATAAACAATTCTTGGATATGATTAAACAGGTGATCGAATTCTTAAAACAAGAACAACCATCGTCCATTCCTGAGCATATTCAAGTGCAGGAAACGTTCTTGAACCACTCCAGCGAGTTTTCAACGAAATTCGACTTTCCCTATGTCAAAAATACTTACTTTCCCTTGGTTAGTCAGATCTTCAAGACAACTACAGTTCTCTCCACAAAATTGATCTCGATCGATGTTTTTGAACAATTGATTGAAAACAAGGTCATCGACAAGTTAATTGTGAAGGATCAGCTACTTCCTATCTTAAAGAACGTCAAGAGCAGAGATAAAAGAATCGTCAAGAGCATATTGCATTTTTTCCAAAAGTTGACCGAAAGCACCCACATTTCTCTTGACATCGAAACCATAGTGGAAAGTGTCATTCCACAATGTTACAATTTAGCTTTTGGGTCCACCGATTGCACTCAACAAGAATTCAAGCAATTCATTTCCATCATCAACAAACTTCAACTGGAGATTGTTGAAAAGAAGTTATCAACTTTATCCGATACCCCAACCAATGGTAATTTCGAGACATTAATCAAATCTCAGAACATTGCAAATGGCACGAAAGATAGCTTGGAACAGGGTCCTCAGACTAAAATTACAATTAAGCCTCAAACAAGATCTGCAATTTCTCCTGGTGTGAGTGGTATGAATTCGCCTATAAATTCCCCTGCTTTAAGATCTCCATCTTTAAATTCAGCTACTCCTTTGCAACCGAAGGCCAAACCAATGGTTCTCAAACCACAGGAACCTAAAAAACTTGGATTCGGCGCAACCGCCCCAAACACAAACCTCCTAAACACCCTCAAAGCAACCGACTTTTCAAAGAAGGATGACGAATTCGAAGACTTCCAACAAGCAGAAGCTCCTATTGACTGGAATACAGAAAGACGCAAGCAACAGCCCATGAAAGCCTCCATCAACCCTGCATTCGGCAATTTGCAGCCACCATCCGTTCCGTCCACACCGTCGTTCCCACCGGGTTTCAACTCCTCGGTATTAACTCCTAGTTCCGTAAAACCCCTCACGCAGCAACCGAAACCATCGAATGATCTCTTGGATTTCCTATAGTGGCCTGTTTGTGCATCGTATGTTTGTCCGAAACACGGCCTGCTGACGTAAGCACTGTCGTTGCCAAAACATCGTCGTTCCTGTAAACGAGGAAAAATTAGTGTTATAAATATACGAAGACCTGAAAAAAAAATAAAACGCAAACATGGATCTCGTACTTGAAATAGCTGATTACTACGTGCTTGACAGAGCGTACGCTAGCGTATTGCCCAAGGGTGGTGTTGTGGATGAATACATAAAGAATTCTCCTGTAGTCCATCAAGTCAGCAACCTTTTGTCTGGACTTTCTACTACTGGATTGAATGGAACTACGTTCTCAAGCAAGTTATCTTTCCCGGTTCTGTATGGGTTGGATAAGATCATGGGAATGCAAAAATCAGACGAAATATACGGCTTAAATCCTTTGTATTTGCCTGGTGGAAATTACATTGATCTGTCGATGTTGAGCCGTTCCAACTTGATCCGTGAGTTCATCACAATTTTTATGATTGCAACCATCTTCGGATGGTTGTTGTACTTTATTGTTGCTTACTTGTCGTACGTGTTTGTCTTTGACAAGAAGATCTTCAACCACCCAAGATACTTGAAGAACCAAGTGTCGTTGGAAGTTACGTATGCATTCCAGTCCATCCCAGTGATGGTGATTTTAACCGCTCCCTTTTTTGTATTGGAGCTTAATGGATATTCCAAGTTATACATGAACATTGACAGCACGACAGGTGGTTGGTGGGCTGTTTTGAGACAATTCCCATTGTTCATATTGTTTACCGACTGCGGAATTTACTTTATTCACAGGGTGTTGCATTGGCCTTCTGTCTACAAGAGATTGCACAAGCCACACCACAAGTGGATTGTGTGTACCCCATTTGCCCTGCATGCTTTCCACCCTGTTGACGGATGGGCCCAAAGTTTACCTTACCACATATACCCATTGCTTTTCCCATTGCACAAGGTTTCTTACTTGATCTTGTTTACATTCGTCAACTTCTGGACTGTCATGATTCATGATGGTAATTATATGTCAAACGATCCGGTTGTTAACGGTACTGCTTGTCATACCATTCACCATTTATATTTTAACTACAACTATGGACAATTCACAACTTTATGGGACAGATTAGGTGGTTCTTACAGAAGACCAGATGATTCTTTATTTGAAAGAAATACAGACACCAAAGAGAAACAATTATGGAAGGAACAGACTGAAAAGATGGAGATTATTAGAGGAAAGTTGGAGGGCAATGACGATGACAGAGTTTATATTTAGCTGTTAATTAATTAATATAAAAAGAATCATGGGATGTAGGTTATTCTCAAAAAGGTTAGTAGTTTCGGAAATTTACGTAATTAAATATCAAACTCACTTCCTCTAATCAACAATTACAAATTCCTTCACTCGTTTGCTATATTTAATCTATAAAACAATTGTTGATAGGTATACAAGTTGTTCTTGGAGTTATAATTGATTCACCAGTAATCGAATTTGTAGTCTTCACATCCAGAATGACTGTGATTTCTTTATTTGTCATAACCACAAAATGATTAAGGTCACGACGCTTACGCTTCAGGCGTTTGGAACGACGTGATACCTTAAGCAGGTATATATCTCCAACATCCTTAATGTTGGAGAAGCGGAGAAAATATGGATGATGGTGCTGTCTAACCAAAATAGGCACAATACGCTTCCAATGCTTTAAAAACCCAGAACCAAGAGTAAAATCACCTAATTGGTTTGCAAGGTTTTCAGCACCTACGGAAAACCCAAGCTTATTGCCCTCTACATTCAAATGCTTCAAGTTTGAAGTAAAGTAAAACTTTTCAAACACCAGAGAAGTCATTTCACACCCCTCGAATGATATGCTTTTGAGCTTGGGAGAAAACTCAAGGATCTGAGACGTTGATATTGGATTATAAGAAAGGTCCAAGTGCTTCAAGTTAATCAATGGAGCAAAAAAGGAATTCTGTAAGATCTCAATCTGGTTGTTTTCAAGATTGAGAGATTCCAATCCAACAGGAAGACACAAATCTAGTTTTCTTATTAAGTTGCCAGAAAGATCGACATGGAGGATCCCATTTGGAAGATTAATTTTGCTTGATCTTGATAACTTATTGTTGCTAATGTTTAAAGTTTTGATGTTAGTCTTATCAAAGTGAATGCTTTTCCAGTTATTGTATGAAACGTCAAGTGTCACTAAGGAAGTAGGTAAAGTATCAATTTCGAACCCGTCGAGATTGTTGTTTGATAAATCCAAGTGGGTCAACTTTTGAAGTTGAGAAAGATTTGTACTGTAGATGCTGCGCAAGTTACAATTTGCCAAAGTTAAATTTTGTAACTCGGGGGAGAAAACAGCGGCATTGAGATTATTTTGATCATCGTTAAAACCATCGATGTTCTTTATTGTGATCGATTTTAATGTTTGTAATTCAAATGCACATTTGTCTAAATAAAGTGCGTTTGCATCGATCAGCTTCTCCAACAGAAGGTATTGTAACCCAGGTGGTAGGCTTAGTGTAAGCGTTGTAACCTTAGATACAAACTCAATCCCTTTAAGATCCAAATGAAGTAAAGACGACGGTAACTGAAATTGTAAACAACTCAGGTCGTAAAGTCGAGTATTTTCAATTACAAGGTGCGTCAAGCATTGTAATTCGGCTATAGCTTCAAGTGTCCCAAAACCGTTATTCGAAACGTTTAAGCGACGCAAAGTCTTCGGAAGCTTATATGAATATAATGAAGTTGTGGTGAGACTCACCAAGTTATGCAAGTAGCTCAAATCATAGTCTTTCAATGGAATGTTATTGAGCTCAAGTACTCTGAGAGACGTGGGAAGCTTAATCAAAGTGTCCATCTCGAAAATCGCATCGAGACAAAGTGTTTCAAGTTTAGGCGGCAACATCGCAAATGACATCATCTCTGCATTAACCACCTCAAGCGATGTAATTGATGACATCATCTGCTTAGTGATGGACTGGTTGCTTAAGTGTAATGTTTTCAAGTTTGGTGGTAGCTGGATCAACGATAATGGCTTTGCACTGCAGATTCCCAAAGATGAAATAGTGGTAAAATTTTCCAAGTTGATGAGATCGACATCAGTCAAGATCGTTCCGGGTATCACTTGTAAAGTTTGGAATTTAGGTAAGATTGTAGGATCCACCGCACTGATTTCCATCAATTGGTCAATGGTTGCAAATTGTAGAATATCTGGAGTAAAAGTGTTGGCATTCATAAACGTTGGTAGTATTCTTTGGTCAATTAACACATGATCGTCATTACAAACAATTGGATCTATCAACAGTTTGTTGATGCCCAATCGTATCTTCTGATATTTTCTATTGAAAGCGTAACCGCCAACAATTTCATCATCACTAAGATATTCAATCTCTGATGGTGTCAAAAAACTAAAAACTCTAGTTAAAACACTAGGTTGAAAGCGTTCCAATATAGTCATAATTGATTGGAAATTATTGGAATACTAAAAACCTTTATATAATTGGATCTTTGTGCTAACAATAGAAAAAGGACAATGTCAAATTTTTTTCACTCCTTAGACCCCTGGTTAAGCTTTTAAGCATCAGCCTGTTTCCCGCTTTGCGTAACCCGAACGGGCTTCCATGAGCATGATCTCTTCTAAATTTCCTTTCTGATGGTCTATTTCATGCACTGTAGCCTGCAGTTGCGATGTCGATACTTTTTTTCCCTTCTTGACTCGATTTACTTATATAAGAAGACGCGGTTCAATTGCTGGTTGGAGGTTAATTTAAACTTCACCCTGTATTGTCACCCTCCATTTAGCAAAAACTCTAAAGTTTAAGCTTTGGCTGAAGGGGGGTCCATTTTTGTGATAGGGCAGTAGTAAAGTGATCATGCAGCGAATTTCATCATCTTATAGAACCATTCAAACGATATTCTTTGAATCGTTACATAGTATTATCGAGATGGAATATTGTTATTTAATCAATTGTACGTCATTGTTGGTTTCGTGTTCATCCCTGCTCCTAGTGTTTTGATTGTGTAACGATTTCATTAACAAACATCTCGCATCAGATCATAGCTATGGGAAAAATAGTTGTGCAAATTTCGTACTAGGATGATTACAAATCTTTGCTTTAGAATGTAGGCCAATCTTTACATGTGAATCGGCTAAACGGAACCCCAAGCTTACGTAAGAAGGAGTTTAATTATAGACGCTCACGTGACAGCACCCTGAAACGAAACACACCTAAAGTTTCAACCCAGTAAGTTATAGCAACAATAACAGATACTCAAATAGGGACGATACAAAGAGATTACTAATCTAGGTTGTATCGTCAAACGATACGTCAAAGGTTGATTGAATTTTCAAACACATTTCCCACGCAAATAAGAATTCTTGGTTTGATAAGCAATTTAAACTGATAAGATAACCCAATTAGGAAAGAAAATCTGTTATCACAGAACCCTTTGGTGAGTAAAGACATGCATAACTGAATATCAAGAAATGAAATAGCCGGTGGACAATAGTTCGGGCCATAAAGATAATTTAACGATCTTTAAGGCATTTTCAAAATAGTATATAATAACACCATATGGCTACGTAAAACGGGTATAGCATGTCAGAGGTTTATGTTCCACTCCCCCAAGGGGCTGGGTATGCTGTTGTGGTGGGACTTGGTGCAGTGTTTGCATTGGGTATGATTTTCACAACTTATGTTTTAAGACGTTATAATAGAGAAATTATGACTGCAGAAGAGTTTGCAACCGCCGGGCGGTCGGTCAAAACAGGGTTAATATCGGCGGCCGTGGTTAGTTCGTGGACCTGGGCAGCAACCCTTCTTACATCAACGACTCAGGTGTACAATAACGGTGTTTCAGGGGCAATCTATTATGCGGCTGGTGCTACTTGCCAGATTATTTTATTTGCGTGCTTGGCCATAAAGGGTAAGGAAAGAGCTCCTACCGCGCACTCGTATTTAGAGATCATCAAAGCAAGATACGGCAGTGTTACTCATTGTGTGTACATTTTCTGGGGTTTTGCAACCAATGTGTTGGTGACTGGTATGCTTTTGACTGGTGGTTCTGCGGTTGTTACTGACTTGACTGGTATGCATATTGTTGCGGCTTGTCTTTTGTTGCCTTTGGGTGTTGTGTTGTATACTCTTTTTGGGGGTATCAAAGCCACCTTTTTAACCGATTATGTCCATACTATCGTTATTGTCGTGATTATCTTGGTGTTTGCATTCACCACTTTTGCAACCTCCAGCGTTTTGGGTTCTCCTGGTGAAGTTTGGGATATTGTCACTAATTTGGCTAAGACTCAACCAAGAGAAGGTAACGCGGGAGGTTCATACTTGACCATGCATTCTAGATCTGGTGGTATCTTTTTTGTCATTAACATAGTTGGAAACTTTGGTACTGTGTTTTTGGATAATGGATATTTTAACAAGGCGTTTGCAGCCAATCCTGCATCCGCCATGCCTGGGTATGTTTTAGGAGGGTTGGCGTGGTTTGCAATTCCAGCATTCACTTCTACAACAATGGGGTTGGCTGCGTTGGCGTTGGAGGGTACGCCTTCTTGGCCAACTTACCCAAACAAGATGACTCCATTGGAGGTGAGTTCCGGGTTGGTTTTACCAAACGCTTCTGTGGCTCTTTTGGGTAAAGGCGGGGCTGTCTGTTCCTTGCTCTTGGTGTTTATGGCTGTCACATCTGCTATGTCTGCCGAGTTGATTGCTGTTCTGACTGTGTTCACCTATGATATTTACAGAAGTTACATTAACCCCAAGGCTTCAGGTAAGAAGTTGATGTTGATGTCGCATGTATCTGTGATTGTGTTTGCGTACGTTATGGCTGGGTTTGCGATTGGTCTCTACTACGCCAAGGTGCTGATGGGTTATTTGTACGAGTTGATGGGTGTTATCATCGGAGGTGCCGTGTTACCAAGTGCTCTTACATTATTATCACAGAAGCAAAACTGGCATGCAGTCACCTTTACGCCTCCTGTTGCTACTGGCTTGGCCATTATGGCCTGGTTGGTGACTACAAAGACAAAGTTTGGCGAGATCACCTTGCAATCCACCTTTGAGGATGATGCCATGCTTACCGGAAACGTTGTTGCATTGTTGTTCCCTTTGATTCTGGTGCCGATCTTGACCTTTGCCTTTAAGCCTCAGAACTTTGATTGGAAAATCTTGAAACTGATTGAAAGAGCCGACGAAGAGGATGAGTTGCTTGAACATGAACACCTCGATGATGAAAAGTCCGGCGCCCATCCAATAACTTCGGTCATCTCTGCTATCGCAAGCAACATTGCCGAAACTCAACCTACAAGACTACAAGAAGAGGAGGATTTGCTCAGAAGATCTTTTAAGAAGGCTGCAATTATCTGTGTGGTTTTGACTCTTTGTCTTGTTATTTTGTGGCCAATGCCAATGTATGGTTCTTCTTATGTCTTCTCCAAACGTTTCTTCACTGGTTGGGTGGTTGTGTTTTTCATCTGGATCTTTTTTACTGCTTTTATGGTTATCCTATATCCTATTTGGGAAGGGAGAGAAGGCTTATATCATACTTTCAGAGGTATGTATTGGGATGTATCTGGTCAGTCACACAAGTTACGTGAATGGCAAGCGGCTAATCCCGAAAAATTACACGCGGTTCGGTCACAGGTGGCTGCTCAACTTATAAAGCTGATGCGTAGTAAAGAGTATGAAGTTGTTGATGGTCAAGTTGCTAATTCAGAGCCACAAACCATTCATGAGAAGCTTGAGAATGAAAAGAGGTAATATAGTAATGTACATTTAAAGTAATTGAGTAGAGTTGCAAAAATGAAAGGTGTGTTATTATTTTTAGAAATAATAACATTGATAAAGATCATCTATAATATAACATCTAGTAATATAATGTAATTACATCTAATATTATCAGTAATATGATGTAATAATTTTAGTATCATCATCATCACCAATTGTCAGCTCATCGCTACATGTATAACCACTTTGAATGCACTTTTCTGTCTTATCACCGCTAAAATGATCTAATGATAAGATTCCCGTCGGTAAAGGTTTCCGTTCGGTTTTCCCCTTAGCATCGGGAGTGAAATCCTGCATATACCACCCCATCAAGGAAAACCTTTTTAATCTGCATATCACCAGCCAATCACAGCGCAGCGATTATCAGCGCAGCAGCTGTCCGACTAATCTTCGGCGCAGATGGCACCTGTAGAAAGTTCAGGGCCATTTCTCAGTACAAGCACCAGTGGAAATCGAAACGGGCCGAGGCAAATTTGTGCATGGAAAGATAGTACTGCATAGTAAGATGCGGATTGGCTTCTGATTAGCTCGGTGGTCTCCATTATTGATCTGTATATATTGATTGTGATTTCACAATTAGATTAACAAATAAATGTCATATATTGGATGGACCGTTGAAGAATGGAAGCAGTTCCATTATGGAGCTACTCCAGATGATTCCTTTAAATTATTAAACAGTCTTTTATCTTCTCAAGCTATCGCGCCGGAAGACTGTGCTTGGATCTCACTTGCTAGTGAAGATAACTTGAGACATCAATGGAAATTCTTACAATCTAAAACCAACAAATTATCTTTGCCTTTATATGGTGTGCCTATTGCAGTTAAAGATAATATAGATGTCAAGGGCTTTGCAACCACCGGGGCCTGTCCTTCATATTCATATTCACCTGAAGAAGATGCAACCACAGTTGCGCTTTTACGTAGCGCTGGTGCTATTATCATTGGTAAAACCAATATGGATCAATTTGCAACCGGATTGGTGGGGGTCCGTTCACCTTATGGCGTGGCTGCCAATTCATTCAACGACAAGTATGTTCCTGGTGGCTCTCTGAGTGGTTCTGCTTCCGTGGTTGGAAGAGGTATCGTGCCAATCGCTTTGGGTACAGATACGGCTGGTTCCGGAAGAGTGCCTGCTGCCTTGAATAACTTGATTGGTCTTAAACCAACCAAAGGCGTGTTTCTGTGCAAGGGTGTAATTCCCGCATGTAAATCCTTGGATTGTGTTTCCATCTTTGCTTATAACTTGCAAGATGCCCAAATCACCTTCAGCATCATGGCATCCTTTGATGGTGCCAACGACGAATACTCCCGCCCAATGCCTGCCAACCCATTGGTGAAATTTGCATCCAAACCAACCATTGCCGTGCCTTCCCAATTGAAGTGGTTTGGTGAATCAGAAAATCCAAAGTTGTTTGATAAGGCGGTTGGTCTTTTAGGTAAAGTTGGTGACATTGTATCCGTGGATATCACCCCACTCTACGAATTGGCGTCTTATCTCTACGAAGGTGCTTGGGTCGCCGAACGTTATACCGCTTCCAAGGACTTTTTCCTCACCAACCCTCCAGTCGAAGACTTGAACCCCACCACAACTTCCATTATCCAAGGTGGTAAAGCTAAACTGGCTGCTGACGCCTTTGACTACGAATATAAAAGACAAGGGATTTTACAAAAGGTCCGCGTGCTTTTGAAGGACGTTGATGTGTTGGTGGTTCCAACCGCTCCATTGACTCCTCAAGTTGCCGAGGTTCTTGCCGATCCTGTTGGATTAAACTCTTTCCAGGGTACATACACAAACTTTGTGAACTTGGCTGATATGTCTGCATTGTCAGTTCCTGCAGGTTTCAGACATGATGGTATGCCATTTGGTATTACTTTCCTTTCCGAAAAGTTTAACGATTATGCTTTATTGGAATTTGCTTCAAGATATATTAAACAATACTCTGAAACTGTTCCTAGATTCTATGGTGCTTTATCAAGCAAAACCGTGTCCACCTTGGGTGATGAATTGCATGCAAACATCCCAGCCCCAAACCCAGACTCTACCATCAAGTTGGCTGTTGTTGGTGCCCACTTGAAGGGCTTCCAATTGCACTGGCAATTGGAAAAGGTCAATGCTACGTTTGTTTGTGAAACAACAACCTCTCCAGACTATGAATTATATGCCTTGCCTAAAACTGGTCCAGTTGCCAAGCCAGGATTAAGAAAAGTGGCTGAAGGTGGTTCCAAAATCGACTTGGAGGTTTACTGTGTGCCTAAGGAAAAGTTTGGGGACTTCATCGCTATGGTCCCCGAACCATTGGGTATTGGATCTGTCCAGCTTGCTTCTGGTGAAGTGGTGAAGTCTTTTATTTGTGAAGAGTTTGGCTACACCACCCCAGGAACTGTAAATATCACTTCTCATGGCGGATGGAAAAAGTACCACCACCATTTATCATTGTCAAAGAAACCTTTCAACTCAGTCTTGGTTGCCAACAGAGGTGAGATTGCCGTTAGAATCATTAAAACCTTGAAGAAGTTGGGAATCAAGTCTATTGCCATCTACTCAGACCCCGATAAGTATGCCGAGCATGTTTTATCTGCAGATGTTTCTGTTCCTTTGCACGGTACTTCTGCTGCAGAAACATACATCAACATTGATAAAGTTATTCAAGCTGCTAAAGACTCGGGTGCTGAGGCTATTATCCCTGGTTATGGTTTCCTTTCCGAAAATGCAGACTTCTCAGACAGATGTGTGAAGGAGGGAATTGTATTTGTGGGGCCTGCCGGAGATGCCATTAGAAAGTTGGGTCTTAAGCACTCTGCTCGTGAAATTGCAGAAAAGGCTGGTGTTCCTTTGGTTCCTGGTTCTGGCTTGGTTACAGACGCTAAGGAAGCTCGTGAAATTGCCGCCAAATTGGAGTACCCAATCATGGTCAAGTCCACTGCCGGTGGTGGTGGGATTGGTTTACAAAAGGTGGACTCGGAAGCTGACATTGAACGTGTTTTTGAAATTGTCCAACATCAAGGTAAAGCTTATTTCGGTGATTCTGGTGTCTTCTTGGAGAGATTTGTCGAAAACGCTAGACATGTGGAAATTCAAATGTTTGGTGATGGTTATGGTAAGGCTATCGCTTTGGGTGAAAGAGATTGTTCTTTACAACGTCGTAACCAAAAGATCATCGAAGAGACTCCTGCTCCAAACTTACCTGAAGCTACTAGAGCCAGAATGAGAAAGGCTGCCGAATCGCTTGGTGCTCTGATGAACTACAAGTGTGCTGGTACTGTTGAATTTATCTATGATGAAAGGAGAGATGAATTCTACTTCTTGGAAGTCAATGCTAGATTACAAGTGGAACATCCTATTACTGAGATGGTGACTGGTTTGGATTTGGTTGAATGGATGTTGTACATTGCCGCCGACATGCCACCTGACTTCAACCAACCAATCACTGTGACCGGTGCTTCCATGGAGGCTAGATTGTACGCTGAAAACCCAGTCAAGGATTTCATGCCTTCTCCAGGTCAATTGACCGAGGTCAAGTTCCCAGAATGGGCTCGTGTTGATGGTTGGATCAAAAAGGGGACTGTGGTGTCTGCGGAGTACGATCCAACTTTGGCTAAGATCATTGTCCATGGTAAAGACAGAAACGATGCTCTCAAGAAGTTGTGTCAGGCATTGGACGAAACCGTTGTATTTGGGTGTATCACCAACATTGACTACTTGCGTTCCATTGCCAAGTCCAAGATGTTTGCTGAAGCTAAGGTAGCCACCAAGGTTTTGGACAGTTATGACTACAAGCCAACGGCTTTTGAGGTGTTGATGCCAGGTGCTTACACCACCGTACAAGATTACCCTGGCAGAAAGGGATACTGGCACATTGGTGTTCCTCCCTCTGGATGTATGGATGAATACTCTTTCAGAATTGCAAACAGAATTGTTGGTAACGACAAGAAAGCCCCAGGTATTGAAATCACCTTGAACGGTCCAAAGTTGTTGTTCCATCACGATTGCGTCATTGCCATTACCGGTGGGGAGGTTGAGATTGATATCAATGGCCGCAAGGAGGCTCAATGGAGCCCAATCAACATCAAGCGTGGTGACAGGGTTTCCATCGGCAAGTTGACCAGTGGTTGCAGAGCGTACTTGGCTATTCGTGGTGGGATCGATGTTACCGAATACTTGGGCTCTAGATCTACATTTGCTCTCGGTAACTTGGGTGGTTTCAACGGCCGTGTGTTGAAGTTGGGTGACGTTTTGTTCTTGGGTCAACCTAACATTTCCAGTTGTACATTGCCTGCTCCTGTTGCAGAGCCATCTGTCACTCCAAAGAGCTTGATTCCAAACTACAACAACAAGGTTTGGAAGGTTGGTGTCACTTGTGGTCCTCACGGGTCTCCAGACTTTTTCCAACAAGAGTCCATTCAAGAGTTCTTCTCCTCCACTTGGAAGGTTCACTATAACTCCAACAGGTTTGGTGTTCGTTTGATTGGTCCTAAGCCTAAGTGGGCCAGAAAGGATGGTGGCGAGGCTGGTTTGCATCCTTCCAACGCCCACGATTACGTCTACTCTCTTGGTGCTATCAACTTTACCGGTGACGAACCGGTCATTTTGACTTGTGATGGTCCTTCCTTGGGTGGGTTTGTCTGTCAGGCTGTTGTTGCTGAAGCTGAAATGTGGAAGATTGGTCAAGTTAAGCCTGGAGAACAAATCCAGTTTGTTCCATTGTCTTACGACTCCGCCAAAGAGTTGAAGTCCGCCCAAGACGACGTCATTGAACAATTGAATGGTACTTTGCCATCCATTGAAAGCAAGGAGATTGAACCAGAATCTCCGGTCTTGTTCGAATTCCAAGTCTCTTCAAACGCTCCCAAGGTTACCTACAGACAGGCTGGTGACAGATATATTCTTGTTGAATACGGTAACAACGTGTTGGACTTGAACTTGGCATACAGAATCCACAAGTTGATTGGCATGGTTGAGGAACACAAGCCACGCGGGATTGTTGAGATGTCGCGGGGTGTTCGTTCTGTGTTGATTGAGTACGATGCCAACATCCACCAAAAGGAATTACTCGAAACATTGGTTTCCTACGAAAAAGAACTCATCTTTGTTAACAAGTGGGAAGTCAAGTCTCGTGTCATCAAGTTACCTATGGCCTTCGAAGATAAAAAGACTTTGGATGCTGTCACCAGATATGCGGAAACCATCCGTAGTGACGCTCCGTGGTTGCCAAACAATGTCGACTTTATTGCCAATGTGAATGGTATCTCCAGGCAAAACGTCAAGGACATGTTGTACAATGCCAGGTTCTTGGTTTTGGGTTTGGGTGATGTTTTCTTGGGTGCTCCGTGTGCTGTTCCTTTGGATCCAAGACACCGTTTCTTGGGTACCAAGTATAATCCTTCCAGAACATACACCCCTAACGGAACTGTTGGTATCGGTGGAAACTACATGTGTATCTATACAATGGACTCTCCAGGTGGGTACCAATTGGTTGGCAGAACCATTCCTATCTGGGACAAGTTGAGTTTGGGTGAGCACTCTGGTGCTCCTTGGTTGTTGTCTCCATTCGACCAGATTGAGTTCTACCCAGTCAGTGAAGCTGACGTTGACAAGTACACTGAAGAAATGCACGCCGGTAAGTTCAAGGTGCAGATTGTCGAGTCTGTCTTCAACCACACCCAATACATGAAATGGATCCAAGACAACTCGGCTTCTATCGAAGAGTTCCAAAGCAAACAAGGTGGTGAACAATTGGAAGAATTCAACAGATTGATTCAAATTTCCAACGCCGAGTTGGAAAAGTCTTCTAATGATATCGTTTCTACCGACGAATTTGATGACGATGCAGAATTAATTTACTCTGAGTTCTCCGGTAGATTCTGGAAGCCTTTGGTTGAAGTTGGAGAACTGGTCCAAGCTGGCCAAGGTTTGGTTGTTGTTGAAGCCATGAAAACAGAAATGGTGGTCAATGCTACTTCTGCTGGTAAGGTTGTGAAAATTCTTCATAAGAATGGAGATATGGTTGATGCTGGTGATTTGGTGGTTGTGCTTGCATGATTATGAATAAATATTATTATTTGTAAATGACCTTTAAGGTATGTAGGTTGGTTATGAAAGTAACTAGGTTTCAGAGTTATTTTTCCCTTAACCTTTTAATGTAGCTTAATGTTCTTTTTAATCTCTAGTAGATGTGTGAGCACAGAATCCTGGTTTTCTCTTGCATATTTAAGAATTGCTAGTTGAATTTTCGTCATTAGTGGTTTTCTTCAGTGGCATGAACCTTCGCAAATGCCCCACGGTTTAGAAGTGCACAATCGACCGTTTTATCTTCTCCACAACCATTGACGATGCACCAGTGGAAATGTGCAAATGGGGATGTATGCATGTCTTACGTAATCTCCTGCCAAAACGCACGGCGCTGTACGGCTGAAATGAACGGCTGATGTCCATCAAGGATTATCCAGTCAACTACAACGATCATAAAAACAAATATCACCATAACAATCTTTATCTCCGATCCAGATGAACAATCTCGGTTAATAGTTAGATAACACCCAATTATTACAATACAAAATCCACAAAAAAAAACAAAGCAACAATCACGAAGAATTAAGTTTGAGCATTTTTCATAGCAATCTTCCCCCACCCCAAATAGGTATTGCTTATCTATATTTAAGTAGCCATTTTTCACCGGTCCAAGGAAAAAAGTATGCTGTACCCAGAAGATTTGAAAACAGTTAGCAGAAAGTTGACAGAGAACGTTGTTATCTGTTCAGCGCCATTCAAAGTGGCAGGTTATCTCAATTTGGGAGCCCGGATGACATTGTTCAACTATAACGGAAGCATTGTTGTTTGGTCAGCTATGCCATATGGAGAAGAAACCAAGAAGAGTTTGGAACTTTTGACGGGAAAAAAGGACGATTTCAACATCACTCATGTCATCATTCCCAATGAAGAACATTTTGGGGCTGCAAAGTCATTCAAGGATGCCCATCCAAGCGCCAAAATCATTGCTCCGGAAGGTGTAAAAGTGCCAGACTTGGAAATTGACTATGTTATTCCTGCTAAACACGGCCATGAGGTTCTCGACAAGACGCTTTTACAGCAAATCGGTATCAAGGAAGACGTAATCCTCGAAAATTTCGAGTTTGTCCACTTGCCAAAGCACAAAAACAAGGACTTGGTTATCTTTGATGTGAACTCGAAAATTCTCGCCGCGGCGGATATCATAGTTAATCTTGGAATCAATGGAACCACCTCCGGTAAGGTTGTATTAGAACAGTATTCGCCAGAAACCGGATTTCCAAAGGGCTTCAACCCACACTCTGGGTTCTCGTTCATTACTAGATTTTTGCAGCCGTACAGCATGATTGGAAAGTTCTTGGGAGGGAAAATTGTGAATGCTGCTGAATCTGTGGACGGTTTAAAAGCCATTCTCAGCTGGGACTTTAAGAGTATTGTTGTTTGTCATGGAAATGTCATTGATGAGAACGCAAAAGATGTATTTAAAGCCCGGTTCAGTAATGTTCTTTAGTTGAAATATTCTCGGACTACATTCTCGTTTTGTAACGTTTTAAGCATTAATTCTGTGTTATCTAGAGTACTTCTTACACAAATATATATAACTATACATGCGCCTTTATTACGAAAGTTGTAGCCTTGTTAGTTATAGAAGCGATCGCATAAATATGTTATTTTGCATATTTACAACAATCTTTTTGCTTTTAGAGCGGACTGAAAAGTTTATAGGTTATGGTGAATATGTGAGCGCTGATTTTTCAGATCAGCAGTATTTCCGTCTATTTTTGACGTCCATCAAGATAGCAAGAAATCTAACAGATAACCGCTTGCATATTTGGCACAAATATCCAAGAGGCTTAATCGAGCCAAGCCATCTTCAACGTCGCTTAACCCTTAATAATGATATTTTTAAATATCCACCTTCCATATGGGTATATAAGAAGCAAAAAATCTACCCCAAAAATTATAAAAAAAACATCAATATGGGGTACCCTTCAACATTTAAAACAGTTAGTAGAAAGTTGACAGAGAACGTTGTTATCTGTTCAGCGCCATTCAAGGTGGTTGGATATTTCAACTTGGGAGCCCGTATGGCATTATTCAACTACAACGGAAGTGTTGTTGTGTGGTCGGCATTGCCATATGGAGAAGAAACCAAGAAGAGTTTGGAACTTTTGACCGGAAAGAAGGACAACTTCAACATCTCGCATGTTATCATCCCTAGCAGGGAACACTTTATGGCTGCAAAGTCGTTTAAGGAAGCTCACCCAAACGCCAAAATCATTGCTCCAGAAGGTGTGAAAATTCCAGAATTGGAAATTGACTACGTCATTCCTGCTGCACACGGAAACAAAGTTCTCAACAAGACGCTCTTGAAAGAAATCGGTATCAAGGAAGATGTAATCCTCGACAACTTTGAGATTGTCCACTTGCCAAAGCACAAAAACAAGGACTTGGTTCTCTTTGATGTTAACGCCAAGATCATCGCGGAAACAGACATTTTGTTCAACCTTGGTGTCGAGGGTTCCACCTCTGGTGAGGTTGTTTTGGAACAATACTCTCCAGAAACCGGGTTTCCTAAGGGCTTCAACCCTCACTCCGGCTTCTCTTTCATCACTAGATATTTACAACCTCACAGTATAATTGGGAAGTACTTGGGTGGTAGAGTTGTTAACCCAACTGAATCTGCTGAAGGTTTGAAAGCAATTGACTCTTGGGACTTTCAAACCATTATTGTTGCTCATGGTAATGTTATTACTGAGAATGCAAAAGCTACTTTTAGATCTCATTACAGCAGTGTACTTTAAAACCCACGAACGGAGTGGACTAAAGATCCCACATCAACTGATCACTTGTTGTTTGCGTTGAAGATGTTCTACAAAGACGAACTGAGAACGAACACGAACGAACACGAACGAACAGGAACGAACACGAACGAACACGAACGAAGAACAAACACGAATGAAGAAGAAACACGAACGAAGAACAAACACGAACGAAATGGGCCTTGATTGTATCTGTAATATTGAACTAACAAATGATAAAGTGGTTTATAAAGATTTCGTAGATATATATCTTGTGAACTGTTGAAAAGTGTAATAAAGAATCGTCAATTGAAAGGTGTAGTTCGGAATTAATCCGCATGAAGCATTAAACTAATCACGAAAAATGATCACTGGTTACGGACGTGTACTCTCGGTCTTAAAAATCATAGGTCATCGCACATTTGGAGGCAAATAAAGTACGGCTGACGCTGACGTAAGCGCATTCTGCCCTGAAATTTATTTACTCATCTCCCCCACCTCCCAATTCGGCAACGATAACCCGTATATAAGACAGTAATTGTATTGAACTGAATTATTCAAAAAATTATGGTATTTGCTAAAGGTTTTAAGAGTGTTAGTAGAAAGTTGAGTGACAATGTTGTGATCTGCTCTGCTCCATTAAAGGTTGATGGGTATTTTAACTTGGGTGCTCGTATGACATTGTTCAACTACAACGGAAATGTTGTTGTTTGGTCTGCATTGCCATATGGAGAAGAAACCAAGAAGAGTTTACAGGAATTGACAGGAAAGAAGGATAACTTCAACGTCACACATGTCATTATTCCTAACACAAAGCACAAATCTGCTGCTAAGTCATTCAAGGACGCCCATCCAAGCGCCAAAATCATTGCGCCAGAAGGCGTGTCCGTTGCGGAGCTTCCAATCGACTACGTCATTCCTGATACGCACGGCAACAAGGTCCTCAACAAGACCCTCTTGAAGGAAATCGGCATCAAGGAAGACGCCATTCTCGACAACTTGGAGTTTGTGCATTTGTCGAAACACAAAAACAAGGACTTGGTAATCTACGACGTCAAGTCGAAGATCCTTGCGGAAGCCGACGTGATGCCCAATCTTGGTGTTGAAGGCACCACCTGTGGCAAGGCTACCTTAGAGCAGTACTCTCCTGCAACTGGCTTTGCAAAGGGCTTCAACCCTCATGCCGGTTTTTCTTTCCTCACCAGGTATTTGCAGCCATACAGTCTGTTTGGAAAGTACTTGAATGGTAGATATGTCAATCCTACTGAATCTGCTGAGGGTTTGAAGGCCATTGCTACTTGGGATTTCCAGAGAATTGTTGTTTGTCATGGAGATGTCATTGATAAGAATGCTAAGGAAGCTTTCAAATCGCAGTTTAGTAATGTTTTTAACAACTAAGAAGTGATTAGATAATTTTTCATTTGAAATATAAGTTGAGTCTTGTTTATAATGAATAGAAGTCATAGAAGTCATAGAAGTCACAGAATCATGGAAGAATTGATGAATAATTATTCTGTAATAGAAATTGAACTTGTAAATGTAAATCATAATTAACAGTGAATAAAACTGTAGTGATCTAACGTTTCTTAGTAATTCAAAACCTTGAGTGTTTTCAAAAATTGTTTTGAGATTTTATATTAGGGCTCGTTTTCAGTATAAGGACACTATTACCCAATAATTGAATATAGTAAAATATAAAAACATGAACATACAAGAAGTCACATACTAATTTAACATACTCAGTAATGGTCCACCGGCACTATTATAATCTTTGTAGTGTTTTATTCTTATAATACTAAATTAAATAACACTACGAACGAAGTGAGAGTGTTTTCGTAAAAGTTACATAGTAAAACATACTCTGCGATACTATTGTGCGTTTTTCGTTCGTAGTTTTTACTTCGTTGGTAGTTTCACATCATTCATAGTGTTTACTTCGTTCGTAATGTTTTAATATCATAATACTAAAATAGTTTCATAAAAAACACTACTCACTTCTTTCGTAGTGTTTATCGTTTTTGTTTGAAAAAAAAACATGAGCTCTCCAAACAAATCAATAGTAGCACTGCTCCAACCCGAAGCATGGACTAGCTCAGCCAATGAAGTGTTGAAAATGTTTGTAACCGGTCCAAGCGGAGCCACGCCGTTTGCACCAGCATTCACGTACCCTATCTTTGGGGACGCGGAAACCATCTACGGATACAAAGACTTGGTGATCTTCCTCTGCTTTGATCACTACACATTCAAACCGTTCTTGAACGTGAAATACAGCGAGAAGTTACAGGACAGCGGGATCGAAGACGTCAAAGACAAGCTCATGGAGTACTTGCCCAAGTCCACAGTCTTCAAAGACGAAGCGCAATGGGCGGACCTGACAGCAGAAGAGAAGCAAAGCTACGATATTCCTGGAGAACGGTTCGGCGAGTTCTCGCACGGGGACGCGGAATACGAGGTGTACAAGCTCAACTTGAAGGACACAGTGGGATTGGAACTCCACCAACGGCTTCAAATCCTCGTGTTGTTGTTCATCGAGGCCGGGTCGTATATCGAGGTGGGCGACGAATTGTGGGAGGTGTATGTTTTGTATAAGAAGGGCGAGGAGCCCAGCATTGTGGGGTTCAGTACTGTGTACAACTACTGGAAGTACTCTGGGTTTGAAGCGTTTGATGCAGACAAAAGAGAAGTGCGCAAAAAGATCTCGCAGTTTATTATATTGCCTACATACCAAGGACAAGGGTTGGGCCAGCAGTTCTACGGGCAGCTTTTCGGGGCGTGGCTCAAGGATGCAAGTGTCAGCGAGGTTGTGATTGAGGATCCTAACGAGGGGTTCGACGACTTGCGTGATCGTGCAGACTTGAAATATTTGGATGCAGTGCTAAACATCAATGAGATCTCCTCTCAGACAGTGACATCAGAGTGGAGCACCCGCACCCGCAACACCCTTAAACTTGAAAAGAGACAATTTTCTCGTTTGTTGGAGATGGTGTTTCTTTACAAGTTGAAGAACGGAATTGCAGGAGACACCAAAAAACTGGTGAGGTTATTCATCAAGAAGCGGCTTTTTGAAAAGAATAAGGAGGGATTGAATGCGTTGGATGACAACAGTAAGAAGGATAAGTTGCAAACTGCTTATGGGACCCTTGAGGAGGATTATTATCGAATCTTGGGAGAGATGCGTTTAGGATTGAAGCGGGCCAAGGTTGAGGAATCTGGCTCCAAGCGTCAAAAGGGTGGTTAAAGGGTTTAAGAGTGGGAAGGTGATGTTGTATGATATTTATTGATTTCAGACCAGAGTGATATTTATTTCAGACCAGAGTGATATTTATTTCAGACCAGAGTGATATTGATTTCAGACCAGAGTGATATTGATTTCAGACCAGAGTGATATTGATTTCAGACCAGAGTGATATTTGATAAAAAAAGTTCATAGAAAGTGATATTCATTGATAAATGTCAAAGGACCAGAGTGAGATTTATTGATGTCTGGCCAGAGAGATATTTATTGAAATTTATATAAAAGACCCTGGTAAACGATAATTATGAACATTTATAAAACACAATGGTAAATGATAATTATGGACATTTATAAAACACCATGGTAAATGATATTTATGGACATTTATAAAACACCATGGTAAATGTCCACAAATATCCACAAATATCCACATTATCCGAGTCTATGCAACCTGCACATTACCGCCAATTTCACTCGCGCACGCCAACATCCAAAAAGACAAATTACATCCAATTAAACCAGAGCAACCATCCCAATTAGGAATTCCAAAGCCAGGGACAAACCAATACACAAAACGCAAAAATAAACTAAAATAACTATAAAAGTGCTCCGAGAACCTATTTTTTTAAGTAGATAAGAATGCATAGAACGTATTCCTTAAGATCGCAAAAAGCACCAACTGCTTCGCAATTGCAATCACCTCCACCACCTACTTCGTCCACCAAGTCGAAGTTCTTTGGTAAAGGAGGAATTGCTTCCTCTTTCCGTAAGACTTATGCTGGAGCAACCGGCCCAGAATTGTCTAGAAAATTGGGAGCTCTTATCAAGATGGAAAAGAACGTTATGAGAGCCCTCGAGCTCACCGCAAGAGAACGTAAGGAGGTTGCTAGCCAATTGAGTTCTTGGGGTGAAGGTAACGATGATGATGTTTCCGACGTTACCGATAAATTGGGAGTCTTGCTCTACGAAATTGGTGAATTGGAAGACCAATACATTGACAAGTACGACCAGTACAGAATTACCTTGAAGGGAATTAGAAACATTGAAGCGTCTGTTCAGCCTTCCAGAGACAAGAAGCAAAAGATCACTGACGAAATTGCATTGCTCAAGTACAAGGACCCGCAATCGCCAAAAATCCCAACCTTGGAGCAAGAATTGGTGCGTGCCGAAGCCGAGTCCTTGGTTGCTGAGGCCCAATTGTCCAACATTTCTAGAGAAAAGGTCAAGGCTGCCTTCAACTATCAATTCGATGCTACTAGAGAGTTGGCTGAAAAGTACGCTCTTATTGCGGGTTACGGTAAGGCGCTTTTGGAGTTGCTCGACGACTCTCTGGTCACCCCTGGTGAAACCAGACCTGCGTACGATGGTTACGAGGCTTCCAAGCAAATCATCATTGATGCTGAAAATGCTTTGAGTGCCTGGACCTTGGATGCTGCCGCTGTCAAGCCAACCTTGTCTTTGCGCCAGGAATACGACGACGGCGAAGCTGAAGAGATTGACGGCTACGAAGAGGAGTTTGCTAAGCACGACGACCCAAAGTAATTAATGTACGAAGAGGAGTTGCTCGACGACCCAAAGTAATCAATGTACGAGGAGGAGTTGCTCGACCCAACGTAAGTAATTAATATATGTTTTCCTTTCCCGAATGGGCCGATGGCTGGATACTGCGGATCCCCTCCGGGCCCACGTGATACGGGCCCTTTTGTGCACAAAAGCAAGCTAACGTAAGCCAATTTCTAGAGTTTTCTCTCCCGCATGAAAAAATCATATAAAAACGTCCACCGAAAATAAATTTTTGTTGTCCTTAAAAAATGAGCAAGGTTTACTTCGATATCACCATCAACAGCTCCCCAGCTGGCAGAATTGTCTTTGAATTGTACAACAACGTTGTCCCAAAGACCGCTGAAAACTTCAGAGCTTTGGCTACTGGTGAAAAGGGTTTCGGTTACGCTGGTTCTTCTTTCCACAGAGTCATTCCTGAATTCATGTTGCAAGGTGGTGACTTCACCAGAGGTAACGGTACCGGTGGTAAGTCTATCTACGGTGAAAAGTTTGCTGATGAAAACTTCACCAAGAGACACGAAAGACCAGGTTTGTTGTCTATGGCCAACGCTGGTCCAAACACCAACGGTTCCCAATTCTTCATTACCACTGTTCCATGCCCATGGTTGGATGGTAAGCACGTTGTTTTCGGTGAAGTTGTTGAAGGTTTTGATCTTGTTAAGAAGATTGAGACTTACGGTACTTCTTCTGGTTCTACTGCTGCTAAGGTTACTATTGCTGCTTCTGGTGAATTGTAAGTTAGTGAATGAACATGATACGAATACGAACACGACGTAGTGAGTGTCACGAACGTAGTGAGTGTAATGGAACATGAACGTGAACACGAACGTAGAGAGTAAGTCGAAAGCAAATACGAACACGAAAGTGCGTGAACACGAACCTAGTGACTGTAATTAATATGTACGTGCATGAATGTAGATGGGACGCGAACGAACGTGGAGATATAACAGTGAATAACAAACATAATCTCAATTCACGAAGTCACAATTATTACAATAAATCATAGACAATCGTGGTGAGAAGCTATTGATTATCGATCACTAAATGAACAAACTACCCAGTATTCACAAGATGTCATCAAAAAGAAAGGTTGTCATTGTCCATTTTAATATGATTGTTGTTCTTACATCTCCTACAGAAATGATTGCTATTCTTACATCTTATTAATTTGACATCTCATTCTAAACATAATTCCACGTCTCCTTCTAAAATTCTTATTCTCACAGCTCCTCCTAAACATAATTCTTATTCTCTCATCTCACATCTCACTTCGTTCGATGTTCTAATATATGGAAGTCGAAGCGATTAACAGTTATAACACAAACCCCATCGTGGTTGTAACCCTTGTTTCTTCTACTCCATTCATATTCGCTCAACACAATCATGGAATTAATATCCATAAATGGAATTGTGGTTCGCTTCAACAACAATAGCATTGTAATTGTGCATATATCCTGCAACCAACATGTTGAAGTTCTCCTATTAAAAGATCGATAACCACCCAAGTACGATTGGATTTCAGGTAAGCCTCACTTGTTAATACACAAAAGGTATTCGGAGATACTCAGTAAAGGTATCGTTGGACTTCATTAGTAGAGTCTGATAGTGAAAAGATAGTTCGTAGAAATTTCCGTTAATCTATTAACATATAAACCGTAGATACACTTATGAACCCACCACGAAAGCCGGTAGTGGCAATCAATAGAGCACCAATCCAGCACTAGCAAATTAGAGCACTCACAGAGCACTCACGAATAATAGAGCACTCACACTCACACTACTCACTTCGTTCGTATTGTGGCCTACAACTTAGCCTCAGAAACAGCATCAAAAGCACTATACTTAACCTCCTTGGTCACCTCTCTACCAAAATACTTGACAACCCTCTGGTGGTCAATAACCAAAGCGTATCTGGAAGTTCTGATACCCAAGCCACCAGCATCGATGCTCAAGTCGAATTGAGTGGCGAAACGAGCCAAAGGATCAGAAGCAAAACTGATCTTTGGGTATTCAGCCAGATCCTTGACATTGGCCTGCAACAAAAGCAACTTGCCCCAGGCGTTAAGCACAAAAGCGTCGTTGGCACTGATAATTACAACATTATCAATGTTCTTTTCCTTCTTCAAGAAAGCCAAGTGTTCCCCAGTCAAGTATGGAGGAATGTGGTTCTCCGTGCATGCAGGAGTAAAGGCACCTGGAACAGACACAATCAATGTGTTGCCGGTGGTGGTGTTAACCAACTTGTCTAAGAACAATGGAGCTGGCACGTTGCACACCAATGCGTCGCTTTCATGCAAAGAAGCGAGGTCAATTGGGATATATTGAAATTCAACACCTTCTGGGAGCTTGTCACCGATTTTTAAAACCATTTTGGATATCCCCTTATGAGGATTCGGTTACTTTATATAGTACGGAATCACGTGTCACAAAGCAACGTTAGTAACTTTTTATTAATAATGACGGAATATGGTCTAGATGGATGGAATATTACAGAATTTTGAAATGGTCATTAAATTATATTTGCCTTGTAATTGGATGTTTCATTCATTTTCATTATTGTGTGTTATGACATGCGACATGTCAGGCCTTATTCCGTTGATTGGATGTTAGAAAATTGAGCAACATGGATAAACATGTTAATAGAAATGTTTATTATGTTAGATATTAGAGGCACAATTATTGTTGTTTCCGTTCTATTACTATTAATTATTAACTATGCTGTCTATTAAGTACTATTAATTACTATTCTGACTATTGATTCTGTCTATTAACTCTGTCTATTAATTCTGTCTATTAATTCTATCTATTAATTCTGTCTATTAATTCTATCTATTAATTCTGTCTATTAATTCTGTCTATTAATCTGTCCATTAATTCTGTCTATTAATATGTCTATTAATTCTATTCTGTACTATTGTTAACTTTAATAATCTGGTATAACACTCTGTTATGAACTTCTATTGAATCAGTTAATTTGAATCCTGTTAATTCTCATCACCCTCGCCCATTTATCACCCGCCCATCATTTGTCACTCTCACCCATCACTCTCATCGTTCCTTCTAAATACCTCTCCCTTCACCATATTTACCATCCCCTAGCTATTGTTTATTGTGTCCTTACCATTACTGAAATCGGCGCCTGCATAAATACTAAATATTTAGATCGCATAAACATTCTCCATGGACAGACTCAGCATATTGTCAGACACTAGTGAGGTGGAGCTAGAGGCACCCGCAGTGGCACCCGTAGTGGCACCCACAGCGGACCTAAGTACATGGAATGAAAACACGCTGTTCAGTTCGCCAGCATCGCCAAGAAACACCTTCCATCTGTTCCACACAAATGCCAGCGCCATAAGTGTGAACAGCGTTGCTAGTGGAGGAACGGATGATCTCAAGCCCATACGGCTTATGAAACGTCAGCAGGAGCGCGAGGCACGCAAGTCGATGTCGCTAGCACCGCAGGCGCCGCTGGCGCCGCTCTATGCCGCATCTCCGCAGCTGTCTGTAGTGTCATTTGGGAGGCAGCTCTTGGGACAGCTGGTGAAACCTGCCAGCACGCCCACGCCGGACGAGTTCCAATACCGGCCCATACGATTGGGCTCCAGCAACCGCAACAACCACCGCGATAGTCGCGGCTCGTTCAGCAGCTCCGTCGCTGCATCTGCTGCACCTATAACCTCCCACAAAAACGACTCCAATTCGGATCTCAGCAGCACGTTTTCGGAGGTGAGCACGAAGCGCCGTCTGATTCTGATCAAGAACTTGCCTGTGAGCGGCGGAGCAGCAGCGGCGTCCGGGGCGAGTCTGAAGGGCCACTCGCGCGAGGCGTCCGACGACACGCTGGATCAGATTTTTGCCATGTGCTTGGTGGACTTCCACCACCAGCGTGGGCCTGAAGTGCAGTGGTGGAAATCCAACTACCATCCGACGTTCAACGAGGGGTTGTTCAAGAACCTCCCGTTCCAGGCCTTGCCTGACGGCTCGCACTTGTTTGAGGAGACCTTCTCCAACTTCAACTTGGTGTACGATTTCAAGCTCAAGCAGCTGGTGGATGATTTGGCTGATTTGAACGGCTTCAAGGGCGACCCGCGCAACCTCAAGACGCTCTTTGGGTGTTCGTGTGTGCGGCAGGTCAAAACGAGCGAGTTGTCGCAGGAGGAACGTGATCGCAACCAGGATATCACCAGGTCCATTGTGCAGAAGGGAATTGTGGTGATTCTGAGAAAGCAGCCTATCTTCACGAAAATCAAGGAGAAGCTTGCGATCATCACCAAAAGCTACTTTCTCCAGGACGACCTCCACAACTTCGAGGTGTTGGAAAGCTTGTTTGAGAACTTGAACAGCGAGACGGCGCGCCCGCAATTGGAGCTCAACCCGAACGACTTCACGCTGGGCAAGCAGATCAACATGAAAATGAACGAGATGGACGACGAGTACTTCATCAACCTCAACCTCAAACAGCTGATCATCAAGTTCAAACAGGACTTTCTCCGCATCTTCAAGTGCCTCATGCTCAACAAAAAGATCATTGTGTTTCTGAACACCAACTTGGAGATGCTCACGCAGTTCCAGAACAACTTGATCTCGTTGTTTCCCAACTTGATCAACCACTTGGAGTTTTCGGGGTGCCCGTTGCTGGATTACAGTGAGACGCATGGACCTCTACTCAAGCCCAACTCGTTGAACTCCACCAACAGAAAGTCCTTGTTGAGGTTCTTTGGCTTGCCGCTTCAGATCTTCAACACGAAAAATGCATTTTGGAACCCGTACATGCCGCTCCAGCAGTTGGACGAGCTTTCCGTCGCCTCCTTTATGATCGGGTGCTCGAACTTGTTGTTTGTCAACCAGGCCCTGCAGTTTAACATCGACGTGGTGGTCAATCTCGATACATGTGAGATTACTTATCCCAACGGCGGTAAACCCGAGGAGTTGTCGCTTAGTTACACTGATAAAAAGTTTATTAACCAATTGGTCGCCAACATCAGTGAAGGCGCCAACGATGAGTTTATTGGAAATGACGACTATATACGATACCAATTCGAGGACTATCTTACGTCCTTGGTTTCAACCATGAGATTTGCGCAGTATGTGGACAAATTCAAGCAGCCTCCTCCGGGGTTCGACCCCCTGGTGTCTGCTATTGCTGCCGCTGCACGTAATCCGGGGGCCTCGGGGCCTGCTGTTACCTTGCCGTACGGCGTTGGTGATCTCTCTTTATTCAACAAGAAGTTTGTGGATGCATGGAAGGAGACCAACAACTACAAGATATGGGACATGATGGCTGATGAGTTTATTTTTAATTTTAGTGAGCCAAAGCATGTTGGTGCGGATATCCTGGATGCCAGTCAAGCTTATAAGAACATTAGCAACTTCTTTTCTTCGTTTCGGTTTAATAAGCAGGAGGAGGAGAGTAAGGCGCAGAAGTTTCTTGAGGATGATCCTGATGATGATGCTACTGCGGTTGCTTCTTCAGATTCGGTTTCGATTGTGACCAAGGGGAGTGCTTTGGGCGAGGAGTTTGAGCATGTTGAGTCTCCTGTGAATAAGATAAGTAGTTGGACATCCGGGTGGGGTTTTAAGAGAAAACAATAACGAACGAACGAACGAACGAACGAACGAACGAACGAACGAACGAACGAACGAACGAAGTGAGTTCATTCGTTATTTATAAAACAGATCTGAACGAACAAAGTGAGTACATTCGTTATTTATAAAACAGATTTGAACGAACGAAGTGAGTGTGGTTACGGTTTTCGAAGCGAACGATAACGAATCAACGAACAAAGTGAGTGTTCGTTATTTATGAACAGATCTGAATGAACGAGTGAGGTTGTATTTTAAGCGAACGATAACGAACGAATTGAGTCATTCGAGATCAAACAAACGAATTCTTTATGAAAACGATCACACTCGCTCTTTGCTAGCACAACTCAAATGAAACAGAAGACGTTTCTCATATAAAATCGCATAGTTCCGTCGGACGATACATAGAAAACATATGATAATCAATAAGATAATATTTTATGTAATTCAAGTAGGATCTTAACCCAAGATTTAAGCGCTTGAATGGATAATAACTGTCAGTTGTGCACTAATAAAGCTCTGCAAATGGCACCTACACGATCGTGTTGATGTGTGAAAGAATATCAATATATGAGCATAGAAAAGGTTTATTTAACATATCATCATAAGAAAACATCACTCAGCAAATATGTCATAACAAATATCAATCATATCATATGAACAGAAAAGCCTACATTATTGTTAGACCATTCCCGTGGATATCAAGACGGCTCAGATACATCGAGGCTTGATCCACTTAAATTGAGAAATAAAGTTACAAAGCTACAGGGGTAATTGTACTTGGGAGCCTCATTAAAGTGCAGATCATGGTGGAATTTTCAAGGAATGAAACGGTTCTATGATGTTTCAGATTGTAGCCCACCCAGTTCCCGTTGTGTACACCACTACGAAGTGATGAGAGATTGATGACAACATATTATGTTACAGTATCTCTTAGAATGTACACTGTATTTAAACTATAAATATCACTAAAATACCTCACCATACAGAAATATATCAATAAAAAACACTATAGGACTAAAATACATCACTATGCATCACTACTCACATCGTTCGTAATGGTTGGAGGTGGTCGCGGAATTTTATTCCGCTGCACGGCTAACACTAAATAATACCTCATACCTATTCTTACATAATAATACAACACTGCCTACCATGACAACCCCCAATTAATAATCATTAGGCACAAGTGTACGGCTACAACCGACCGCAGAAAATATGCTCACTGGCCACCAGGCCATCCGGTCCAATGTAATCCTTCACCATGATCATCCAATGTTGTTCCTCGCACTATTCCACTCTCTTCTTCATCTTTCTCCGCATGCTCATACAATCCGACCTTTCATCCTCTAACAAGAATATCTCCGGCTATGCACTCAAACAACCAAGCACAATAATGGCATTACCTAAAATGGATACGGTACCGCAGCATGAAACTGGTGGCAAATACTCAGAAACATGGAGAAACACCCCGTTTTAACAAACATTACACCTACAATCATCCATACACGGCTGGCGATACAATGAAGGAAAATACGGGCCGCGTAACCTGCCGGTATAGCAAGATCGTCATAGGATCCTCCACGTGAAGTCAACTGCTTATTAATCTCTCGGAAAAATACACAAAAATAACATACAAGAAGAGGCATCTTTCTGGATAAGCGAAATAAATTTGGAACATTTTTTAATGGAACAGATAGACTATTCGTACAAAGGGTATGGGTTACATCTCTTACCCTCGTTAATATATCTAGATAGTTCGGTATCCAACGGCACGAGTCCAATTGCTGGCAACCATACGGTTGCCAGTGGGTTGTTCGCCTGTGCTTGTAAAGATGGCTGGGGCCCATTTTCCAAGGAGTACTCCGACTTTACTCCATGCTTCATCCAAGGGACCTTGTACGGAATCGCGTCGCTTTTGATGGTTGTTTTCGGCTTGCAACAGGTGTTGGCGTTGAGAAAGGTTCGTGTGTCATCAGCCAACCGCGTAAACTGGGCCTTTTACGCCAAGTTGTTGTTAGGCTCCATTCATTTGGTATTTCTGATTGGTTTGTTTGCCGTTTACGCAGGTCAAAAGGACGTTATCAGAACCTCGCTATTTCTCAATATTTTTGCCGCGGTTAACGCTATCGGTATCACCTCTTTTGAACAGTTGAAATTGACTGTTCCGAACGGGGTGGCGCTTTTCTACTGGTTGTTCCAAATCTTGTTTGGAACTGGACGCTTGGTCAACTTGAATTTGAGAGGAGATTTCCACACCAACTTTGGCATCCTCACTGTTTTATCCATCTTCAATGCTTTGTTCATGTTGGTGATCAGTGTGAAGTTCCCTCCAATCCCTATCCACCACAAGTCCATCAAAGTGGCTCCTTGGGAATCCGCAGATATCTTTTCTAGAATCACCTTCGGTTGGATGAGTCCTTTGATGAAGAAGGGCCACGAACAGTACTTGACCAAGGTGGACTTGCCTATTCTTCCTCGTTATTTAAAAGCCCAAAGCAGTACTGATACTTTCAACCGCAACTGGCACAGCCAAAACAAACAAAACCCTTCGCTCACCTGGGCTCTTGCCAAGTCGTTTGGTGGTAGTTTCATGATTGGTGGAGTCTTCAAGGGTTTACAAGATATCTTGGGTTTTGTCCAGCCTCAATTGTTAAAGATGTTGATTAGTTTTGTTAATGAATACTATCAGGAAGTTCAAAACCAAAAGTTGGACGGTTACGAAAAGAAAGACATTCCTCTTACTAAGGGTTACATGATTGCACTCGGGATGTTTTTCGTTTCTGTCACCCAGACTGCTTTCCTCCATCAATACTTTTTCAGTGCCTTCGACTTGGGTATGCAAATCAAGTCTTCGTTGACTTCGGTCATCTACAACAAGTCGTTGGTTTTGTCCAACGAATCCAGACTGAAGTCCAACACTGGTGACATTGTTAACTTGATGTCTGTGGATGTCCAACGTTTGCAAGATTTGGTGCAAAACTTGCAAATCATTTGGTCCGGACCGTTCCAAATCGTCTTGTGTCTTTACTCATTGTACGGGCTTTTGGGTAATGCCATGTGGGCCGGTGTGTTCATCATGGTGGTGATGATTCCTCTTAACGGGTTCCTTGCCAAGGTTCAAAAGAACTTGCAAAAGGTTCAAATGAAGCATAAGGATGAAAGACTGCGTTTGATCAGTGAAATCTTGAGCAACATCAAGTCTCTTAAGTTGTACGCTTGGGAGTCCGCGTACTTGGACCGTCTTAACCATGTTCGTAATGAAAAGGAGTTAAAGAACCTCAAGACCATGGGTATTTTCCTGGCTTGTCTGAGTGCTACTTGGAACTTGGCTCCTTTCTTGGTGAGTTGTTCCACTTTTGCATTGTTCCTCTACTTGAACGACCGCACTTTATCCACTGACATCGTTTTCCCATCCTTAGCCTTGTTCAACTTGTTGACTTTCCCATTGGCGGTTATTCCAAACGTGATCACTTCTCTTGTTGAAGCTCAAGTGGCTATTTCTCGTTTGACCAACTTCTTGAAGAGCGCTGAATTGCAACCAGATGCTGTTATTAGAGAAGCGGCTGCTGTCAACGCTGGAGACGTTGCTGTTGAAATCAAAAACGGTACTTTCCTTTGGTCCAAGGCCGAGGGTGAATCAAACTACAAGGTTGCATTGAGTAGTATTAACTTGACTGCCAAGAAGGGCGAACTCCACTGTATTGTCGGTAAGGTTGGTTCTGGTAAATCCAGTATTATTCAAGCCACCTTGGGTGATTTGTACAAGTTGGACGGTACTGTTCGTATCCACGGTAAAGCTGCTTATGTTTCTCAAGTTCCTTGGATTTCCAACGGAACCGTCAAGGAAAACATTTTGTTTGGCCACAGATATAACGCCGAGTGGTATGACCGCGTCGTCAAGGCGTGTGCTTTGAGCGTCGACTTTACCATCTTGCCAAAGGGTGATCAAACCGAGGTTGGTGAGAAGGGTATTTCTCTTTCTGGTGGTCAAAAGGCCCGTTTGTCTCTTGCCCGTGCCGTCTACTCTAGTGCTGATGTTTACTTGTTGGACGATCCTTTGAGTGCTGTTGACGAACATGTCGGCAGACACATCATTGATCACGTTTTGGGTCCAAAGGGTTTGCTTAACTCCAAGTCTGTCATTTTAGCCACCAACAGTATCAAGGTTTTGGATCTCGCTACCGTCGTCCACATGGTTAGCGATGGCCGCGTCATCGAACAAGCTACTCCTGCTGAAATCAAGCAACAAGAATCCTCCAAGTTGAAGTCTTTGATTTTGGAGTACGGTTCCAAGGCTAAGGAACAGGAGGAAGAGTCCATCGATGCCGATGACCTTGAATCCGACTCCTCCATCGACGACGCCGCCTCGTTTGTTGCTTCCGAATTGTCCATTCCTGACGCTGACGCTGAGGAAGAAGAAGAAGAAAACGAAGAGAAGAAAGAACACATGGAACAAGGTGAGGTCAAGTGGAGCGTGTACCTTGAGTACGCCAAGGCTTGTAACCCACTCTGGGTCGGTATCTACCTTTTCTTTGCATTTTTGAGTAACGTCATGAATGTCTTCTCCAACGTTTGGCTTAAGCACTGGTCGGAAATCAACACCGAAAAAGGCTACAATCCTTCCATTGGTAAGTACTTGGGTATCTACTTCCTGCTTGGTGCTGGTTTCTCCGCCGCCACCTTGATCCAAGTTGCTTTCATGTGGGTCTTCTGCAGCATTAGTGCCTCCATCATCTTGCACAGCCGTATGGCCAAGTCTGTGTTGCGCGCCCCAATGTCCTTCTTCGAAACCACTCCTGTCGGTCGTATCGTCAACAGATTCTCCAACGATGTGTACAAGGTTGATGAAGTCTTGGGCCGTGTTTTCAGTATGTTCATTGGAAGTGGTATGAGAGTTGCCTTCACCATCATTGTTATTGCCTTTTCCACTTGGCAATTTATCTTGGTTATGCTTCCTCTTGCAGTCTTGTACTCCTACTACCAACAATACTACATGCGTACTTCCCGTGAAGTCCGTAGATTGGACTCTGTTTCCAGATCCCCCATCTATGCCAACTTCCAAGAATCCCTTAACGGTGTCTCCATCATTAGAGCTTACGCTCAAGAAAACCGTTTCAAGTACATGAACGAACAAAGAGTCGACAACAACATGCGTGCCTACTACCCTGGTATCAACGCAAACAGATGGTTGGCTGTTAGATTGGAGTTCTTGGGTTCTTTGATCATCTTGGCTGCAGCCGGTTTGTCCATCGTCACCTTGCGTGACGGCAAGATCAGTGCTGGTTTGGTTGGTTTGTCTGTTTCTTATGCCTTGCAAATCACCCAAGCTTTGAACTGGATTGTTAGAATGTCTGTTGAAGTAGAAACCAACATTGTTTCCGTCGAGCGTATCTTGGAATACTCAGCATTGAAGCCAGAAGCTCCTGTTGTCATCGAGGACAACAGGCCTGCCAAGGAATGGCCTGCCAAGGGTGCCATCAACTTCAAAAACTACTCCACCAAGTACAGACCAGAATTGGACTTGGTTTTGAAGAACATCAACTTGGACATCAAGCCCCAAGAAAAAATCGGTATTGTGGGCCGAACCGGTGCCGGTAAGTCCTCCATTACCCTTTCCTTGTTCAGAATCATCGAAGCCTACGACGGTAACATCGACATCGATTCCTTGGACACCTCCTCCATCGGCTTGGGTGACTTGAGAGAAAGATTGTCCATCATTCCTCAGGACTCTCAAGTCTTGCAAGGTACCATCAGATCCAACTTGGACCCCACCGACATCTACACAGACGACCAAATCTGGCGTGCCTTGGAGTTGTCCCACTTGAAGGACCATGTGCTCAAGATGTACGAACAAGACCCTACCGTGGAAAGCGCTTTGCATGTATTGATCAACGAAAGTGGTCTGAACTTGTCCATTGGTCAAAGACAATTGATGTGCTTGGGCCGTGTCTTGCTTAAGTTGGGTGACTCGAACGTGCTTGTGTTGGATGAAGCAACTGCAGCTGTCGACGTCGAAACTGACAAAATCTTGCAAGAAACCATTAGATCCGAGTTTAAAAACAAAACTATCATCACAATTGCCCATAGATTGAATACTATCTTAGATCTGGATAGAATCATTGTTTTGGAAAAGGGTGAAGTTGCCGAGTTTGATACTCCAGCCAATTTATTGAAGAAAAAGGAGCTGTTGTTTTATCTGTTGTGTAAGCAAGGTGGTTTTGTTGAGGAGGAAGTTTTGTAATCATTAAATACAATATAATTTGTGTATTAGAGATATGTTCTTAGAGTCTATAGTTTATACTCTTAGAGTTTCTAAAGCTTTTATTCTTAAGTATGTTCTAAAGCGTTTATTCTTAAGCATGTTCTGTTTATTCTGTTTATTCTTATTTGAAGTGTTATTCGTGTTTTTTCGACTGTTCTTTACGAGTGTTTAATCTTGTTTATTGTGTATATTCTAGTTAAATGTCAAGTATCGTTGTTATTGTCATTTGTAGATGTGTAGTTTACAGATAAATGTTTTACGTTTGAGATTCTCTTGTGAATTTTAATGTTCATAGCTTTAGAATATTCAATCTTTGGTAGTATTGTCGGTTGAATATTACTTTGACCATGGCAAATGTCAAATTTTATACTTCAAGGATTTCTATTTTCTTTACTTCGCTCGTAGAATTTCTATTTGCATTATTCACTCACTTCGTTCGTAGAAATTACACTTTGCTC
Source organism: [Candida] smagusa (assembly GCA_030566775.1). NCBI lineage: Eukaryota > Fungi > Ascomycota > Pichiomycetes > Serinales > Debaryomycetaceae > Kodamaea > [Candida] smagusa. Next base: position 70,033 of record JAKUAW010000013.1, on the reverse strand, counting down.
GTAGGTTTCGTAGGATTTCTATTTTCATTATTCACTACTCACTTTGTTCGTAGAAAGTACACTCACTTCGTTCGTGTATCTTAATGATCACTTCTCTTTCTCAAACTACTCAAATTATACAAAGAAGAAAAATCCTCACGGGAATTCACCTCATATGTATGGTTCTTTGTAATCTCATCACCAATCAACCCACCAATAGTACTCAATTGCCCTCCTCCCAAAGAATAAAGTTCAATCAACTTGTCACCATCCAAAGAAGCAATAATCTGAGTATTCTTGGAATCTAAAGAAAAATCTATAATAGTACTCTCAGCAGTAAAAGTCTGTATATGAGATAACTTGTCAGTCAACTCCAAAACCAAAAGCACCGGAGTGTTCTCAACACTCACAATAACCAAGTTTCTAGAGTCCACCTGTAAAGAAACAATCTTGCCAACCACAATCTCACGAATGGATTCTTCAGTGCGGAAACGAACTGGAGGCAAGTGGTCGTCCAGCAAAAACGACTCGACAAGAGGTCTCAATGCAAACTTCTGGACCAACTCGTTGTCGTACCACTTCCACAAACAGATGAAGTCATCCCCACCACCACTGATCAACAACGAAGGATCGTGGTGTGGGATATGCATGGAAGAAACAAACTCAAGATGCCCAAAGAGCCAGTTCTTGATCACGTATGCCTTCGGATAGTTGGTCACTCGGATGTGCTCGTCTCTGTCTGCGGTCAAGATAAACTTCTTGTTGTTGTAGGAGGTGATCAAGACATCACTCAACATGGAAACATGGCCCAAGATAGGAACCAACTCGCTTTCGGCAACTGGTGCTGCGTTGTCGATCGTGGTCGAGTACACGTCCCCGAACTTGTCTGCAACAAGCACCACGGAGTCGGTGTTGTCGACGGAAATGGCAGAAGGTCTCTTTGGGAAAGATTGGCGCTTGATGAGCGTAAGACAGTTTGGCTGTGAAAAATCCACCGCAAACACAATTACGGCTTTGTCGAAGTCGTTGGTTCCCACCAAGTGCGTGTCTTTGTCGGTCATCTGCAACGACCTGATGCTGCTGAAGAGGATGGCATCTGGATTCACGATCTTGGCTTTGGAGTCGTTATTCTTGATTTTCTTTTCAGTGATTTCGTAGTTTTCGTCTTTCCAGCTCCCGGCCACGGCCCCGGTTTGGAGGTTGAAGACCGTGAGGTTGTCTTTGGCGGCTGTGAAGAGGTGGGTGCCTGCGTTGTTGGTGGTGGTGACTTGGAATGGGTGCTTCATGGTGAAAAATGTGCGATGGGTTTTTGCGAAAAAACTACATGCATCGGAGTGTTTGGAGTTGACACCAAGAACTGCGAACACATTGAGAGTCAGTAATAATTCTATTCCTTTCAATCCTTCTTAGATTATCTGTCTCTCTCATTGTTATGCTTTTATGAATATTCATATTCATATTCCCAAGTCATTTTATTGCTCATGTCTTTAATACTCATTCAATCTCATCAATACACTAATTACTCATTTAATATTCATTCAGTACTCACTAATTATCGATTATCATTTAATTACTCTACTCTCACTTCGTAGTATCGTAGTGTTTGGTGTTCGTAGTTCATATATTGTTAATCTTTCTGACACATCTGCCTTGGGTAACTACTCACACCATCAATATCCCACATAATCATCAAACTCCTACCACCCTGCACATTCGCAGTGTTTGCTTCGTTACCTCCTCATCGCACTCTGCTCCAAAAGCATATTAACATCATTCAGATTAATCACCGCCCCCTTCTCAGAACACTTTGCCTTCGACTTCAACTCAGAACACAACCCGTCTATATCAATGTCGGTATACCTAGGATGCGAGGTGATGCGGTCCCAAATCTCCGAACATCTAATCGCCTTCTCCGGAGCAGGCACAACCTCATCCTCCTCCTTCACCTTCGTCGACTTCACAAAATCGTCAAACAAAACCCCTGTGTTTTCCGTGAGCGGATCATACACCGAGGCGGTGTTGTTAATGAAAACCATAGGGTCGTCCTGCCTTGGATAAGGTATCAGGTTCTTCTTGGGCTGTGTATACTGAACCTGGGGCTTTTCAAACTCCTGGCCTGTGCCAAACGCCAAGTCCACATCAAAGTTGTTGTCCATAAGAAACGACAAGTCCGGCTGCGTAGCTACGGCAGGCTTGCTGAAGTTGTCGTCAAAGTAGTCAAGAAAGCCATTTGCTGTGGTGCCGTAAAAGTTGGACGTAGGAGTCACCAAGTTGGACGCAGGCAGGTCGTTGGAGTGGTTCAACGCGGGGTACCCGCCAACGGACGAGGCCTCCGAAGCCTCGCCGTTTCTCTGGTACTTGGGAATCGGACACTCCTTGGTTCCGCACGCCTCGTTGAGGTCCGCGCAGAACGCATCCACCTTCTCGTCAAACTTGCCCATGAGATCGAGGTTGTTGTTGTGCTTGGGCTGGTACGACGTCGTGGACGCCACCGACGAGTCTGGCGACACCAAAAGGTTGTTGTTCAATGGCAGCGCAAACCCGTCGTAGCCTTCCAGCGCCTCCGACAGCGCCGACGCCAGTTTCTGTGCGTTGCCCGCGGATGACAAATTCATACGGGCCCACGGAAAATCAGCCTGTGCCTTGGTTCCCTCCACAGGCTTGTCAAACAGCGGCACGTACCCCCCGGTCTGCGGCTTGCTCAACTTGCCAACCTTGTTGGGTAACTTCAAGTCCAGAAAGTCGGAGTGCCCACGGTACCTGGACAACTCTCCCTTTAGTATATCAACTTGTGCTTGTAAAAAGTCGGATTCAGTACTAATCTTAATATTCATATCCTCAAGGGACTTCACCTTGTCCTCTAGCTCCTTCATTTTCTTCTCTTTACGTTCACGGTAAGCTCTCTGTGCTGCCCTATTCTGAGCAGTCCGCTTCAGCTTGGGTTCTGTGTCAATAGGCTTGCGCCCAGGGCGCGAGTTGGCCTTCTTATCATCGTGTGCGTCTGGAGAACTCAACTCCAGCATAACGTCTGAGATTCCTCGTTTATAATCACTCATGGTCAAGAAGAAAGTGGTTTACAATTTTAAAATTCTTGATTTATAAGCGTACTTTTCAAGGGGTTGCCAAAAAAGAAAGAATTTTTGATTTTGGATGCTGTGTTTCGGTAAATGTACGGTACTGTATCTTATCTGTCTTCGTCGAATCCTCCACTTTTATAAATAAGGATTCCGCTTTGTAATACATGAAACGTGCTTCTACTCTTGATAATTAGTAATCCTGTTGGTGCTGCGCATATTCACAAAAAAGAAATATTTCCTAGCTTCCGGTGGGTTTTTTTGCAGGTGGATGCTTCCTTTAACCCCACCATTTGGCGGATGATTGTGTAAGAATTGGCATGGTGGTGGTGTATGGTTGGGATGTAATAGTTGAGTGATAGTTGGGTGATGTTTGGGTGATAGTTGGTGATATTTGGGTGATGTGTTGGTTTTGAGTCATATGTGGATTTGACGTTTGGCTGCGAAAGCGAAAATAACGAACATTATGAACATAACTACGAACGAAGTGAGTAGTTGAGTTGTATGAGTTGTGTGTATGATCAGACGAACATAACGAACTACGAAAGAAGTGAGTAGTTAAGTAGTTGAGTTGTGTAAGTTTGTGAGTTATATGCATAATCAGAAATATTTATGAACATTATTACGAACTAACTCACTCACTTCGTTCGTAGTGAGTTGTGAGTTATGTGAGAGTCGAATAGAAACATTTAATTTTGTTCGTCGTTATGTAAGCGTAAGAGCATAAACATTTAACTACTCATTTCGTTCGTAGATCTCCATAACTGTATTAAAGGTCACTGTCTATGAGCAGGAATTAGGTATTTCTCTGAACAGTTCTTCTCGAACTACTTTGAATACTCTCATCTCCTTTTATCAGTTTCCACAAATATGTCAAAGTTCCAAAAATACAACCACGACGTACAAAAAGAGTATGTGAAGATGATCTCAAGATGCTTTGAATTTCGTAGTTTTGATATTCAACGAAACTACGATTAGTGACCATAAACTTCATGAACGTTTTTCTCTTTGTGTTGTCCATCACAAAGTGTATTTGAAGGGTATTTGCGAATACTCTTGTGTAAGGTGGTGAATATTGTACGTAGTGATTGATGGTTTGTGAATTATCTGATGGTTTGTGAATAATCTGAATCAGTCGATGATCGAACTCAAAAAGATCACCCACTGGATAATCCGACTCAGTGAATAATCTGACTCAGTGAAAATTTTCATGTAAATGAATCATCTGATTCAGTGACTATTATGATCTACTCAATGAATATTCTGATTTACAACTATATCATTGCTCAGTGAAAGATTGCCCAGAAGAGGAATAATACTGGACATAATATTAATTTCTTGATACCAAACATTCCGAGCTATTAAGATGTAAACTGAAAAAGAAGTTTTTACCAAGAGTATACGTATATCTTCGAAAATGTTTCAATTAAGAATGATCTTCGTTATTGTTTCACTACGAGTAATCTAAGTGTTTCAACGCATAACTCACTCACTTCGTTCGTGTTCGTTCGTCATGAGTTATGTTCCTTCGTAGAGTAATCTTCGTGAATGCTTCTACTCGTACTCGCATAACTCACTCACTTCGTTCGTGTTTGTTCGTCGTAATGAGTTATGTTCCTTCGTAGAGTAATCTTCCTGAATGCTTCTACCCGTACTCGCATAACTCACTCACTTCGTTCGTGGTATGTTCGTTTATCTTTTCGCAAAAATGAACATTACCCTACAAGACGATGAAAACTACATCGACATCACCACCCAACTATACACCTCCCTATCATCCATAACCAACCACAAGGTGGTTCTGCAACTCTCCTTTGATCCTCTCGAAGGTGCGCGTGCCGTGGAGTCAATGAACCCCAAACTAGACACAGGCATCATCGAGTTACTGCCGGAAGATATCAATTTCGACGTGACCCAGCCATGCACTGCATCCGAAGTGGTTGCCATAAACGATAAATTGATCCAATACACCATGAGCTGGTTCAACAGCAGTCTGTTGCCGATCACGGTGCTCAGCTGTCGGTACGTCCAATCGTTACTTGAAAACTACCAAAGGCTGAGCTCATCCAGCATGCACGAGCGGTGCTCGTTTGGAATCGCGGCGCCGCCGTTGCCAATGAAGGTGCTCCAGGCATTCATCGTCGGGTTGAGTAAATTCATCGACACTTGCATCACCATCGGAAAAAGCGTTTTGTACGACGAAGAAGACTTGACGTCGAGAAGCATGAGTCTTGATTTCTTGTCGGCCATCAACCCAGACGACGTGTTCGAGTTTTTGGATCAAGTCGTCGAGGAGTTGATTGCAAATGACGTCGACCAAAAACACCTCTTGATCAACCAGCTCTCTTTCATTAGAAACTTGAACAAGCTATCCGCCGTTTTAACTGCGAAGGTGTCGATAAACGAAAAGCAATCGTTGAGCTTCTCCTTCATCGACGAGATCATCAGCGTGCTGCAGACGTTGAGTGCGTTTCCACAAGGAAAAGTGCCGCCGGGCAGCTTCTCCAAGTTTATCCAAGTGCACCGGGACAACAACGTGATTCCTTCGGAGCTCTATGAAATTCCACGGGACGAGGCGTGGTCCACGCTCCAAGCCGTGTTCTCCAAGGTCAAGTCGTTTGTGGCCATCGCAGGCAACGTCTCCAGCATCAACCAATTGGAAAACATGCTCACGTTCGACATCCAGCACACCCTCGACCACGTCTTGGCGCGCGGCATCTTCCAGATCTTCTTGGTCCGCGACGACTCCTCGGTGTTGGGCTCAGACGTCTCCTTGGGGACGTTTGTCTTCCACAAAATCGAAAACGTGGTGGGCTACGGAACCCAGACCTTGAACCTCGAGTCCGCCGAGTGGAAGGATCTCATGGCCAAGCTCGAGCTGGCCATTTATCACAACTTGACCGTCCACGCCCTGAACCCGTGCAGGCAGCAGCAGATCACCTCTCGGAGCCTCGTCACTTGGGACTCCCTCCAGGTCACCTGGGAGAGCCTTGAAGCAGACGTCTTCCAGAACGCAAACATCGGCGATCTCTTGCCCAACGGCCAGATTGCATTCGCTGTCTCGCTGTATGTGTACTACTCCAAGTTGAACTCCATGATCGACTTGGTGCTCCACGGCATCGAGCTCCAGCTCTACGAAAACTACGAACTCTACTTGATGTACTGGTACGCCCTGTACTTGATCCAGATCCAGGTGGACCACATTTCCGGAAGAATCCACCAGATCATCGACTCCAAAATCCTCCGCTCCACAGAAAAACACTTTGTGTCCTCCTTGCTAGCCACCCAGAGATACAACTCCTCCTACAGAGTGGCCTCCTTGAATGCGCTTCGCGACTTAATCGAGGCTATTCGCTTGTACCAGATCGTCCTTACTTCTTTTGGTTGGATCAACTACGCTTCCGGGCCCTCCAACCTGTTGACTTCCTTCGAAAGAATCTTGACTCTTCGTTTGAAACCTTGGTCTCTGATCGGTGTTCCGGAGTTACCCACCTATGATCAATATATAAAGTCGCTTGATACCGCTTTTTTAAATGAGAAGCTGAATTATGACTCGGTTTTTCAAGTTATAGAGCAACGTTTAACATCCGCCAAAACTGGCTTTCAAGCTGTTTCCAAACTTGTTTCTACTGGTCACGACTTTGCTAATCCTGAGAGCGCTACTGATTGGTATGGAAAACTTATGAAGACTTCTATTGTATATTCTTTGGAACTTCGGTCTCTCAAAAAGCTTGTTCTGCTGGATTTTGATAAAACTTCTTATAAGGTAGTGCAAGACGTTGGATATCATAGTTATTTTCCGATTATTCGGGTTAAGAAGAATAGTTGATTTTGCTATTTTAGTAAAAAAACGAAGAAATGATAATAAAATGAGTGCAAATTTAAAAGTGAATAAAAGAGTGCAACAGTGAATAAAAGAGTGCAAAAGTGAATAAAAGAATGCAAATTAACGAATAGAAGCAAAGTTTATTCATTTATATAACTTATTAATAATAGAATTATCTGCAATTTGCAATTGAACGATTTTGACAATTGAAGTTTATGTCTATCATCTCTTAAAACTATAGCAGCGTTTTATAAAACTATTAAAATATAACAGTGTTTTATAATAACTATTAAAACATAACAGTACTTTATAACAATTATTAATATAACAGTAATCTACCAACGTGAATGTATTCACTTTGTGAACTGGTTGGTTCTATCACAAAGTTGTCGCTTATAAACTCATAACTCACTTCGTGCGTTGAAGAATTGATGAGTCGATGAGTCGGTGGGCAAATGATTATAATCTATTATCACAACTCACTTCGTGAGTTGTTCTTTGCTAATCTTACCTAAAACCCCCTCACACTCAACCACCTCCCTACCAATCACCTCGCCATTCTCAACAGCAACCCGAACATCCTCGTATATCCCATCCACGGCATCCTTCACCGCTTGGAGCGTGGCACGCATCTTGCGAAGGGCTTCCAACTGTTCATCTGTGTCCACGTGACCCGTCATACAAGCCAATCAGAAAACAAATTTTTCTTCAAAAAGCCAATGTCTACGTCGATAGTCCGTACCATTAAGAACATCTACTCTTCTGGGCTCAGAAGAGCAGCATGGCAGATCCAACACCACAACGATACCAAGAGAGGTACGTTGGTCGGTGAAGACGACTACGGTAACAAGTTCTACGAAACTGACGTACCCGAAGAAATCCACTTGAGAACCAGATGGGTCGAGTACGCTGACTGGGGCATTGATATGTCCAAGGTCGAGCCAGGATGGCATTACTGGTTGGGTTATGGTACCAACACCCTTCCAAGCGAGTTGACCGGTGATCAAAAAACTACTAGAGCATATCCTTTGCCTGAAAAGCACAAGATGAATTTGACCAATACTTCTGGTGCTTATGTTCCGTATAATACTGCTAAGCCAAAGCATACTTCTTGGGAGCCTGTGGTTGCTAGTAGAAGCTAACGTTAACAAACGACAACAAACGAACAAACGAACGAAGTGAGTTTGTTAATGAGTTTTAATCATTCATATTCTTATTTTAGTAAGATTTAGTTGTGAATCAACATTTATATTGTAATTGATAATTGTAGGTTTAAGTTTATTAGTTGGTAAGTTTATAAATTTATTAGTTGGTAAGTTTATAAGTTGATAATATTATAAGTTGGTAACTTTAAAAGTTGATAACTTCATAAGTTGTTTAGTTGTTCATTGTCAATTGTCAATTGTCAATTGTTAGTGGATTTGTAAGTCATATGATATATTTGAATCATTCATGTCATCACAAAAATAAACAGTCAATCATATATTCAAATCTCTAATTACTTGTAAAATTATAAAATAATTAACTTGTTTGGAGAGTTCTATACAAAGCCTTTTAAAAGCTAGTTTCGTAGTAATACTTTACAGGTAAACTCACTTTGTGAGTATTGTATAATAATTGATCTTTGAGTATTCATATATTAATAATTGGCAAACTCACTTTGTCAGTATTCGTATTAATATTTGGTAAACCCTCTTCGTGGGATTATTCTAAAGTTGTACTATAGTCGTGAGTTTACTCTAAAGTTGTACTATAGTTGTAGTTCGTGAGTTTATTCTTTAGGTGATCTCGTGAGTTTATTCGATTTAATTTTCAATGACTGAAAAACCAGCCTTAGCCAACGAAGCCGTCTTCGTCCAATCCGCTCCCGTTCCAGATGACTTTGTCAAGGTCCAAGGTATCGACTACTCCAAGGACAACGCCTTCAACATGAACGCCGTCGATTTGATCGCATCGATGAAAACCATGGGCTTCCAAGCATCATCGGTCTCCAAAGCATGCGACATCATCAACGAAATGAGAGGATGGAGAGGAAAACACGTAGACGAGCTCCCCGAACACGAACGCAAAGGAGAGTTCGATGACCAAGGGTTCCAGAAATCCACCATTTTCATGGGCTTCACCTCCAACCTCATCTCATCGGGCTTGAGAGACACTTTGCGATTCCTCGTCCAGCACAAAATGGTCAGCGCAGTGGTGGCCAGTGCCGGAGGAATCGAGGAAGACTTGATCAAGGTGTTGGCCCCTACGTACATGGGAGAGTTTGCGCTTCCGGGCAAGTCGTTGAGAGAACAGGGTCTCAACCGTATTGGGAACTTGTTGGTGCCCAATGAAAACTACTGTAAGTTTGAAGAGTGGATTGTTCCCGTGTTGGACAAGTGCTTAGAGGAGCAGGAGGAGGCCATGAAGACGTTGGGGTCGGAGGGCCTCAACTTCGACCTGGACGCCGTCTGGACTCCTTCCAAGTTGATCGACAGGCTCGGCAAGGAAATCAACGACGAGTCCCTGGTGTTGTACTGGGCCCACAAAAACAACATCCCTGTGTTCTGTCCGGCGCTCACCGATGGCTCAATCGGAGATATGTTGTTTTTCCACACTTTCAAGGCCTCCCCTCAACAATTGCGGCTTGACATTGTGGCGGACATCCGCAAGATCAATTCCATGTCCATGGAGGCCTCCAACGCGGGAATGATCATCCTCGGAGGTGGTCTCATCAAACATCACATTTGTAATGCATGTTTAATGAGAAACGGTGCGGACTACGCTGTCTACATTAACACCGGCCAGGAGTTCGACGGTTCCGATGCCGGTGCTCGTCCCGATGAGGCAATCAGTTGGGGAAAAATCAAGGCTGATGCAAACGTTGTTAAGGTGTATGCGGATGTTCTGGTGGTATTTCCTTTGATTGTTGCTGCTACTTTTGCTGCCAAGAAGCCTGAATAGAGATGTAGAGAATAACATGAGTAGATAAACGGTAACGAATAGGCTTGGAAAAAGCCATTTGTTTGTTTCAGAGTCAATTCCACAAATCCCTCAAGTTATCGATGTATTTGGGTTGAAGAGTAAATGAAACGATAAGAGCAAATAAAATGATGGGATGAAACGATAACAGCTCAGAACTAAGAAATGAATAATCAGAACAATCTTTGTTAATTCTAGATTGTTGCTCACGTCAATCACTGCGTTCTTGATGTTCCGAGTCAAATGCCACACCAAAGATAACACCTTTGAAGCCCAGTCATTACTAATCTAACACGAGATCTCGACAAAAATAGCACCGCTCCTTCCGTTTTAAGATAGCCGTTAGTGGCATTGTTTGTGTAATCATATATTGCTTAAAGTCCTGTACAGAACTACGTCCAAACTATATAAGACAAAGTCAAAATCTCATCAAACACCAAGATGTCGAATATCGAAGAAATTTTAAAAGGAATTCAAACTGCATTGGCCACCATGGAGGCAGCTTCTGTCAAGACCGAAGCTGCTCCTGCTGTGCAAGTGAGCACCACCCAAAAGCTCGAGCAATATGCCCATGAGTACATTGACTTCACTTATGCTGCGCCAACCATCTACCATGTCGTGGACTACTTCAGCAAGAAGTTGGACAAGGCCGGCTTCTCGTACATCAGCGAAAAGGGCGAATGGTCCACTTTGAAGCCAGGCAAATATTACACCACCAGAAACGGCACCAACTTGATTGCGTTTTTCGTGGGTAAGGACTGGACTCCACAAAAGGGATTGGGTGTGATTGGCTCGCACATCGATGCTTTGACCACCGTGGTTAAGCCAGCCTCCATCAAGAACGATGTCGACGGTTATGAATTGTTGGGTGTGGCTCCATACGCAGGAACCTTGAACGAGCTTTGGTTCGACAGAGACTTGGGTCTCGGTGGCCGTGTTTTGATCAAGAAGGACTCCAAGATCACCGCCACCTTGGTGGACTCCACTCCAAACGTCGTTGCTCACATCCCAACCTTGGCTCCTCACTTTGGTGCCCCTGCAAACGGCCCATTCAACAAGGAAACCCAGGCCGTGCCGGTGGTTGGCTACTCCTCCGGCCCAATTGCCGAGGCTACCGACGACGAAAAGAAGGCTCCGTTGTACGGCAAGCACTCCTTGAAGTTGTTGCGTTACGTTGCCAAGTTGGCCGGCGTCGCTGTCTCCGATATTGTCCAATGGGACTTGCAGTTGTACGACGTCCAAAAGGGTACTATCGGTGGTCTCGACGGTGAGTTCTTGAACGCTCCAAGATTGGACGACAGATTGTGTTCTTTTGCCGCCGTGGCTTCTTTGTTGGAAGCTGACGCTGATGGCTTGTTGAAGTCCGACAGTTTTGCTGTTGTGGACCTTGTCAACCACGAAGAAGTTGGCTCTTTGACCAGAGAAGGTGCCAAGGGTGGTTTCTTTGAAACCGTCGCCCTGCGTGTGATCTCTTCCGACTACTACAAGTCTTCCAGAGACGCTCAAGAAGATCTTAGATTGGCTTTTGCTAACACCATCATTCTCTCCGCTGATGTTATTCACATGTTGAACCCTAACTTCTCCAATGTGTACTTGGAAAACCACAAGCCTCTTCCAAACACCGGTCTTACTATTACTTTGAGTCCGGATGCCCATGTTGCTACTGATGCTGTCGGTGTTGCTTTGGTTGAGCAATTGGCTAAGATTAACGGCGATACCATTCAATACTTCCAAATTAGAAATGATTCCAGATCTGGCGGTACCATTGGTCCTTCTATTTCTTCTCAAACTGGTGCCAGAACTATTGATATTGGTATTCCCCAATTAGCCATGCATTCTATTAGAGCTACTACTGGTTCTCAAGATGTTGGTTTGGGTGCCAAGTTTTTCAAGGGTTTCTTTGCTAACTGGAGAGAGACTTATGATAAGTTTGATGATTTGTAAACTCCAACTCTCAAACGAAGGGAGTTTGTGAGTTGATGAGTTTGTGGTTTGAAAATTACAAACAAAGCCACAAGCGAAAACAAGCGAACCACAAACAAGTAAAAATTGAATACGATATATAACGATTAAACTCAATACGATTAATGTCGATGTAGATGAGTATATAATGTTGATACTTAATACGAAAGAAGTTCCAGAGGTCATTCTGATAGAATGAAGGAAGACGATACACAATTCCATAAATGCCATAACACAATTATCTAACAATTGTATAAACAAGAATAAACAAGAATACACAATACCCAACGTCTACGGAAACCTGGTAATCTTATGGAAAGTAATCAATAGTTAATGTTGTAGCGGTACACATAGTTGATCACTATTTCTCCAATCGCGAATTCTTTTAAATTCTAACAATAGACTGTAGTCACGCAAGGATCAATAATTAATCTACTGCAGTCAATGTAATTACGCTCATACCACTACTTTCATGTTACTTGTATCATACTCTTAGATTACTCTTATACTGCTCTCAGATTACTCATTCTTATATTACTCACTCTCATATCACTTACAATTTTATTACTCACAATTACATAACTCATAATCACAAACCTCTAAACACTAACACACATATCATTCACAAACCTCTAAACACTAACACACATATCATTCACAATCAATCTACTCTCAACCAATCTACTCTCAACCAATCTACTCACTTCGTTCGTAGATTGATTGTTCGTGATTGAATGCGCTACCATTCCACATTTTTTATCCAAACAGATCATAAACAACCATGGGTATGTCAATTGTCTCCGGTACACCAGTCACCACCACCAAGCGCTCAATCACTAACCATCTAGCACCTCCCAAGAAAATGAGCTTGGAGGAGTTCATCAAGAATGATAGTAAGTACGAATCATACGCATAAACCTACTAACAAACAGCTTATGGAGGCTCCTGGGCAGATGATGAGATCGACATGGCGTCGATCTCCGTGCCAATTGAACGGGGGGCGGCGCACTTCCATGATTCATACGGCAGTGGCGTGTTTGGCCGTCGTCGGCAGTCCGCTTCGTACGACAACGGTGGCCCCTACATTGTAAAGCTCCTCAACTTACCTGTCACATCCAACGACTCGTTTGTGGACGACTTGTTCCACTCCAGATTCACCCAGTTTGTCAAGTTCAAGATTGTGGTGGATCCGTCCAGCAAGATCTTGGAGACTCACATCATCAAAAAGGTGTGCTTTGTTGAGTTAAAGAATTTCCAGGATTTGGCCAGGGTGTTGAAATGGACCGATCTCTACTACACCGAGAGTCGTAAGTTAGTGGTGGAGTTGGCGGACTTCGATGATTTCCAGTATTGCATTCAATTTAACGAACAGCATGCCCAAGAAATCGAAGAAATACAACGTGACTTCATAGCTGGGAAACGTTATGACAGAAGAAACTCAGACCACCAACGCCCTAACCCCTTTGGCACAGCCAGACCGGTGGATATTAAGCCCAAAGCTCCTGTAAAGCCAAAGCCAAATCCTTTCGGTGATGCGAAACCGGTCGATACCTTGCATATTCAACAAGAGATAGAAAGAAGACACCAGGAGGGCTCATCCAGAAGAGGCTCCAACCACGAACTGCGGCCTCCTGTTCAGATCTTGAAGAGAGAAAAGACGCCAGAAGAACAGAAGGTTCCTAACGTCTACGATACTACAAAGCTGCTTGCAGAGCTCTTGAGTGAGAAACCCGATGCTCAGAACGTCCGGCGTGCAGCGGTTGCAAAGGAGCGTGTTGCGAAGGAGGTCAAGCCTGTCGTCTTGAAGAAGAAGGTACCCACTTTAGTTACTTCTGACGTGCAAGAGCCTGAAATGCTGCAAGAGCCAAATGCGGAAAAACCTGTGGATGATAGGCCTAACTTTAAGAAGCAGTTCTCTGAGCTTATTAGCAAAAACAAGGATTCTCGGAAAAGCAAGCCTTTGAAGGGTCCGAAGGGGAGAAAGGATGAAAAGAAGGATGATGGTAAGAAGTCCAAAAAGAAGGTGGATTTGAAATCGGATGGTTTGAGATCAGATGGTTTAAAGAATGGTAAGCTGGAGGTTAAGAGAAAGGAATCTCCAAGATATAAGGGTGGAAAGGATGAGAAGCTGGGTGAATCTGAAGATTCCAAGAAAGAGTTTAAGAAGGATTTCAAAAAGGATTCTAAGAAGGATTCTAAGAAGGATTCTAAGAAGGATTTTAAGAAGGATTCCAAAAAGGATTCCAAGAAAACAGAATCAAAAGAATCAACAACAGAGCCAAAGGAATTAACAGAACCAAAGGAATCGACAGAACCAAAGGAATCAACAGAACCAAAGGAATCGACAGAACCAAAGGAATCAACAGAACCAAAGGAATCGACAGAACCAAAGGAATCAACAGAACCAAAGGAACCTAAAGAAACTTCGAAAGACTCAAAGTCAAAATCTGCTTCCCCTAAACTTGAAACTACCAAGAATAAGTCTAACAAACCAGATGAATCTAAGGAGGATAAATCTAATGTGGGTAAATCTAAAGTGGAGAATGGAGAGGTGAAAGCAAGGAATGGAAGAGGCAGAGGTGGTTTCAGGCTGCGTGGAAGAGGAAGAGGAAGAGGTAACTTCAATCTTCATTATGTAAGAAACAAAGAAGCGGTAGCTTCTGAGTAGGATAGGGATCATAGATATATTAGAGATGGAAACTACGAGCCAATAACTGTGAGTGGGCAGTGACGGTAAGTGTTGTAGAAGTGACGGTGTTGTAAAAGTAAAGGTGAGTGAGAAGTGACAGTGTGTGTTGAAAAGTGACAGTGTTGAGAAGACAATTTCTGACAAAGTAAACATTTCTGAACCAAGTGAACAGTATTGTATTAAATATTCACAAAACCGAGCTCTTTAAACTACTGTAACATACGTATATGTTTTTGACCAAGAATCACTATCAAAGTAAACTCTGCAAGCACACCATAATAATGACAAGGTATGTACTGCAAGATACATCTACCAAAAATATACCCATAACTGCATGATGTTATCTACTGCAAGATCTCAATATTCAATTAATTATCTAGTCACTCCAAACTACATAGAACTCTTGATAGTCCATAATCACCATGCTATTCATATGTTGTCAATTGAAAATAGGTTAGGAAACTTTCGAATTTCACTATCTTATGATCTATTAATTTCATATCGTCTATATAAAATAATGACATCGTCAATTGAGTTTAGTTATATTAGACAAGTGAGGTGAATGGTATTTGAGTTTAAATTTTAGGATAATTGGATGGTTCTTGATGACCAAATGGTTAAGTTGACTAACTCTGTTATAGTGGTTATCGACTCACAGCTGCAAACTCTCGAACTTTCAACTCTCAAACTCACATCTTTCGTTTGAGAGTTTGAGATCAACCGCAGCTTACTAACTCTCAACCCCTCAAACACCCAAACTCACATCGTTCGTTTGAGAGTCTGAGAGATCTACAACCATACTCATTCGTTAATATAACTAACAACTATCATAACAAACTCATGTTGTTCGATACAACGTCGTAATAACTCATCTTATTATAAAATGCCAGAATCCCTCAACAGATTCTCCAAAATAGTCTCCCTAACAGCAGCAAAAACCAATTGAATATTCAGGGTATCAGTAGCCTGAGTCACATGAGGATAAATGTTCAAACCAGAACGGTTAACTTGAGTGAATCTCCACAAAATATACTTTGCAGCCTTGTTAATATTGTTACCACCAGTGTAATCGGAAAAGTGGTTTTCCAAAGGAGAATAAGGAAGTTTTTCAGCAAAAACATCAATCTTATTCAAGAACAAGACTATGGAGGTTCTTGCAAACCAACGCAGGTTAATGACCGATTCGAATAACGCAAGCGACTCCTCCAATCTGTTTTGGCTGTTTTCCTCCAACAAAACCTGATCGTACTCGGAAAGGGCCACACAGAAAATGATCAACGTTACGTTGTCGAAGCAATGGATCCACTTCTTACGCTCGGACCGCTGGCCACCCACGTCGAACATGTGCACGTTCAAGCCGCCGTCCATCTGGAAACGGAAGTCAAAGATACCCGAGGTCTTTTTACGGGTGCGCAAAACATCAGACAACAGAGGAATATAGTCAGGACTGGTGATTCTGTCCAAGTCGCTCAAAAAGTAGTCTGTGGAGTCGACAAGGTAAAAGTTGGACTGCTGGTAACGAATGAACTTCTTCACCTCAGGCAAATTATAAACCTCGTTGATTTTGGCGGCAATGTGGGGGTTGAAGTCTTCCTCTGTGTCTATCATGAACTCATACTCCAAGATTTGATTCAAGTCGTCGTACTCAATCACTCCAGTGGACTCGTTTCCTGCAGCCGGGTCCAATGAGCCTTCTTCAATGATTTGAATCCGGTCGTTTTCCTTAATCAACTCTGGCTGTAAGTCGATAATAGCGTTGATCACTGTCTTGATACAGCTGAGAATATTCTTATACACAAACGGCTTGTACTCCTGCAACTCCTCCCTGCTGTACCCGTTCTGGTGCAAAATCTTCATTTGCTTTACAATCGTGGACTTTCCAGACTCCCCACTACCGAGGAGCAAAACCTTAATTTCACGGCCCCGGGAGTTCAGCGTCAGGTGCGACTCCGCGATGCTCTCGTCTCCTCCCAACGTGTTGGTGTGTGGGCTCGTGGGCGCCGATATATTGCGGGAAAACCCATTCGAATTGTCTGACGAGTCCGAAGAAACGTTCTTGGTGGCCGTGGCGACCGATGCCTTTTTCTCTAATGCTTCTCTTTGCTGTTGACGCTTGTTGCCTCCGTCGCTGGCCGACACCTTCTCGTTGGAGTCCTTGGATGCGCAGCCTCCCATGATCAACCCCAATCAATTACTATAAAAAAAAAGGAGAACGATTGTGTGTTTTTTCAAAACGTGAAAATTAGCCTGAACTTTTTTAAGGCGTTTCCTACTTGGGAATGATTCGCGTAGAGAATGCTTTTATCCTACACTAGACGTATTGCCTGAAACATTATATAGCTTGCGTGATGCCCAATTAAATGGCCTTATTCCTCTTGTCCATCAGCTTTGTGTATTTAACCGCTTCATTCAATGTTCCACTGGAGAATGACCACAATATCTACAAGCACTCACGCTGCCCAAAAAACGTACATTATCAACTTGGTACCTCATCTTTGATCGGCACTCGATTATATTTTGTGTTCTTCTACAAACGGTAAAATTGGCTGCGACTCCCCCTTCAACCTTTTCCGAATGGAGTTTTAGTGTCCCCTTCAGTCTTTCCAAATGGGGTTTTGTTGGAAGGTTTGTATAAACCCTCTTTCGAGTGCGAGCTTTCTAAGTTTTCTGTTTTCCCTGAGTTGTCTCTTTTTCCTATATTACCTTCAGTTTTCCCTAAATTACCTTCGGTTTTCCCTAAATTACCTTCGGTTTTCCCTAAATTACCTTCGGTCTTTCCAATGTTACCCTCTGTTTTTCCTGGAACCTTGGTCACTCCTTCAGTCTTTCCAAATGGGGTTTTAGTGTCGCCTTCGGTCTTGCCGT
This sequence comes from [Candida] smagusa, assembly GCA_030566775.1. NCBI lineage: Eukaryota > Fungi > Ascomycota > Pichiomycetes > Serinales > Debaryomycetaceae > Kodamaea > [Candida] smagusa. The sequence continues at coordinate 52,677 of JAKUAW010000013.1, read as the reverse complement.
ACTTTGTATCCTTGCTCATTTTTATTTGTTTGTGAAATTCAATGAAACGAGAACACTATAGCTACGGTGCAGTGGAACTTAGAATTTGCGTCAACATGCACGAGATTGAAGAGTTTATGAATTGTCTCGCAATCGAACGAAGTGAGTGGTTCGATAAGCGTTCACCTAATAATTTGTATTGCAAATCTCTATTCGTTCGATAGTTCACCTAATAACTTGTATTATCACAAATACAAATCTCTATTCGTTCGATAAGCGTTCACATAATAATAACTTGTATAATCAAATCACTCTCTACACCAATTATGTAGTCATTTTATTACTATAAACTACTGCAATTGGAATTATGCTATGACCAAGAAATGACAGTTGTGCCTATAGAAGGAGTGTTTGAGCAATTTATCTTACAATCACAACAACGATTGAACGTAGAGAGTACTTTATACAGAAGACACTAAATGTAGTGCTCGCAGCATGAAGAACAAAGTTCGTAGTGTAATATAGAGTCGACCAAACAGTACTCTTCATTCGTAGTACATCTTCGTTCGTAGAGTATCCTTGTTCGTAGTTGTACCAAACAGACTCACTTCGTTCGTACTGTTTGTGTTTGTGTTTGTTGCTCTTGTAACCTCTTCCTCTCCATCCTCCTTCTCTTCTTCGTCTCAAACTCATGCCATTCCCCTCTCACCTCCTTCAAAAACGTCAACGGCTCCGGCTTCGGATCCTCGGTAAAATAAACATGATCCAATGCTTGCTCTGCAGTTAACCTGTTCTTTGGGTTCATCGCCAACAACTTCTCGGCCAAATCAAAGGCCAGGCTCGACGTCAACACATTCTGGAAGATCTTCCGGAACCGGTTCTTCAAATTCACCTTGGGCTTCAACATCTCAAACCACGGCAAATTCGCAATGTCCGGCCACTCAGACATCGTGGGAGTCCCCATGATACTGAAGATCTTGGTGATTTGGCTGATCTCGTCGCTTCCCTGAAAAACAGCGCTCTTCAGATAAAGCTCCATGAGAAGACACCCCACGCCCCAGATGTCCACCTCGCGGCCGTAATCCGTGGCCCCAAGCAAGAGCTCCGGCGGACGGTACCAGATCGTGATCACCCGGTTCGTGTAGTCCGGGCTCTCGCCGTTCTTCAAGATCTTCATCTGCCTGGCCAACCCAAAGTCTGCAATCAGAAGCCTGCCGGCGCTGTTCACCAAGATGTTGGAGCCCTTGATGTCCCGGTGGATGATCCGCTTGCGGTGCAAATAGTTCAATCCCTCCATCAACTGCCGGAAAAGATACTTGCGGTGTCCGTCGTGTAGCTTCAACTCGGGATGCGTCAACAACCCAGTGAGATCGTGGTCCATGTAGTCAAACACCATGTAGATCATCCCGTGGTCCACCATCATCTCAAGAAGCCCCACCACATTAGGATGGTGGAACGACTGGAGCAACTTGATTTCCCGGAGCGCCGTGATTGGAAATCCCTCTTTCTCGCTTTCCAACCGCAACTTCTTCATTCCCACGTACTCCCCGGTGTTCACGTTCGTTGCCTTATACACTTTTCCGTACGTTCCTTCTCCAACCTGCTGGACTATCTTATATGCGTCCCCAGGCTTGATTGTTTTAATGCAATATATCTGCAGAGGTCTAACCTTCTCTTCCTCTACTAACGGCTTTTTGCGGAATCCCCGTCCTTCCAGCGGTCCTAGTGGTCGTTTGACTCCTCTGGGTTCTTTTCCCCGTAGTTGTGCTGGTCCTGACGGTAATTCCCGACGTGGTGGAGCTTCTTTTCTGCCTTTAATTTTTTTCTTTTTATTGGGTCCGGTTGGTCTTTCACGGAATTCCTCTCTGTATTCTGAGTAATCGCGGGGGTCTCTTGAGTCGCGGGGGTCTCTTGAGTCGCGGGGGTCTCTTGAGTCGCGGGGATCTCGTGAGTCCCTAGAGTCTCTTAAATCTCTTTGGTCTCGTGAGTCTCGTGAGTCCCTAGAGTCTCTTAAATCTCTTTGGTCTCGTGAGTCTCGTGAGTCCCTAGGGTCCCTTGAATCTCTTGGATCTTTTTGGTCTCTTGAATCTCTTTGGTCTCTAGAGTCCCTGGAATCTCGTGAATCTCTTTGGTCTCTAGAGTCTCTAGAGTCTCTGGAATCTCGTGAATCTCGTGAATCTCGATAATCTCTTTCATATTCTCTGTAGTGGGACTCTCTTGGGTCACCTCTGGGGTCTCTTTTATCTCTGGAGTCACCTCTGGGGTCTCTGTTATCTCTAGAATCTCTATTATCTCTGGGGTCCCTACCATCTCTACCATCTCTACCTCTTGGATCTCTACCATCCCTTCCATCTCTATAATCCCTATGGTCTCTTTGGTCCCTTCCATCTCTTGGGTCCCTTTGATCTCTATAATCTCTTCCTTCTCTATCTCTTCCATCTCGATAATCACGGGAATCTCGAGAATCACGGAAATCTCGCGACTCCCGCATCAAGTCTCGCGCATCTCGATACTCCCGCCCAGACTCACGAGACTCGCCCTCATAATCACGGCTTCTGAATTCATCGCCACGCCGATTCCCCTTGAACCCGCCGCGGCCCTTGCCCTTGAACCCTTTGCCGTTCGAGCTTCCCCCTTGGTAATCCCGATTGGTGTCTCGCCCGGACCGAGGTCCTGTAGGTGGCGGTCTATACCTATCTGACATATTCACAAGGCTGTTTGGTTTTTGTTTTGGCAAAACTTTTCTTGTGGGCAAAAGTTACCCGGAAAAACTTATCGACCCTGATTACTTCTATATAAATTTACGAGGGCGATGAAGTTGTGGTCGCAGCATGTAGTTGGGGATGATTTGGTTTGATATTGATGATCGTGATCGTAATTATTGTGATTAATAATTGATAATCATGTTATAATTGATAATCATGATATAGATAATTCATAGATATCATGATAATTGATAATCATAATAATCATATTAATCATAATAGTCATAATAATCATACTCAATAATAATCAATACGTTACTCAATACCAATACCAATATCATGTCAATATCAATACCAATATCAATACCATCTAGATTAGATATTCAAATATCATCATCAATATCTATCACAATCATATCAATAACTAATAACCACATCAATAACTAACCTTGTCATAACTAACCCTATCAATAATAACCATCATTATATCAATACTCATAAATACTAATACTATCCTCCCTATCACTAATCCGCAACGTCATCAAAATTTTTGTTTAAAAATTAATTCAGGAGAATGGTAAGTACAAGAATGCACAACACCACAACTAACATATAGATTGGCAAGGTAGTTCACATAGGAATTGATCTTACGTTGGCTTCGGCATTTTTGGCTGGAATCAGAAGAAACACGGGTCTCAGTCCGAATGTCGATAGTTTTGAGAATGAAAACGCTAGGTATTACTCAGGTAAGTATTTGGATTTTGGGGAGAAGGTTTTTGATTTTAGCGTTGCGTTTTTAGGTTCGTCGGATTATTTTAGAAGGAAGTAAAGGCGGTCGGCGAGATATTGTGAGTATCGAGCGTAGCGAGATAATCTGAGAGAATATCGAGGGTATTGGGTGCTAATTCGAGTGCAAATTTTATTGCTCAAGAGTGGCGTGATATTTATTGTGAGTGTATAATTCTAGAAATAGTAGTATATTGCGAGTTTTCATCAAGCGTATAGTTGTTAATGGAGGCGTGGCGTAATAAGCGAGGAATGTGAATCATATTCTCGATACTTGTTAATTACGATATACAACTGAGAATACATCATACATGAGAATTAATACGATGAATTTAGCTGAACGACAAAATGAGTGATTTGAAATTGAGGTTTTACGAGATACACCAAAGATAATAGTGTATTGATTTATTTTTACAAAAATGAACCAACTCCCTTCGTTCTTTTGAGTCTGCTAATATAGTCTGTTCGTTTGAAGTCTACTAATATAGTCTGTTCGTTTGAAGTCTGCTAATATACTCTGTTCGTTTGAAGTCTGCTAATATACTCTGTTAGTTTGAAGTCTGCTAATATACTCACTTCGCGTTTGCTACTCATAAACAAACTCACTTCGTTCGTTCGTTATCTCTATCTGGTATATTAAATATTAAACACCCTACTCAACAGTAACAGACTTAGCCAAGTTTCTTGGAAAATCAACATCAATACCTCTATTAACAGCCAACCAGTAACTCATCAATTGCAAAGGAATAACATTCAACAAACCTTGTAAACAATCAACAGTCTCTGGAACTTCCAAAGTCTCGTGCACCTTATCATTAGAAATAATAGCATCCCCCTCGTTGCAAATAACAATTGGTCTACCGTCTCTTGCTGTAACTTGGTTAATAGCAGACATCACCTTAGGGAAAAGGGAATCTCTAGTGGCAAAAGCAATAATTGGCAATTGATCGTCAACCAAAGCTAACACACCATGCTTCAATTCACCAGCCAAAACACCTTCAGAGTGCATGTATGAAATTTCCTTAATCTTCAAGGCACCCTCCAAAGCAGTGGCATGTTGGTAACCTCTACCCAATAAAAGTAAAGACTTTTGGTGGTTCAACGTAGAATCACATAATTGTTTTATCTTATCTTCCAACTTCAACACCTTCTTGATTTGTTCAGGAATCTTTTGCAAACCTTGGATGATTTCTCTGTGTCTTTCAACTCTAGAAATAGAGTCGTTAGAAAGGGAAAGAGCAAACATAACCAATGCAATGTACTGAGAAGTGTAAGCCTTAGTGGAGGCAACACCGATTTCTGGACCGGCGTTGATGTGCACACCACAGTGGGTTTGTCTGGACATAGAAGAACCAACACTGTTGACAATACCAACAGTCAAAGCACCTCTGTCCAAACAGTATTGCAAGGCCAAGATAGAATCGGCAGTTTCTCCGGATTGCGAAACAAAGACACAAGTGTCATCTCTGAAGACAGGAGATCTTCTGTCCAAAAAGTCCGAAGCCAACTCAACAGAAACTGGGATTTCAGTCAATTCCTCGAAAATCGATCTGGTGGCCAAACAAGAGTGGTACGAAGTACCACAAGCAATCATGATGATTCTTCTGCATCTTCTGATGGTTGGCAACCATGACTTCAATCCTCCCAAGGTAACCACGTTATTGTCAAAGTCGATTCTACCTCTCATGGTGTTGAAAGTAGAGTCTGGTTGTTCGAAAATTTCCTTTTGCATAAAGTGAGAGTAAGCACCCTTCATGATTTCGTTCAATTCCATTTCTAAAGTTTGGATTTGTCTGGTGCTGGACTCACCGGCAACCTTCTTGGCTCTGTGGATGTGCAACTCACCATCGTAAATGTGTGCGATATCGTCATCTTCCAAGAACAAAACCTTCTTGGTGTGTTGAACAACGGAAGCTGGGTCAGAAGAGAAGAAAAACTCCACTGGCATTGGAATACCATCATCAGCCAAGAAAGCTCTGGATTGAGAGGTTCTCAAGTTGGATTCGCCCTTAGCAATTGGCAACAAGCCCAAGGAGTCCGACTTCTTGGCTGCTGGAACTGGGGCTGGCTTGTTTTCTGGAAATTCAACGTCCACAACGTCAACCTTCAACTTCTTGTCAGTCTTGACACCAACCAACAATGGTGAACCCTTTCTAGTACCACAGATTTCTCCTGGGTAGTGGCTGGACTTGACCAACAAACCATAAGAACCTTCCAACTCAAACAAAACTTGCTTGGTTAATTCGTTAAAGTCAAGGTTGTTGCCAGCCTCGACGTTGGAGTCGTAAACGTACTTGAACAACTTGGCAATACATTCAGTGTCGGTGTCGGACTCAAACTCAAATCCCTTGGAGGTGAGCAAGGTCTTCAATTCCTTGTAGTTGGTGACAATACCGTTATGCACGAGAATAAACTCTCCGCTAAGATCAGATCTTTGAGGGTGTGCATTGGCAACGGCTGGTGGACCGTGGGTGGCCCATCTGGTGTGCGCAATACCAACGTGGTTGTCAAACACAACACTCTTGTCCAAGGATCCACCGTCAATCTTTTCTCTCAAAGCCTTGACCTTACCTGGGGTCTTAACAATAAAGTTCTCGGTCTTGGAATCACCATCAATGGCAACACCTGCGGAATCATAACCTCTATATTCCAATCTTTGTAATCCTTCGAGAAGGTTGTCAATAATTTCGCCTCTGGTTCTATCAACCAAAAAGTTAATGTAGCCAAAAATACCACTACACTAGTTAGTACACTCCAATATACGCGTTAATGTCACATACCACATAATAAAAAGTCTACAGTATTAAAGATTATTTTGCGAAAAGACACGATACTTATACTGATCTCAAGGTATTTTTAGACCTTCACACGCTTTTTCTTGGACTTGTTTGTTTTTTGTCCTGTTATGTCGGATTTCTTTTTTTCTCCGAAGCACTCTTTTTTTAGCTTCTAGGCCATTCCCTTTCATGGCCAGGCTGTGGGACTCGAGCATTTCCGGTTTGTGGTGGCCCGGACGATCCCCCTTCTTCCTGGATCCTTTGATACAAAACGTCCCTCCACTGCAAATGACAATGCCTCCTTCCTTTTCCGGCCGAATCGTAAATATTACAAACTGAAAATGAATGATAATCTCTTCAACCAGCCCTGTGGTCATGCAGGTCGCTCTCCTTGAATTTGCTCATCAGACACGTCACGTGTGCGCTAAAAAAAATCATGTTCATTTCCAGATCACTAGGTTCGATCTTCCGTCCTCTCAATTGTCTACAGTTGCGCTATATATCCAAGAAAAAGAAGCCGTTTCTGAACCTTAGACTTGCTGATCCGCGATCCGTCGACAGAAAATCCATTTTGTCCATTCTCAAGGAAGATGAATCTTTGGGAAAGAACTTCTCTCCGATAAATCAATCCTTGGAAAAGTACTTGTCGCCTGTCACCGCCGTAACTGTGGGGGAGGCCATTGACTTTGACTTGCTTCTACCTGCTTTGCACGGTTACCACTACAAGATCATTGTACCTGAAGAGGTCATTAACATCAAGTTCAATGATAAAGACTTGATGGTGCTTTCAAACGGGACCTTGGTCGGATGGCACATTTCCGAACCCGAAATCCTATCCAATTTCAAGTCCTTGTTGCTGCATTCAATTGTGCAAGAATGTGAGTACGAGAGTGATGAGATGGACTGGATCGACTTATCGACGTCGGACTCCACAAATTCGTATCTTCATGGCGAAATCATGATTATTCAGGCTCCCACGGACGACAAGAAAATGCTTCATAAGGCTGCGTTTGCTATTGGTCTATCTAGGTCCACTCGTTTGGCGGTTTTGGAAAATCGTTTTGAAAAGTATGTTCAGTACACTAAAATTAATTCAGAGCTTTTGTCAGAGGGTCATCAGATTAAAACTTCAGAAGCGGAGTTTCTTCAGATAACCGGTAAGTTATTTTTGATTAGAGGCCAGTTGAATTTGTATAGTGAGTTGATTGAGACTCCCGATCTTTATTGGACGGAGCCTGTTTTGGAGAGGATTTATAATTCGGTGCTGAAGGTATTGGACATTAATCCGCGAATTTCCATTTTGAATAGGAAGTTGGATTATTCGACTGAGGAGCAGCGTGCGATTCTTTCTGTTTTGAATGAGAAGAAGGGCACGAGATTGGAGTGGGTGATTATTGTTCTTATTATGGTGGAGGTTTGTTTTGAGGTGGTTCATTTTTATGACAAGCGAACCACAAGCGAACCACAAACGAACGAAGTGAGTTTGTGAGTTCTTCATGCAATGAGGAAATCCCTATTAACGAACATGATTCTTACAAATGAGACCGTAACAAAGTGTGAATTCTTAATCTTAAATTCACTTTTCTTTGGAAACTCACGTTAAGAACTACATCAAATAATATCTTCTCAAATCTGATTTCTGAACACTATGAAAAATCACACATAGACTGGTCTATGTATCTATGTATATAGTGTATCCCTACTGTAAATAAATATGAAAAATAGGCAAGAGTATGACTATTAATATGTATTATGGGATCCTTACAACTTGTTCGTGTATTTTATATCGCCATACTTACTAAACGATCTAATCGCCCTAGTCCCTCTAATCACTCTAATGACTATACTCACTCTGCTCTACCTACTCACCCTACTCACTCCGTTTGCAGGGTTGGTAGTGTTTGTGTTTCGCCAATTCCTTTGCATTCCCAATCAGGCATTTTTTTGCACCCAAATATCTTTTTTGCAACACATCATAACCAAAACTTTTTACATAAATTTGCACAATTACCCACTCAAACCCCATGCGTTCATTCCCCCTCTTCTCACTCGCTTTTCTCAACTCGGTATGGGCCTTAAGACCCATCATTCAAAATGAAATCAGTCCAACAGACCTTTTCTCCCACTTGTCGGTCTCCAGTCCTGCAGGACTCCGCCCGCAGGATTATCGCTCGGTGTCGTTGGATTTCCTGTTCACCTCCGACCAGTTCCACCAAGGCGACGGCTTTGTGTTGCTGTTGCCAAACGTCTTCAGAACAAACTATCTCACCCAGGACATGCAGGTTGGTTCTCCCACTGACGTCTACTTCACCTGTGTGGTTGGGAATGCCGGCTACAAAGTAAATGCTACCACCTTGACTTGTATTGCCACTGGTCAGTTCGAACAGGACCAGCCAAAACAAGCCATTTCCGGTACGTTGACTTTTGACATCTTCTACAATGTAGGAGGCTCCAACCAAAAGGTGGATCTTGCAGCCGCTTCGGACTCCTCGTTGGTAGATGTTTCCCGGAAAACAATCAACCTCGATTGGGCTGGTTTGAAAGCTTCGTTCCCAATCTCTCTTGGCCCATTCTATCCTGCAATCGACGATAACGACGAAGCCATCTTCTATTCCAGATCTACCCCAGATTACACCGAACAAATCTATTTCTTGGCCGCAAGCTGCCCGAGCGGAATCAAGTCGGGCTATTTGAACGTCCTGACGAACTTCAACTTTGATTGCAAAAACATTGGTGTGTATTCGACCAACGACTTGAATGACTTCTATTTTCCCAAATCCGTTGATAAAGTTGAAGGATCTGACCAGTGCTCCAACTCTTTTTACTCGGTTTCATTTGGTTCTCTTGGCAATGGTTATCGTGCCTTCATCAGTGGTATTGCTCCGTATGCCCAATCTTCCACCACCGTCCGTCATTACTATGGCTATCGTATTGGATGTGAAGATGGTACTGTTCTTGATAAATATTTTGGTAGGGAAATTGTTCTTGTTGATGGAGGGGATAAGGTTATTGGTTTTAATACTGCTTCAACTTTGAGTTCTACTTTGAGTTCTACTGGCTCTGCTGGTTCTAGTGTTGGTTCTACTTCTAGTGCTTCTATTACTAGTGGTACTATTGGTGATTCTATTATTTCTAGTGATTCTACTTCTACTTCTTATTCTCAATCTACTTTTTCTTCTGCATCTTTTCCCTCTTCTGCTGCTACTTCAGATTCATCCTCTTTCACCTCTTCGGCTACTGCATCTGATTCATCCTCTTCTGCTAAGGAATCATCGTCACCCTTTATCACAAACACAGTTACTGATGGAACAACAACCACCCTTCCTTGTCCCATTTGCAGTCACTCTAACTCATTGTCAATTTTAAGTCAGAGTGATTCTACTGGAACCTCTTCAAACCCGAATAACGATGCAAAAACCACAAAACCCAGTGCATCAACCATTGATGCAGCAACAACAAGTGAACCTACTAGCGGGACATCCACCATTGAATCATCCAGTGAATCATCCTCAAGTGAGTCATCACCTATTAATAGGTCATCCGCACAATCATCTGGTGAGACTTCTATTAATAGTTCGACCTCTTCCAGTGAATCACCCAGTGAATCATCCACTCGATCATCTATTGAATCATCTACTCAATCATCTATTGAATCATCTACTCAATCATCCATCTATTCTTCAACAACACCAACATACATTTTATCCAAACCTTCAGTTACAAGTGGCTGCGAAAACCAAGGGTCTACGGCCATATCCAGTACAATTAATAAGTCATCAAATGATTTGACATTAATTCAAAGCTCTACAACTTCCAGGGAAACAGCGGAATTACCAAGTAGATCTGAGACTGGATCTGAAACTGCTCAAAAGACACCTACTGTGATATCTTCCAAGACGACTCAAGAAACGCTTCAAGTAACTTCTCAAGCATCTTCTCAAACATGTGGAACTACTGAAACTCAAGAAACCAGCATCAGAGTTACCTCTGGAACTACTACTGGAGCTACTACGACTACCACACCCAATACCAATACCAATACCAATACCACTCCCACTACCACTACCACTACCACTCCCTCTGAAAATACTGAAACCACTCCCAATGAAACCACTCCCAATGAAATCACTTCACCACTAACCCCGGGTTCTACTACTCAAAACCAAGAAAGTGAAACTTCGGAAAGCTTAAAATCTGGATCAGAGACTGAAACAAAGCCCTCCGACTTGGTCAAGACTACACGCGTCTCGGGAAAGACAGAACATTCCGAACACACATCGTCTAGATCTGAAAGTCATAACGAGACTCCTACAATTTCTACACTGACTTTGTCAACTTTTTCTTCATCTTCTACTTTATCTTCCACTTTATTATCTTCTTCCCTTTCTCCGCCACCAATTGCACTTGTCTCTACAGCATCACCAAATGCAGCTGCAAGGCTCTTTCCATTCAGTCGCATCTTCTAATACACATGATAAGACCCCACGCTCTGATTGGCCGGATAAAAAACAAGAAAAGTCAATATGCGCAGTAGACATATAAAGTAATGTGCAGTCATCAATATGATTGCACAGATAAACATGAAAATTTTCTTGGAAAAGAAGATTTACCGTTAATGTGAAAATGTACAGGGACCATTGAAAAAGAAATTAAATATTGCAACAAACTTATTTATATAGCTGTAAATCCAATAATAATAGGACAATGTTGAAAAGAAGTGTCTTTGTAGAAGATGCCGAGTACAATCAACTGTACGTGCTAATGTTCACGATAGCACTGTCGATGATTTGGATTATGGTTCCAGGTTTGGCATTTTTATATTCTGGGTTATCCAGGCGGAAGAGTGCACTTTCGATGGTGTGGATAGTGTTTCTGTCTAGTTTCATTGGGATTTTCCAATGGTACTTTTGGGGATATTCCTTAGCATTTTCGCCCACGCTGAGCAACAAGTTCATTGGGGATTTGCATTACTTTGGGTTCAAAAATCTTCTTGGGAAGGCCACCGAAGATAGCGATTTCCCCCAAATAGCATTTGCAATTTTCCAGATGCAGTTTTTGCTTGTCACGTTGGCTATTTTGGCTGGGGCATGTGTAGCTGAACGTGGTAGGTTTCTCCCACTGATGATCTTTTTATTTTGCTGGGCAACCATTGTGTACTGTCCGGTTGTCTTCTGGATCTGGGGAGGCGGATGGTCACTGACGTGGGCGGGAGGAGCATTAGACTATGCTGGAGGCGGGCCCGTTGAGATTCTTCTGGGTGTCTCTGCCTTTGTGTACAGTGCCTTTTTGGGCCGTAGAAACGAGACCTTGATGATAAACTATAGACCACATAACATTCTGACCATCTTTTTGGGAACCAGTCTTCTTTACGTCGGATGGCTTTTCTTTAACGGGTTTAGTGCAGGCACTCCGTCCGTCAAGGTTCCTTACTCCATGATGAACACCCATATTTGCGGGGCATTCGGGGCCATCTCATGGTGTCTTCTTGATTTCCGGTTGGAAAAGAAGTGGTCGATGGTGGCATTATGTTCGGGGTGTATTTCCGGCTTGGTGGCGGCAACTCCCTCGCTGGGCGTGATTCCTCTCTGGGCTTCGGTTATCGTTGGAATTTTGGCAGGTGTCATTTGTAATTTTGCAACCAAAATCAAGTATATCTGCCGGGTGGATGACTCTTTGGATGTTTTGGCTGAGCACGGTATCGCAGGTATTGTGGGATTATTCGCCAATGCGTTATTTGGTTCGTCAACCGTTGTTGGCTACGATGGAGTGACTGATCATGAAGGTGGGTGGCTTGATCGTAACTGGAAACAGTTGTACATTCAACTTGTTTACATAATCGTCACTATTGTGTACAGTGCCGTTGTCACTGGGTTTCTTTGCTTTGTGATTGATAAGATACCGGGGTTACATTTACGAATTGATTATAGTGGAGAAGAAATTGGTGTGGATGAGGATCAAATTGGTGAATTTGCCTATGATTATGTTGAAGTTAGAAGAGACTTTTTGGATTGGGCCCACCCTGTTGTCCCTTCTCAGTTTAATACAACAGCTCATTCGGTGGTTGAGAATACAATTATTGATGGGGAAGGTGTGGATACCATTTCTAATCAGAGTGCAAATAAAGAGAAGCCTGAATAATGAAGTTTTAAAGGTATTTGATGAAGACACTTGATTTATATTTGATACTTGTAAATTCGATTGATCTTGTAAATTCGATTGATACTAGTATTTCGATACTAGATTACCTGAAAATACTAATTCGTTTGTGTAAACATTCGTTTGTGTACTCATTTTTGATAACTTGATTCGCTAATATTACCACTCTTTGTCCTTATTGTTTTATTTTATAAAAATGGAAATCATATACACTATTTAACCAAATATCCATTCTATTGATTAACTGGATTATGAATAAAAGCTTATATAAATATTGACTCATATCCGTTGATCCGGCGACGCCGATTCAGGCACCTGACTCATTGCGGAGTCGGTCCTGTATGCAGAATCTCGCTGAACGAAAAAAAATTTCACGTTATATAAGAAATCAAGGCCCGTAAAATTTCAACAATGATGAACGCTAGGATAACTAGAGTTGCTGCAAGAGCAACCTCTCGTTTCGCGCGCAATATCTCCAAGAGTACCTTGAAGAATGCTACATCTGCTGCTGCCACTACTACCACTACAACCTCAGCACCAAGTCCGGTAACGGACGCCTTGAAGGTTCCGGCAGCTCAAGCGATTAAGCAAGAACGCAAAAATACTGAACCACTCATGGATGACTCATTCATTGGGTTGACTGGTGGTGAGATTTTCCACGAAATGATGTTGAGACATAAGGTTGACACTGTTTTTGGGTATGCTGGAGGTGCCATCTTGCCAGTTTTCGATGCTATTTATAACTCTGACAAGTTTCAATTTGTCCTTCCTAGACATGAACAAGGTGCTGGTCACATGGCTGAAGGTTACGCTAGAGTTACTGGTAAACCTGGTGTTGTTTTGGTTACTTCTGGGCCAGGTGCAACCAATGTTGTGACTCCAATGATGGATGCATTGATGGATGGTGTGCCAATGGTGGTGTTCACTGGACAAGTTCCAACTTCAGCTCTTGGAACTGACGCTTTCCAAGAAGCAGACATTGTCGGTATCTCACGTCCTTGCACAAAGTGGAACGTGATGGTGAAAAACGTTGCTGAATTGCCAAGACGTATCAACGAGGCGTTTGAAATCGCATCTTCCGGTAGACCAGGTCCTGTTTTGGTTGATTTACCAAAGGATGTGACTGTGAGTATTTTGAGAGAATCTATCCCAGTGCAATCCACTTTGCCTTCAACTGCCTTGCAAAAAATCACACAAAAGGCTGCTTCTGAATTCAACAATCAAGCCATTAAGAGATCTGCTGAATTAATCAACAACGCTAAAAGACCAATCATCTTTGCCGGTGGTGGTCTCTTGAACAACCTTGACGGTCCAAAGTTGTTGAAGGAATTGTCTGACAAGACCAACATTCCAGTCACAACCACCATCCAAGGTTTGGGTGTCTTCGACCAAAGAGATCCAAAGTCCTTGGACTTTATGGGTATGCACGGTTCCGCCGCCGCAAACTCTGCCATGCAAGCTGCAGATGTTATTATTGGTCTTGGTGTCCGTTTCGATGACAGAGTCACCGGCTCCTTGTCTACCTTTGCTCCAGCAGCAAAGTTGGCTGCTGCCCAGGGTAGAGGTGGTATCATCCACTTTGAAATCTCTCCAAAGAACATCAACAAGGTTGTTGAGGCCACCGAGGCTGTTGAAGGTGACGTCACCGAAAACTTGAAGGCCATCTTGCCATTGCTTGAACCTGTTGCCGAAAGACAAGAATGGTTTGCCCAACTCGACGCTTGGAAGGAAAAGTACCCATATGCATACCTGGTGGAAACCCCAGGCTCTGCCATCAAACCACAGACCGTTATCAAGGAAATCTCAGAGCAATCCCTGACCTACGGAAAGGAGGTCATCATCACCACCGGTGTTGGCCAGCATCAAATGTGGGCCGCTCAACACTTCACCTGGACCCAACCTAGAACTATGATCACCTCCGGTGGTTCGGGTACCATGGGTTTCGGTTTGCCTGCTGCTATCGGTGCTCAAGTTGGTAAGCCAGATGCCATGGTTATCGACATCGATGGTGACGCATCCTTCAGCATGACCTTGACTGAAATCTCTGCCGCTGTTCAAGCTAATACTCCAGTTAAGATTTGTATCTTGAACAATGAAGAACAAGGTATGGTTACTCAATGGCAAACCTTGTTCTACGAAAACAGATACTCCCACACCCATCAATCGAACCCTGACTTTGTCAAGTTGGCTGAAGCTATGGGTATCAAGGGTATCAGAGTCCTGAATTTTGACGACTTGAAGTCCGGTGTGAAGGAATTCTTGGACTACACAGATGGTCCAATCTTGATGGAAGTGGTTGTTGAAAAGAAGGTTCCTGTCTTCCCTATGGTTCCTGCCGGTAATGCATTGGATGACTTTATCCTTTACGATCCTGAAGTTGAAAAGCAACAAAAAGAATTGAGACATAAGAGAACCGGTGGTAAGCATTAGTGTAATATTTTCATAGGGTATTGGTTCTATTCAGTTCTTTGCATTATTGCGTTTTTATTTATATAGTAAATTTAAGTTTTACAACTGAATAGGAGACAGGCTGTAAAGGAATCTTCGAAAGTAGCGAGTTAGGAGCAACCGGTTAGTTTAGAATAATTTAATGAATAAACTTTTATATGTTCTAAAAATCTTTGTAAAACCTCCTAGCTCTATCATACCCCGAACCTAGTTGTCCCCGTCTTGTCCTATATATATAAGAAACATACATTATAAAATTCTTAACTCTTGAACTACCTTGATACTCCTTGTATCAACCGCAACACCAACTAGAAAACTGCAGAACCTAAGGTAGTTTCCTCTTTAATCGCTCAGATCTTCACAATTTCTTGCATGGAAGATCCCTGCATAAAAACACTCAATCCTTCTATCAACGGCTATATGTCTCGGATTCCTCTTAAGATCGGAATATTCCGCTCTTATTATACTCTAGATACCCCCAGATGATTCCACCACCAGTGCTGTCAATACTTTTCCATTATGACTATCCTCCAAAACTCAAAACACAGAAAATGCCTGGTTAGCTCAATCGGTAGAGCATTTGACTCTTAATAAGGATATCAAAAGGTTACGGGTTCGAGCCCCGTATCGGGCTTTTTTTGGATTTCAATGAATTGCATATTTTTATTATAAGCTGCGATGAGCAAAAAAAGAAGCATGTGATTATTATTTCCTAAAATGGCAAAAGGGACCTTTTTTTTCATCTTTACATTAAAGGAATCTAATTTTCATAGTTTTGAGTTCAATGATTCTATAACATTTATATTGCATAGTTCTATTGATTTTGAATAGAATTAATATAGAAGATTTTTCGAATTTTCCAGTTGTTTTGATAGAAATATTCATTTTTTATATGCCCAATTCAGAAATAATATTTATGGAAATTTGCAGTCAAAGTAGTTTAATATATTACCAGGAACAACTTTATAAAACATATTACGATCTTAAAAGTAAAATCAATAGTGTGTGTAAAACTTGTCATCAATCATGTACATTGGTAATTAAGCGGTATTCATATAACACTGATTTGGTGATAGTTCTGTTTTAATTTGTAGACTTAATTGCTTTGCGGTATATAAATTGCTCTACTCCACATAAATTGCTCATCCTAATAATCCACCGATATTATCAACAACCAACTTGCTGCAAAAAAACCAACCATTTTATACCCCCAATTAAATTTACTAACAATACTAATCCATGAACGACTGTTAAATCTACTACACTAATCCATGCATTACCAAAAAAAGAGCTCCGCGACGGGGAATTGAACCCCGGTCCTCCGCGCGACAAGCGGAGATTCTAGCCACTAAACTATCACGGATGATATTGTTCATAAAAAAGTGGGTGAAATTTGCATCCAAAATAACTGTCGCTTTTATTGAGTACACGTTTAACATTCTGAGATTTATACATAAAACGATTGTTGGCAAAATAGAGCTTACAATGAAAAGTTGGAGTGAAGAAGCTGGATTATCTTGATTATTTTACTGGTGTTCTGATTATATTACTGAATATCTGGTTATTAGAATAGTGATACTAAGCTATTACTAGAACATCCAATAGAAATGACAAATGTAATAGTCAAAATGTATTAAACGCTCAACAAAGAACAAGCATTAAGATCTTCCAAAGCACGAGCAAAGTCATGTGCACCTCGGAAACGTACAGGGATTGCGAGTTTTATATGGAAACCTCGGACCCACGGCACATTATAATTCAACCCTCATGGAAGAACCCGGTGAACCGATGTACAGGAAAAAGCGTCTTCTCACACAAACAACAAAAAAAAGTCTGGGGGAATACCTGTGATTTATGATTTGAAGTTGGAAGGCCATGTCAGAAGAAAAAGACAAGAAGGATAAGTCTGTGTCCAACTTTAAGCTTATAACGACGACGTCCGGGATACGTGTGTCGCAAGCATGCGACCGATGTCGTATTAAGAAGATTAAGTGTGATGGACAATACCCGTGTTTCAACTGTAACAAGATTGGGTTTGAGTGTAAGACCAGTGACAAGCTCACGCGAAGAGCGTTTCCAAAGGGGTATACGGAAAACTTGGAGAAGAAACTCAAGGAAATGGAGGAGGAGAACCGGTTGCTAAAAGAAAAGTATGGGGTCAACGAAGCGCCAGCCGCTGCGGCACCGGCCAGAAAGGACTCGATGACACATGTGAATTACAAAGAGGAGTTACCGAAGCCCAAGGAAAAGGTGTTGATGAACCACAGCATTCAAATTAACAATCCAATTGACCAGATATTCAATCTCGACGCCAAGGGCATTATCATAGGTAACGACAACTTGAACTTTGAGTCGCAGTTCAACCACTTGTTGATCAACTTGAACTTGCCGTTTCTCAAGATTACCAACAGTCACAATTATTTATTGAACGATCCCAACAGTTATTTGTACCACCCGTCATTCAATAACTACAATCAGTTTCATAACAGATACGTGGACTTGATTTACAACCCGTTGACGGGAACGCAGTACAGCAAGAAGAAAAGCGGGTTGGAGTTGGGCCAGTTGCCGGACGACCACTTGCCTTTTGATATCTACGATTTGTTTATTAAACTTATCAACAACTTCAAGAAGATCTTCAACAATAAGAGGGAGTTGGACCATCAGATCATCCAGTTCTTTTTGAACTACAACACTTTCATTCCAATCTTTGATTACAAGCAGTTCATGGAGTCGTATGATGCATTCCACACCATGTATCCGTTTATTTTCACCTATGATGATTCCACCATCAATGGGTTTAATCTTTCCAACAATAACGATTATCAGATTGTCAATGAATATTTGATGACTATTATTCAGATATATGCAATCATCATGATTAATGATCCTACGGTCAACTTGAATTTGTTACTCAACCACTCAGACCCGAGCTTTTCGTTTGAAACACGCCGAAAGGAGCCGTCAAGCAAAACGTTGATCACGTCGATTTACGACTTCCTTCCGTACTTTAACGTGTTCCATGTATCGATTGCTCAGTTAAGAACATACGAGCTCTTTTTGTACTACTCGTTGCTTACAAACAACAAAGAAAAATCGTTGATACTATCAAGTTTGATCAACTCGTTTATCGGGATCTTGGGTATCAACTTGAACCTGAAAAACTTATTCTTCAACGATTTGTCGCTCAATTTGCAGCAAAAGAGAGACAGAGTCAAGATTTTCTGGGTTTTTAAAGTGTTGTTGAAATGTTTTAACTTAAAGTTTGGGTTTAAACCAAGTATCAACACCACAGTCATTAACCCAGTTACGATTGACCGGTACTTCCAGTTGACCCCGGAAAAGTTGAGTGAGTTGCTTGACTCAGGTAACGGAATGAACGATGAATTGTTCTTTACTTTATTAAAACCGAGCATCGAGTTCTTAAACTTGATGAATATAGTCATTCCCTCATCGTTTGCACCCAATTACTACGAATACTTGAAGCAAGAGAAAAAGACAACCCAAAAGGAACACAAACTGTTGGATTGGATCTTGAATGAAGATGACGGAGAAGGTAACGATGGTAACTTGAACTACAACTTCAACCAGTTCTTGAACATTGACAAGAATCTCTCCAACTGGAGAAATTCATTAAAAAATAAAAGCATCGACTTGGTACCTTTGCAGCATAAAATGGGGTTGCCCAATTTATTCAACATTACCACTAATAACTTGTATCATGATTTGAAGGATTCTAAAGTTCTGTCTGGAATTACACAAGAAGGACTTCTCCAGTATAAAGCAACAGGGTTGCCTGACATTCACACCGCATCGCAATTGATTAAAATCCAGTTGAACTTCCATTACATTATTATTCGATCCATGAACTACTTGAACTTCATAGTGGACAAAGAATTAAACTACACGCACTACATACAGATTGCGGAGATTTCCCGCGAAGTGTTGAGCTACTTTTCCCTTCTCTTCCACCATATCCACGATGCGCGTGAGTCCATTATATCGCCGGCGGGCGCCAACTCGATCGTCATGGAAAGCTTGGGCTTGGATGTGGACGAGGATGGCTTTGTCATCAACGATTTCAGTGTGAAAAGAAGAAGAGCAGAAAACCCAAGCCATGCACGTATCAAGCGTATCACCAAGGAAATCCCCATCTCGCCTTTCAACTTTATGTTCAACGGTTTGTCTATGACTGTCATCAACCTCAAGAAAACCATCGTCCTACAGATGGTGTATTTGTTGATCTGTCAACTAAAGTTCTACAAGCGAAGAGATGAGATAGAGCTCGTGCATGACTCCACAAAACTTTTAGAATCCAGCATTGAGTTGTTCATGAAAGCGTTTATAAATTACAAAACTAACGTCACCAAACCAAACTCTAGAGAGAAAAAGGAGGACTTGATCTTCAAGAAGTTAATCAATGACGAGCTCAAAGATGACATCTTGAAAGAGGATGACTATGATGATGACGACGATGATGGAAGCTCCTACTACCGTAGCATTGACTGGGACGACGAGGAAATGGATGAAGACTTGAAGTACATCAAGATCCTCAAGTTTATCAAGTACAAGAGTAGATATTTGTCCAAGAAACTTAAGAACGAAGGCATTCCAAAGCCATCCCTGGTGTCCCATCATGTCCACCAGGACCCTTCGAGACCCTACTTTGGTGTTGCTACACCCCCCAACTTCCAAAAGTATCCTCAGAATCCTTACTATACGGACTTTCAAAATAACCGTTCGTATCAAGAGGAGGAGTTGATAAAAAAGGAAAAGTTGGTGATAAACGATCTCATGAACATGAGACACGCTTCTCCTAAGTTTAATCTTCAATCCGTCACTGGTATCGGAACTCCGGTTACAACAAATAACCAAAGACGGGATTCGAATACTAGTTCTGTCAGGAGTACTGATAAGCCTCAAAATCAAGGTTTTAATTAATGTATTATTTATTCTACCACCAATGTAGTGTGTGATTATATGTGATAGTATTTACTTGTTTGATTATAGATATGATAGTATTTACTTGTGTTATTAGTTGTAAATTATGTGATACTACATAATAAATATTCATGTCAAACAGTTATTGTCAAAAATCATAGTTAAATGTCAAAAATCATAGTTAAATGTCAGACATTTGTTATTGTCAAATATTCATAAATGTTCACATTGTCAATTTTTTGTCAAATATCCACAGTATATCAAACATTTGTCATTTGTCAAATAGTATAGATTCATCATTTACTATCACAATATTCATCACTTTGTAGTGTGCTAACCACACTGTGGTTATAGTAAATATGATACCGCAAACAAACCCATCCTGCACACACCCATCCCACAAAGATCTCGCCCCACAATTGATAAGATACGAATAATCATAATTTACAAATTTACGCCACTTTATATATTCATGACTTATCAAACTCTTAGCGACCAATTTAACAACTCTCCTATGACTCCCCACAAGGAGTCTACAGACGAAACCAACAAAAACGATTACTTTGGTTCAGCAGCAACTACAGCCACTGAAACTGTTTCAGGGTTTGTTAACTCCAATATTGGTAATCTCATCCAAGAAGAAAAGGAGAGATACCACAAGTCTACTGACAATTTACATGTTAGTTTATAAAGGGAATATGGGAAATATGCTTTTGATTAAAAGAATATGTTTATGATTAAAAGAATATGTTTATGATTAATGTAGAAGCTTCTCCACGTCGCTCTGAGGGAAAGGGCCGCGGGAAGACCAGTCGATAGAATCAAGTAGGGAGACCAATGGGAGATTATTTTCCTCGTTAGCGATTTCAAAGAGCGCATCGTTACCTGCAACGCGAATATTGGGCAGCTTGTGAGTGCATGTGAGGGTGGCCAATCTTTTCCTGGCCTTCGCCCTCAAAGCGTCCGGGCCATACAATGCAATGTACTGCATTAATTTTATGGTCAGCTGCACACGGTTTTCATTTGCCGTGTTGATCTGTAGATTGTAGCACCGAATAAACAACGCTTCGTAGCTAAACAGTGAGGGGAATGCATAGTTGGCTTCAAAAAGCCTGACCAAAGTCTGTAAAACAACCGCATATGACTTGTTTTGTCTAGTGGAGGGGTTCGGGGTCATTTTCAACAAGGTGAGAAGATTCCGAAGTACAGTTTCTTTATGTGGGGAAGTTTCGAGAAATAGGAGGAATTGCTTGAATGAGTCGTTGATGATCATAGAGCTGGCTGTGGTTGCGCCGATGGTAAACGTTACTCCTCTCAAGAATTCAAGCGACAACTCTTGGTCGGTCACAACATCGCCATAATATGAAAAAAGCTTTGCAAAGTATTGCAGAAAGTCAAGGCTGTCAACTTGAGCGGAGTTCTGGTTCAAAAGTAATTTAAAAGCCTCTATTCTAAGCTTATCAATCAATTCCCCAGAAAGTCGAATTAACTTAATAGGGAGATTTGCACCCTCAAAGAAAAGCCTATTTTTGTCAATTAGCTTCATTGTTGCAAATCTTATTTTGGACCCAACATCACCCTGGTTTGTGGTGGTGTAATCATCCAAGAGCGCTATGATGCTTTCATTAGGAATGGATTTGGAGTAGTTATCACTCAAGCAGTTGATCATGTTGGCTCTTACTTCGGCATCAACTTTGGCGTTTGAAAGGATCTTGATGAATTCCACATCTTGGGTGTAATTTAATACCGACTTTGATAAGATGACGTTGTTGTTTGTGAGGTAGTAGTGTAGTTTTTTGATGTGAGTGTCTGGAATAGAGTGAAGTTTTTTGAACAAGTCCGAGAATAGATTTTCCAACTCAGGTGTTGTAGTCGTTCTAAGAACATTGAAGATTGTATTCCAGTGGTGATCAATTTCCACCTGTTGAGTTGCCAAAAACACAACCCACTTCATGAACCCCTCCGCCAAATCCGAAGAGTCATGGTGGTGGTCAAATTGAAAACTAACCAATCTTTCTTCCACTATGGCAATAACAGTATCATCGGCCAATACACTAATTTGGTATAATAACAATTGCTCTTGTTTCAAAAGAAGATCCATCACTTGCAAACGCAGATATTCCTTGGGACCAAGAAAGCTGGAAAGTAGATCCACGCGAGTCTCTCTATCCAATAACAATTTAATATACCAAACATTCAACTTCTGTAATTCAAACCTCTTGGTTAAAACGTTGTGTAGGAGCAACGGAATAAATAAATGCTTGCTGAAACCTAGATCAACAAGCCCGAGAATCAACTCATACGATTGGTTATTCGACGAGACCAGCAGACTGCTGAACAACTCAATAAAACCAATGATAAACTTACCCAAGTCATCATCCAGCGTGAAATACCTTTTGAACAAAACCGATCCAAACCTCCCCACAAACTCTTGGATGACGGCAATGCCGCATCTTCGAATAATCAACTCGGTGTCCATGGTGATCACCGCCAAAAGATCAAAAAGAATGTTCTCCGTGCCATCACCCACCGGAAAAGTGTCCTGGTTGAAGAGTCTGCACATGGCCCACAATACAAAGCACGAGGCATCGCGCACCTGGCTGCCCAACGTGGTGGTGAATCTGGCTTGCTCAAAAAACAAGGTTCTATGAATGATGCTAAGCGTAGTGGGAACCAAATTCAATGGCAAACACCTGTTTAGGCACACATACCCCAAGTAGAGCAAGATCGTATGGTACCGTGGGATTGACGCCTGGTCAAAGTCAATGTCTAATTCCTTAAACGATGTCACATCCACCTCCAACTGTGCAATCATATACACCACCAACTGTTCCTGGTAATTTTCAGCACCACAATCATAGAGTGTTTTGGTAAGAAGCATCAAGCTCTTGGCCATGGCATACCGCAAAGCCGTGTCAAAGGTGTCCACCGTGAAAATATCGTTCAAAAGATTGTTAATGATGGTGGTAACGCCAGTGAAATCCCCTTGTTTGATATATCCCACACAGATCCGGGTCAAAAGCTTGATCATATACAACACATTCATGTTATTGTATGGGGAACTCCTCAAACTCACTAAGTCAATGGAAATCAAATCGTACACCACTTGCATATCCAACAGTGCTCTTTTCATGATCTTGTTGATGGTCATCAAATGGCCCAACTTGACCGATCCATTGACTCGCCCGATCTTCCCCCATTCTTGCTCAATCTCGTGAAGGTACTGTTGAAGAAAATGTCCCGCTTCTGGTCTTGTCAACAACCGTGAGAGAAGAATCAGCGACACAATCTGATTCATTGACGCATTCAAATGCTCGGAAAGGTTCACCAACCCAAGTGCATATACATTGTTAATTAATCCCGCATCGATCTTGTCCAATGGGAACGGAACAAGCACAAGGTTACTCAACCACATCAAACAGATAAACACCTCATTCTCATCTTTCAACTCCGGAGTAAGCTTAAGCAACCTTGGAAACAAGTAAACATCACTAGAAAAGTAGTTGGTGACGTTCTTAAAACCCCTCACCTTGGAGAGCGAATACACCATCTCGCCAATTCCCTTTCCTAGGAAATTGCCTGAAACCGACAAAAACAAGGCCGATAGCGTGTCAATATAGTATGCCAATTCACCATCAAGCAACTTGGGGTTCACCTCAAACTGGTTCACGAGGCTGCAAAATTTTCTAAAGATAGGCTTGGACTTCTCAAATGCATCCGATTCACTAACCGAATTGTCGAGAAACTTACCCACCAACTCATCCAAGCTCCTGCAATACACCCGAAGCTCTCCATGAAGCTCATACACCTGATTTACTATCTCTTGGCCGTGCACGTCGTCCATCGATTTGTTTTCCGGGTAAATTTTTCAAAACTTTTTTATCTTTTACAATTACCAATGTCTGCCAAAGAGATGTTCTACAAGATTACCCAGGTTAGATCCATTATTGGAATGCCTCCTAGCATCCGTAAGAACATAGCGGCTTTGGGGTTGAAAAGAAGAAATCATATTGTCTATCAGACTGTGTCTGTAGCCACTGCACATAGATTGGCCATCGTCAAAGAACTTGTGAAGATTGAGATGGTTGATCAAAAGAAGTCTGAAAGGGAGTTATCCCTTGAGAGAAAGTTTAAGCCTGGGTTTGAGCTTATTAAGGGTAATGCTTTTACTGGTTACCAATGATGGGGGTTTTGTATATAAATATTCTATTGATTTTACATTCAGAGAAACTGGGTATGAATAGAAACTTAAATGAATAGATGTAATAAAATGTAATAGTTATTTGTTGTAGTGAGATATGTTGATGATGGTGAGGATGTTTGAGTATTGTGATTTATTGGTTTTTGGTATAATATTGTAAGGTATAATATTGTAAGATATATTATTGCAAGATATTGATAATGTTGTGATATTTATATAGTTCTAGTATATGTAAAATGAAGGAATATTGCAACAATATATGTTAGAGATATATGTTACAGATATGGATATGGATATGTGAAAAACACACACGTGACTCACATCTTCAAATAGATTCACCTCTTCCAGTATTCAAACAACAATTACCCACCAACATTCACCAACAACCACCACAACCACCACAACCACCACAACCACCACATTCACCGCCATCACCTCCACCAATCCTTTTTTATATCTAAAATCTAAATTACGTAAACTACACTCACTATTGGCTGATTCGATGTCATCACGTGGTATAACAGCCAAATTTTTCAAGAATAAAAAAAACCAAGTAATGTTTTCAGCCATCAAAGCTACACAGAGAAACAGAGTGACTAGTTCGTTGTTCAGTTCGACGTTTGCGGTGTGCGTGTTAATGGTCGGTGCCAACTCGTTATTTCCCTGTCCTGTTGACAATGTGCATGGGAATGACTCTATAATAGATGAAAAGTCTAGAAGGGTACATTTGCAAGAAAGATATTCCAAAGAAAAGCAGTAGCTTCCATTACATTTGCATCACCTTTAATTCTTCATTAATCCATTTGAAACACACCCGTTTGCATTATATATTCAATACACGTACATAGCCAATCACCGTAGAGATTTTGCGAGCCGCGCGCCGACATTTCACGCCACGACATGTACATCGATCTGCGACACTGCACATCCGCTTTGGGCTGCATTGTAAATACAAACAATTTATAACTAAATAGGAAAGTTGCAAAACGTATACAAGGAAAACATATATAAGAGTGCAAAAGAAGGTGAAAAAGCAGGTTAAAAAACGAAAAATGTTAGCTTATAACGTTCATCCAACAGTCAATCTTGAGTATGATTTCCCCACGGCCGTGGACAAGAGTGGGCTTCAGCCTGGGGTGTTCCGTGAGTCTGCGTTTGTGAAGAACTTGAAGATCCACGATGATCCCGAGCCAAAAACACCACTGGTGGGCAAGGTTCCTGTGTCCAAGGACTTTCTCAGCCGCTCGCCCAACCGTGATCCACTAGATGAGTTGATTACAGAAAACAAAGCTCTTGTTGCAGCCTTTACCTTGGAGCTTCCTTTCACTAGACCAAAGCAAGAAAAACCACAAAAGAAGGCTGCTGAACAACAAAAGACTCGCAAGCGGATGCTTGAGAGCGAAATCCCCGAATTGGAGGCCGACAGCTACGAGGCCGACGATTCTTCTATTTTCAATACCCCAATTCCAAACAAAACCATCCACTTCAGTCCTTCCGGCAGCTCCAAGAAACCTGTTGGGAACCTCTTGCAGCTGACCCCTGTGTCTCTCTTGAAAGAGAAGAGATCCACTAAGTTCTTGAAGATGGACAAGGCTGCGCTTGTGGTTGCCCCTCCACTGCTTCCCTACACATCGCTGCCAAACAGAGCACCTAAGCGTGAGCTTGAAGAAGATGATGACCCATTGGCGTGCCATGCTAATAATATCATGCGTTTGGCTGTTGACTCCACCATGATGATGGGCCTGTCTTTCTCGCTCTCGTTCCTGTCCACGTTTGCAAATGACTCTGTCACAAAGAAAAAGCATGTTCCTACCTACGACGACTCCGACAGAAGTCTTCTTGAGGGATTGAAGCAAAAGCGCAGTCGTAGGACATTGAGAACCCGTGCTTCTAAAATTGAAATCAATGCTGCGGATTTACGTGCTGCCGTCGGTGATTTCTAGGAGCTTTGCGGGCATTGTTCCATATACCCTTGCATGGAAGTTTATAGTGTATTCTAAAAACTGTTTTTTAGTGTAGTGAACGAACGAGTGAACGAAGGGAATGCGAAAACGTTTATTTTTAAACTCAAATGCTAAACGAATCATTGAAAGATTGGTTTCTATAGACCTTTTCAACCTAGTGAGATAGAGTTCTTTTAGTTTCAGTTACCGCCAAAAACTAACCTCAATACTTGAGCATCTCTAGAATCATAATCACGATACTTCTTCTCAGCATATATAATCTTTTCAGGATATTCAGAAGGAATCGACAGAATCATCGTCTCAGCCATTTCGTCAACGTCCCCAGACTTTCTATAATGATGCGCTAAAACCTGCAATACATGCTCACTTTCTGATTTATTTGCAGCCATCAAAAAACCGTACCATTTGGAAGGAAGTTGTTCAAATCTCTTTAGTAAATATTCAAACAACACCATAGAGGTCTCGTTTGCGGCTGGAGATGCCGATACAGTATGCACCAATATGTTAAACAGATCCTTATCCAACCAGTCCAAAAAGTGAGCGTCCTTTTCCCAAAGCACCTTCAAGACTTTGGCTGACGCGGAAAAGTTCTGGTAAACGTCGATATGATTAAGCAAGCAGTTTATGAAGATGGTGCGGGTTTTCGGAGACTTGGAACTCAAGTAATCGATGTGATCGCTAACAAAGTGCTGGAGGACATCCATGTTGGCCAAGATATTTCCATACATGGAGGAGCTCAAGTTGTGGTTGGACACTTTGTACGGAACGCCATTTGCAGTTCGAATCGACTCTTCGATCTGAAGACGTTTTCGGTTCTCGCTTGCGATATTTTCGTCATGGGCCTGGTAATGAAGAAATTTGTAGGATACCGCATGCGAGACATCTTTGTAGGAAATACTATCAAGCTTTGTTTGAATAAACAGATCAACCACGTCCAAGACCTGTTTGATGCTGTCGTCACGCTCATTTTTCGATAGCACCCGCGGGTCTATGTGGTAACAGTACGCTGCTATGATCTGTGCGCACAATTCCCGGGTCAATGCCACCTCTCCCTTCAACGACTTGTGCAAGAAATGGGACTCTATGAGCGAGACCACCAGGTCCACGTCGCCGTGTGTCGATAAGACACTCAAGATCTGAAGCACCATTTCGTCGGTGAACTCACGCGCCACCGAGCCGTTTAGGTCCACACCCAACACCGTCTGTTCGGTCGAAATGGCGGCGTTCTCGTACCCCTTCATCACATAATGCGTGTAGCACACCTTCACCAACCCGTGGTGGTTGTGCCGCACCCCCAACTCCAAACTTCGCATCCACTCCGACCCCACGCTTCGCACAAAATCCTCCTTCCCCAAGTACTCCGCTAGTTTATCCACATTCTTGGTATTCACGAGCTCTCGTACAAACTTGGAGTATGGGAACCCTTCAAACAATCCCACCGACTCTGCAAATTCAATGCTGGCATCGGTCTGCCCACTATTCAAAAGCACCTCCATGTGCGCTTTATAGTAGAGGTTCTTGAGACTGTGATCGGCAATGCCATCCATATACTCCTCGTACATCTTATTGAGCACCAACAATTGCGGCATCTGACTGCACTTTTCAAAACACCCGAGAAGTTGTGTACTCATCGAGTACTTGTCTTCCTGTAAAACCGTCCTAATCACTTTGTTTTGTCGATGTTGGTTCATTGCTTTGTAGAAGGTCAATAATGCTAATTTCAGGTGATCTTTACTTGATCTTGGAATATCCCGTAGTATCATTTTGTAGGTCTCCATTGGGACTTTATGGTTTGAGAATGATGGTAGGATTTTAAAGATTTCATCGAATCGTTTTTTATCTAGTAGGTTTCTAATGTTCATGTTTACTATGTGAATGTAACGATGGCGAGTTAATGGTGGTCAATTAACTATAATTAACGATGTGAATATAGTTTGAATGATATAACCTGAATGATTTAAATAAGTGAACTTTAACCAATGAAAGGTAACTGTTATTATGACTTTTATCTTCTCTATGATCTTATGACTCTTATCTTCTCTATGATCTTATGACTCTTATCTTCTCTATGATCTTATGACTCTTATCTTCTTTATGATCTTATAACTCTTATCTATCTCATACGATATCTTATTACGTTATGATCTTTATCGTTCTATCAAATCGTTTTCATTTTTTTTTCATCTCATCATGAACCATAAACTAGTAAGGTTCCTTGCTACCGGACCAAAACACTTCAATGTGTTTGATAGAAATGCCAAGGTATTACAAAGATCTCGAACAGCACTTCTAAAACCTGAACATTCACGTAAAAAAGACTACTTGAAAGATGAAGTTGCAATCCGGACGATCGAACGGTTGGCGTTCATCACCAGAGACTTTAATAAGTTGTTGGACTTTGGGTCTTCGCTGGGAAACTTGTTAAAGAACATGTGTTTGGAGACGCCAGTCCAGGGAGACGCTGTGGAACACCAGATCATCAATCAGCTTAACAAAGACAAAGAAAAGGTGCGGAGTAAGATCGCACAGTACACGATGTTGGACTCGTCCAAAGCGCTTCTTGAGAGAGACGTGGATGAGCCGTTCAACAAGGTGTTTGAGGGGGAGGTTCGCCGGGTTGTGGCTGACGAGGAAGCGTTCGACCATGAATGCTTGAAGGAAAACGAGTACGATGTGGTGGTGTCCAACTTGTCGCTCCACTGGATCAACGACTTGCCGCAAGCCTTGGCCAACATCAACAAGGTGCTCAAGCCGGATGGGCTTTTCATGGGCACCATTTTCGGCGGCGACACCCTCTACGAGTTGCGCACGCTGTTGCAGCTCGCCGAGTTGGAGCGCCGCGGAGGAATCACCCCGCGTGTCTCCCCTTTGGTTCACTTGAATGATATCGGAAACCTCTTGAACCGTGCGGGCTTCAGCATGTTGACCATTGACTCCGAGGACATCGTTGTTGGTGGCTTTCCCGATATTGTTTCTCTCTGCGATGACTTACAGGCCATGGGAGAACAAAACGCTGTATTATCGCGTTCGGGTCTGCTTCCTAGGGATGTTCTTATTGCTGCAAATGAGATTTACAAGAGTTTACATGGCGAGCAGGGCCCTGGCGGCGAGGTCACTTTGCCTGCTACTTTTAGTGTTATATTTATGATTGGGTGGAAAAAGAGTGAAGATCAGCCAAAGCCTTTGGCTAGGGGTTCTGCTCAGGTTAGTTTGAAGGATGTTTTGTAAATGATAAGCAAACGAGCGAACAAACGAGCGAACAAAAAAGGTGAGTTTGTTCCTTGGGAACAAAAAAGGTGGAATGAGATGAAGTTGTTTGTTCCTTGGTAACAAAAAAGGTGAATTAATATGAAGTTGTTTATTCATTGGGAACAAAAAAGGTTAATTAATATGAAGTTGTTTGTTCATTGGGAACAAAAAAGGTGAATTGATATGAAGTTGTTTGTTCATTTGACCTAAGAAAAAAAGTTGAACAAGCGAAATATTGAACTCGGTTAATAATGTGAAGTTATAGAGGTGAAGATTTAAAATGCTAAACTCGTATAGCTGAGTAATGGGAAGGTAGCAATGAAAATGGATATATGTCTTAATCTGTATTTATATGAACGAGTATTACTTATAAAGAAGTGAGTAGTTGAGTACCGGAATGAGCATACATTGCAACACACTTCGTTCGTTGTGTGGGTTGATCGCTAATTTATATCATTCACTATATACAAGAATATAAATTAATTCTCAAGAATCTTCTTAACACTGCTCAACCACTTTCTATACTCAGATTCCTCCTTTTGCTCACTAACAAAAATAATAAAAGAAAATAAACTGTCATCAAAACCTCTCTCCTGTAAATAAGATTCAAACTCAACTTGTAAAGATTCATCCAAGTTCATGAATTCAGGACCCTGGTAAGTAACATCATCATAGAAAACACCCTTCTTAGCAAAGTTGGTGACATAAGAAGAAACATTCGAAACTGGGGTAATACTGGAAATAGTGAAAGATTCATTGAAGCTTTGTAAAGTCAATTCAAACAACAAACCCAGGTTGTTTTTGTTTTCAATAATAGCGTAAATGTTAGTGAAGCCCAATTCACCAACTTCGGATTCGTTTTCAGCACCATCTTCTTCAAAAGTTTCTGAGGTTTCTTGAATAGCGTTGCTGACCTTTTCGACATCGAAAAAGATTCTAACGATTTCGCCACTGTCCAAGGTTCTTTGTAACTCAACAATAGCAGACTCCGGTTCTTGGATCAACTTGCTGTTGGAGGTCTTCAAGGAGTTTGCGATTTGAGAATCGCCTTCGGATAAATCGATGTTCTTGACAACTTCAAGCTCCTCATCCAAGACACGGACCAACTTTTCTGGGGTGTACAATCTAGCGGATTGGGACAAGTGTCTAGAGGCGATGGAAGGAAGCAAAGAACGGGAGACGGTTCTCTTGGAAACGGCGGAGAGGGAGGCACGCAAGCTGGAGGCAAGGAATCTGGAGGACATGGCGAGATGAGGATGAATTTTCAACGGTGGTGCGAAAATGACGTGCAAAAATGGTATCTGCACGCCGGCATCATATGTAATTAAGGATGCAGAGTCGTCTAAGCACCATCGGCTGGGGCTTTGAGTAATGAGGCGATGCATGTACTTATCGGTGGTATGCGGGATGGCTACCGAGGTTACGCGAGATCAACAGTTACACAGAGCGTTGGTAAGGGGTTAACGATCGGTTTGCATTCCTACACATTCCCATCATGTGAAAAGATCAATAAGAACGTTATTATTAAATCAAACAAACCTATATAAGAACGTCTATAACACCGAGAGTTGTCATAACCTCGGTCTGAAATAATACAATGATCCCGATTAGTGTGATTGGTTATTAAAAAGATGGTCGGGAGATCATTAATGCTTGGAAGCTCAACTCTTCTAACGCGGAGTTGGGGTATAAATTTTTTGAGGGTTTTTTCAGTTTTTATCAATTAGGTTTTTATTCCAAAGAATCAAAGTATTCTTGAACAAAAGCAGAACTTCTTCTGTATCTTCTCTCTTGATACTTCTCAAAGATAGCTTTATGATGAGATTCTGCATGACGACAACTTTCTAATAAGACTTCAGCCAAAGGTTTCAATTGTTGTTCAGTGTAACCTGAGTAGAATACGTGTAATTCAGTCCAATCACCTTTGTTTAAGATTTTACGAGAAAGATAATGAGCACCGGCGGCTAACCAACTAGGTTGCAGGGCAACGAACCTCAGGTCCATGATTGTAATTTCCAAAAAGTATTTGGCCAAAGTACGGGTTTCATAGTCGTACTCGTCAGCTTTGGACGTTCTTCTTAAAAACGACATAGGGCCAGGCCAGCCCATGTCGAATTCCAAAACATCAATCATGAATCTTTCAGCTTTCAAGAAATCGTCAATAGAGTAGGCGTTATCGGCCATGTATGCAACTTCTTGGACGGTCGGACAATTGATCTCCTCGTACTTAGCTGCAATAAACAATGCAACTGCACCAACCAACTGGAATCTAGACAACGAAACCTTTCTTCTTGACAAGAAACGGTCAATGTAGTTCACAGTCAAGAAAAGCGTTTCGGGAAGCAAGTTAAATCTCAGATGAACTTGCACCACCCAATCAATGAGCACGGAACGCATTTCCCATTTTAATTCGTCCTGGTTTTCCATGTAGTTAGGTTCCGGTGCCAACCGATTCTCCAATTCGTGTATGTAGTTGAAGATCTCGGGTGCATATTCCGCAACCATTGTGACATCATATGTATCCTCGTCATTTTCGTCCAACGTGGTGCGCAGGTACTTCTTGATCACATATTGCAATTCATTGAATATCGACTTGGTCCATATCGGCTCCATGGGCTGGTGTTGCAGCGGTTGCGACTTTTTGGCCTCGCTCTTCTCGCTCCTCTTCATGTGCACTAAATGATTCTCCTTGTCCATCTCCTCGTCGTCGTCTTCGACGTCCACAAATTCATCGTCATCTTCATCTTCGTATTGCCCCTCCTCTTCGACGTCTGTGTCGTCGTCCTGCACACTGACCTTAGCCGCTGGTTTCTGCAACACAACATCCAAGCGTGGCTTCTTGAACAGATGTGGATATTGTTGTTTGTGGATCTGGATCTTGGAATTGTTGGTGGTAACCACGCTCTTGACCTTGGCCGACCCACTCGAGGGCTCATTCTTCGTCTGTGTTACATCCCCCAACACTGCACGGCGGTCGTTTGAATGCGATTGCACATTTCCCCCCTTCGACGTCTGTAGCACGTTCTCGTCATTGACAACCCCTGTAGATATCGTCTGCTTGAAAGATCTCATGGGTGTGTTTGTAAAAAAAAATCGTGTTTGTGCCTTTAATTTTTTTTCGTGGTTTTGAATTTGAGTAAGCACCTGCTGGTGTGTTAACGAATGTATATGGGTTAAGAAAACGAGTGACAGTAGTTAAAATATCTCGTATTACTAATAATTATGATTCAATATCAGTAAGAAACGGACATGCAAAAAGCGAATGTAGTAGTTGGAAATTTGTGAGTTAGCTTATCACCAATGAATAAGAGAGGCCACTGGAAAAAACTAAGAAAACACAGGGCGCCCGTTGGTTTTTAAAGGATGGGATCTTTTTTGTTTGTTTTGATTTTTTTTGTTTACCTTTTTCATTGCTGCGTGGTATAAGGATTGGGTGTGTTGTGATGGAAAAAAAATTGGTCACTGCTGGGTTTAGAGGCGCAAAGCGGTCCTTCTGACCGTTTTAGGTCGTGGAGACGCTGTAGAATATTACTAAATCGTGCTTAGGTGTGTATTGTTCTCTTGGATTATGGGTGTATAGTCTATAGTGTATTTTGGTGTTGTTTATTTACTTTGTTGACAGGGGCTGATCCGCGAAAAGTTCAATCGCGGGGGAGAAAAAGAAACGGTCGTTTGGTAGCGCGTCGCTCTTCTCTCTACTTCACCACATTACGTCCACCCATTGAACTATCGAGCTGTTTACCCAGCTCTCAAGCTATCAATACTAAAACTCAACAACTTCTCAAATTTTCAATTTAATAATTTCACAATTCTACTGTTTATCATCTCCTTTTGAAATTTTGTAATTTTTCTGCAAATATACCAACAAATAGGCAATCGCCGAGGACTAGTTTAAAAAATAGTCTTTATTCAAATCATTCGATGAAACGAACCCTTATTCCATGCTGATCCAAAAGCTTAAAAATATGTAAGTGCAACAAAACATCCCATCGCGATGGCTTCTGATCTGGATTATTTCTATATTAAGCAATTTCGTAAATTTAAAGTCAGGCATGAAATTTGCAATTGATAAAATAATAGCCAAGCATCCAAGAATTGTGTGTTATTTTTCCCCGGAGAAGTTTGTTGTACGCTCGAGACAATTCATATTTTTACGCATAGAATACTAGCATGACCTAGTAAAGTATAGCCATCGTGGACTTCCGTGAGGCTTATCGGGTTCATAACATTTAAACTTTTTCCAAGCGCAAGGTTTGGTGCCGCAAGTGATTGCTATGATGCGAAATTAATGAGATCCGGTGACGGCCAGCGCAAAATCTGGGCGCCAACGATCATTCATTGTATGCGTGCTGGACATCGGGCTGGATACATAGAAAATACAAGTGTGTAATTGAGCGGGTGTGCAATTTGGTATACCCAAGAAATTCACCAGTTTCAAGATAAGCTTCACAAAACTCATCTCATCATTTCTAAAAGGTTATCTCACATTACGATTGCTTGACAAAAAAATCAACTGATTTTAAAATGGGCTAACTACATCACTCAATTAAAATCATTCATTAAAATTATACATTAGGAGAATTGAAAACCAAGCCAAGTGGTGTTATGCAAGTATTAGTATTATATGTCAAAGTCCAAGTCAATGCAACTGGTGTTGATGGAGTCTAAGTCAGCATAGATAATGTCTTCGTACTTGTCGTTGTGAAGCTTGTTTCTTGGAGTCTCGTACTTGTGTTCGACAGAAGCGGGGGGCGTTTGCAAACCGTACGTGCTTGGAGTGTACATCACTCTCTTTCTCTTCATGTGCGAGTCTTCTAAAGCGTATTTCACGTCATCCATGATGAAAGTCATTTGGTGGTTGTATTGGAATGGTGATTCAAGGGACATCTTCAGTGCTTTATATATTTGGAGATTAGAAAAGATTGACCTAAATCCTATTGTTCTTGTGTGACGAATATATGTACCTTAAGGATTGTTCAGGGTATTTATATACGTCTGCAATGAAATTGCATTACACAAGTGACCGTACAGTCGAATTTTAGTTAACTTGCTGTAATTTTATTCTATGCTTTTTCAAAAAATATTTCGGCTTAAAAAATATTTTTGCAACTCAGAAAATCCTGTAATATTTCACAAAAGCCAGCACATGAAATATTCATGATAAATGATAACAATCAATGAGATGAATTCTAACCCATCTTGCTCCACATCCCGCTAGACTTACTCATCCAGTTCCACTCCACAATAACGGTCTAATCATTAATTTTTTCAAAACCGATCCCACAACAATACGCTTCTTGTTACCATTGCACCCTCATAAAAAATTTCGTGACAACCACCCCGCGCCATACGAGCATTTCACTTGCTACTTCACTGGACCCCTACTTGAACCCCCTACTGAACCCCTACTCGGACCCCGTTTTGCTTCCTTCCTTGTTTTCCAACTCGCTTGCTACCAGCACTTTTTCCCCATACTAGCTTGGACCACAAACGACACTGGGCTAGCTTGCGGGTCTTTGTGTCATAGTTGTTCTTCGTCAGATTAAGAATTGACTTTCTTGGTGGGGGATCTGGCTGAACAAAGAGATGATGGAAGTCGGGGTGGACAATGTGCTCAAGAGATATTCTTATCTTTCCTTGAAGACCCTAGATCACTTTACGAATGGGTGATGGTATTTATGAACGCATCTCTCGGAGCTTAGTATTGTTCCCGATGTACCCTGATGACTCGTCACTCAAAGCTGATCATCAATTGCAGTCGCGGAAATTCCCCGACATATTATGTGTTCTTGTGGTGTGTGATTATTCGTTGACGAAGTTTAACAATGACATTCCTCAGGAGAATTCGTAATTGTTCCTGAGTAAAAAAAATGTACCGACTCGAAGGTCACATGGTGGATGATCAAACCCGTTGCATTCATTACCACACTCAACGTGATGTCATTGCTTTAAAGTTTAAATGTTGTCAGACGTACTATCCGTGCTACCAATGCCACCCAAACACTCACCCTATAATTAGGTACAACAAGACTGACCTCTTAACCGAGCAAGTGATCCTCTGTGGTTGTTGCCGGTCGCAACTTACTTTTGACGAGTACAACGGTTTTCTTACACAAGAAGCATCACGCAAGAACACTGCGCTTTGTTGCAAGTACTGTAATGTAAACTTTAACCCGGCATGCTCACTTCACTATCATCTTTACTTTGATTTTGATGATGGTCTGCGCCACAACCAATCATTATTTAAAGATGAAAAAGGGAATGGCGAACACAGAAAAGAGAATACAGAATACAGAGAATAATGAATACTAAATTGATAATACACAACATTTCCAAGGCCAACTTTGGTATCTTTGCAGGCAATTTGAAGAAAGATGTCATGAACAGGCTTAACCCAGGTGACGTTGTGCATTGGCTGAGCATTCCCTTTCTATCTAGAATCATTGTTATCTTGAAAGATGATAATATTGCACGCGACACATTTGTATTTTTGAATGATAATTGGATCAAAGATGATATCAAAATTACTTTACAAGAAAATTTCTTAGCGAGGTCAAAGTCATCGGATACCTTATTAGTCGAGCTGCCTATAATGGATGCGTTTGAATCAACTCCCAAAAAAACATTCTTGGATTTACCTTTGGATACAAAATCATTGTGTTTGCCGGACTTAACTTTTACCTCTAATTCAAGTAACAATTACCCCCCGAGTCCCACAATCTTATTGAGTCTTTCTAGTTGCATTTAAAAATATTTCATTGATTGTTTTTTTATTCTGTAGATGACAAGTGAATGATTTTCATGTTTTCCGGTATTTGCATTAGAACCCCATCGACAAGCTTCGGTAAAAGATACCACCGAACCAACAATTGACCTCCCGCCTACATACAATGCTGCAACAGAAGTTCATTCCGCTATTCCAATTGATCTCACAATTATGTTTTTTCACATGGGTAACGGATCATCGCTAAAATGTCATTTCCTTCGCTCCTGTTTGTGTTCACGGTAGAATATCGTGCTGCCGGAAGATTTCACTCTGTCAATTTTTCGTGGCATTCACATAGCCACCCATTCAACGTCACTAATGCGTTTCGAGGCTGCCTTCCACAGATATTTCGTCCTTCTCAGACCATGCTTGCAAACACCGAATTTCAGAATGTGATGACTATTGTTACAACTCGTATCCCATCTCGATGTCTGGCGTCTATTATACTGTTATGTCAGTTACAATGCGGGTCGTCTAACCCGATCTATCGTTTACTTTATTAGTCATTGTGAACAATCCCAATTTCACGCGACAATGCAGCATTACAAATTCTTTTTTCCTTTTTTATGGCTAGTGGTAACTTGAAATCTTTGTGCTGATCAATACTGATGACAAAGACAACGATAAAAAGCCTCGGATTGATCGAAATTACTAAAAATTAAGCGATTGATTTGGTTGTGTGGGCAGTAATGAACGAGGTGAGTGATTAAAAGAAAATGATTTTGATATGTAAAAGTGATGATCTTTAATAAATCTCTACAAAAACATATTTGTGAGTAATCCTTCATAAGCAAACCCACCATTTTTCGTAGAATGTCAACCTCACTTGGTTTGTTCTGAGTGGTCTTCATCCTCACCCACTTTGCCAATATTTCCTAGAATAACTGGTTCAAGAGCTTTCCTAAATATGGATTTTGATTACTAAGTTTAGTTCCAATTTTGCTACATCTAAAGCGTTGGCAATTTACAAACACTTTATTTATTATGTGATCTTATCATAATTCTTGAATGCAAAAAACTGCCGGATATTTCATATATTTCTTTAAATCATTATCCGCAGTCTATGTAATTGCGAGACAACGTGATTGTCAATTATCAAAAATCAAGTTGTAATCGCAACTTTTCAATTTACAGACACTGAAGTCATAAATGCTAACTTAATTAAATTGAAAAGTATTACGACTAAAGTGTCCTTAAATTGAAAAGTAGCGAATACGACTAAAGTGTGCTGTAAAATGAAAAGTTGAAATACGACTAGGTGTGCAAAATAAAATGCTGCAAATTAGAATACATGTTGCTAGTTGTAAGAACTATGTAAGGTATGGGTCTGAAAAGGGGGTGTTTGGGTAAGCATTGGACTATTTAGTGGGATCTATTCAAGTAACAAGTTACAAACGAAGAAATGTTCTTGGCTTTTGGAGTTATATTGTTTGGAATAGTGTTTGGAGTTATATTTTTTGGAGTAGTGTTTGGAGTTATAGTGTTTGGAGTTATAGTGTTTGGAGTTATATAGGTTGGAGTAGTGTTTGGAGTTATAGTGTTTGGAGTTATAGTGGTGGAGTTATATAGTTTGGAGTAGTGTTTGGAGTTATAGTGTTTGGAGTTATAGTGGTGGAGTTATAATGTTCGTAATTATTTTCTGTCTCACTTCATTCAGAATACCTAACCCTTAAATTAAATCACTACATAATATCGAAATCTCCAAAGAATCATGTATACATTATCACCTCAACTAACCTCAGAAACACATTAGCTAATTACTTTTTTAATCAAACACATACAATCAATCAAACGGCTCGTCAGCATCACGTGAGCACCAGACAATCACAGAAAAAAAACCAACAAATAACAAGAACAAGCATGAAGTTATCAGTTGTCTTGCCTTTGTTGTTTGGAAGTCTTGCAGCATCCAAGCAAGTTAGCATTTATGACTTTAGCGGCGACAATGCCGAAAGCACCTCTCAGTTGGGAGTTAAGTCAGCCGTAGTATATTTTGCGGAAATGGTTGATGCGTCTGACGACTTGAAGTTGGGTAGTGGCAAGGAAGCAGACAAGTTGATTGAGATGATCGACAGCCATTCTGCTAGAAGCAGCAAGCCTACATTATTCATAAAGGTCAACGGCCACGATGAGTTGGCCGGCAAGAGCCCATTGATGACTGTTTCCACCAAGCACTCGGATGACATTCTCCAGAGATTAAGCAAGGTGATGGTCAGACAGAGATACGAGAAGGTTGAATTGACCTCGCAGGTGTCGTTGCTCACCAGAAACGGCGAGAACAACGCATTGGTGAAGGGGTTCTCTGTTTTCGACGAGGCCATGTTGCGTTTGTGGGACGACTTCAAGTCCCAAGTCAAGGTGGGCGGAAACCTTGCCAACGATAAGTTTTTTGTCAGTGAATTGACTTCATTGAGCCAAATCAGCGCCCATGCTGGCAACACCGATGTTGTCTTTGTTGACTCGAACGCTTTGCTTTCTATCAGCAGAAAAATCGGCCAAACCTCAAAAACTTACGAGCATTCCAAGGTTGTCATGAACGACCTTTTGTCGTCCTTGGGTGCCAAGTTCAACGTTTACGTCTTCACTGACGACGAACCTGTTGTAGAGTCCAAGCTTGCTAAGAGAAGTCTTGAATTGAACAACATCTTCAGCAAGAAGAACACCAAGGGCGGTGCCTGTTTTTCTACCGAAGATGCATGTAACACTTCCACAAACTCGTGTAACTCTCACGGTTCGTGTGTTGAATCCAACAACTGCTGGAGCTGTCTGTGTGTTGCCAGTTTCAACTCTTCATCAAGCTCAACCACAAAATGGTCTGGTTTTGACTGTAACAAGAGAGATATTTCTGCTCAAACAAACTTATTGTTATGGACTGCTTTAGCTTTGTTGACTCTTCTTGTTGGAGGTATCCAATTAATGTATAGTGTTGGTGCTCAACCTTTACCTGGGGCTTTAAATACTGGTAAGAATTAGATATTTATGAGTGGTGTAGATTTGTATGTGGATGAGAGATCAGTGAAGAGATCAGTAGAGAGGTTTTGAGATAAAAGATATACCAGATAAAAGATATTACAGAAGATATAACAGATAAAAGATATAACAGATAAAAGATATAACAGATAAAAAGATATTACAGAAGAAATAACAGATAAAAGATATACAGATAAAGGATAAATAACCGATAAGATTCAACAGATATAATATAGATGCAAGATGAAATACATTACAATATACATATTAAAGACATCATAAAAGACAATTATCATGATCATCCCATAAATGAATTGGTGGACTGACCCCAAAATTGCCCCATTAGGAAAATTTAAAAATCAAAATGAAAGCAGTGCAAAGACCAGTATTCTTAACATTCGCTCTTGTTGTTTTGGTAGGGATGTTCTACTTCATGAGTAGTCTGTCAAGTGATGTATCACTCGGCAGCACTCCACCCATGACAATGAACAAGAACAAAGGCCAAGAGGTGGTGACAGTTCCAGAGATTTTTAACGATGACAAAGACGTCAAAGCAGAAATCAAGGCCGAAGTGAAAGCTACAGCCAAAACCAACGATGATGGTAAAGAGAAGGTGGTTGAGTTGGCCAAGGAATCGCCAGAGAACTTTGACACTGAGTTTACGGAAACTCCATTCATGCCTAAAATGGCTAATGAGACGCTTAAGGCACAATTAGGTAATAGTGCCTGGAGACTTTTCCACACTATTCTTGCACGTTATCCTGACAAGCCATCCAAACAGGAGAGACAAACGTTGGGACAGTATATCCAGTTATTCGCACAAGTGTATCCATGTGGTGATTGCGCCAGACACTTTCAACAGTTACTTAAGAAGTATCCTCCACAAACCAGTCTGAGAAAGGCAGCTGCGTTATGGGGGTGCTCAGTACACAACAAGGTGAATGAACGGTTGAGCAAGCCAGCATACGACTGTACCACCATTTTAGAGGATTATGATTGCGGGTGCGGAGATGATGAGGCTGCGGAAGACTCCACCTTGAAGGGCCAATCGATCGAACATTTAAGGGGAGTTAAAGTCGACGAAAAGTCGGACCGTACCAGTGGCTAGTAATAATAAATATGCGATTGTGCGCCAAACCTTTTATGTGTATTTTATGTGCTTTGCATCTATTGTAATCAGCCTCTTGTCTACTTAGAAAATTATATTTTGTATGTAATTCGGAACAATATTGGATTGTAAATGAGAAGAATAAGAATTGTTGGGTGTGGAGAGTTAATTTGCCATGAAGATTTTAAGGTTGCATTGAAAGTGACGGATAAATCCGATGTGGCAGAAGATTGAAGTAAAGATGTTTTCAATTTTTAATGTTTTTAATGTTTTGAATGTTTGAATGTTCGAATGCTTTGAATGTTTTGAATGTATAGAAAGATTTTGAATGTTTTGAAGGATTATAAGGTTCATTATGTTATTATATTCTTTATGTTCAAAATTTAAATGTTTGAAGAAGGTTTTGAATGTTTCAGAGTTGATGAACTGCACTGAATAGTTCAGATTCATTGATCTCAAGCCAAACAGTATATCAGCAGCTCAACTGAAATCAATGAATCAAACATACAATGTAAAATGTATTATCAATATCATTACTATACACCATTATACAACTACACAACATCCTTTATCACTACCAATGGTTTTTGCTCTCATAGTCTTATATCTAGCATACTTATTCTGTGTCTGTCTAGTCCAAATTGCAGGAATAAGATAATCTTCAACTTCCTGAGTGTAATTGATTAAACTTAAACAAGCGTTCAGAGCCAGGATTCTTTGCATTTGTAGAGTTTCCTTAAGACGTTCATTCAACAATTGAATTCTTCTAAGTTTCATTTGGCCAATACGAAGGGCCATCTCCTGCTGTTGGTTCGACATGATTGTAGATTGCAAAATTAACACATTTTGAAGGTACCAAGTGAGCGTGGCGCACGTGATCACACAAACACCAAGAAGAGAATGCAAAGCGTAATGACAGAGGCCAAGATAAAAGTGTCTCTTCTTCTACGAGTGTTGATTCTCGATATGAGAACGTTAATTCCCGGAATGCTTTGGATTGTGCCCATGATTCTGAGCTGTGCACTGTTTAAGTATTGCCTTTGGTTCAACAATTCATCTCTGGTTTCGTATGCCTGTTGCAAAAGACGTTCTGCCAACGAGTTGGATGCATCCACCCGCACTCTTTCATCCAATATGTAGTCATTCGCATCAATGTTGGCTGACGATGCTTCTCTTTGTTTGTGCTGACTGATTTCGCTCCGAATCGAATAAAGCAAGTTATTTCTGTTACGTTCTTCTCCGTATTGTGCTTTTAACTTATTGAATGACCGACGGTGCTCATGCAAAATTTCTTCATGTCTATTTAATTGTTGTGTCTTGTTGGAGGCTTCAATTGTTCTACCAAGTCTACTAAGTAATTCTTGTCTTTTATCGAGTAATCCTTGGATGATCAACTCATCTTCGGTATTCAGAGCCAGTGATAACATCCCAAGTTGGGATTCCGTCTGTTTCTCTAGTTGTACGGCTTGTGATCTGAGTTGTGCAAAGGACATGTGGTTTTTTGTTGAGAAAAATATCAGGTAGCGATAGTGCGATGGTTGCGAAATATTGATTTTTGATTCTACTGATTGATAATTTAATTATAGCAAGAAAAATAATACTGTGACTGTTAATAAAACTATCATTGTAATTATTGTGATATAACAAATAATTATTACTTTATGGCAAAAACTATAACAAATAACTAAATAGTTTAAGAATCATACAGATAAACGGGCACATAACACAATAATAACTAGACAACTATAATATCAACAAAAGTCTTCCTAATTTGCATGATTTCATAGTAACGCATGTTTGTTTAATTGCAAACAATTTATATATATAAACGCGGTACAACTATAAGCTAATAATAATATTTATCCTCTCATCTATAAAAGCCACCACAACAAGATATGCGGAATTAAAAATTCGTATTAATAATTGGACTCTAAGTTTAGTAACAATTGTTAAGTCCCCCATTCTGGTCGTCAAACTTAGATGGAATGTAACTCCGATATGAAAGCATTGTTTGGGATAACAGAATAAGCGCTTGGGCGCTGAATCTTATGTATGTATTGAATGAAGTATGGACTCTTCGATACGTTTTGAGTGCCTGAAAAGTTTGTGTCATAACGTTCCTTGAGTGCACTGAGAAAGCACTACCCCTGAAAGACTGCAGCCGTTAAACATAGACTCCCGTGTGAATCTGCACAACAGCTAATTCTTCATATCCCGTCTCCGTGAATCCACTTCAAATCCACGTTTTTCTCAAGAATGTTCACCATAACTTATTTTGCAGCAATTGATCACTTCGTTTTCATATTATAAATAGTCATGGGATTCTCTTCATTTCATCATTACTCATCTAATGAACTTCCAAATTACTCTTTTAAT
The DNA here is from genome assembly GCA_030566775.1 of [Candida] smagusa. Lineage (NCBI taxonomy): Eukaryota > Fungi > Ascomycota > Pichiomycetes > Serinales > Debaryomycetaceae > Kodamaea > [Candida] smagusa. The sequence continues at coordinate 10,251 of JAKUAW010000013.1, read as the reverse complement.
CGCCACTTTACTTGTTTCTTCCTCAGCCTTGCCAATTGTGCCTGCTGAGATTTCCATTCGTGATGTTAGTGCCGCAGGTTCTGGCTCTGTTTCTGGAGGTGTTGGAGGTGGAATCGGCGGCTCCATCACTGGTACTGGTGCTGTTACAGGAGCTATTAACACTGGAATTTCCGGTGCCGCACATGCTGCTGCTGATATTGCCGGTGGTGGTGCTGGTCTCGGTCAGGCTGGCCTTGCTGCCACTGCTAACTTGATTGGAGGCGCTGCTGGTACTGCTGGTGCTGGTCTCAATGGCGCTGGTAAAGTTGAAGGCGATATTGCAGGCGGCGTGGCAGGTGCTGTAGGTGCAGGTGTTAATGCTGCAGGTAAAGCTGCTGGAAACCTTGCTGGTGGAGTTGGAGCTGGTGTGAATGCAGCTGGAAACGTAGCTGGTGACGTGAAAGCTGGTGTTGATGCTGGAATTGATGCTTCTAAGCAGGTTGGTGTTAATGTTAATGGTGGTGTTGGAGGTGGCGTCAGTGCCAACGGAAAGGCTAGTGCCAATGCTCTGTAAGTATTACCTGGATGTATATCTCAGGCAATCTTATCTATTTATATTTAAATTAATTTGAAAAATTGTGTTGGTGAACGTGAAAATCTGTAGAGGAATTAATGATCTTGGATAATATTCTGACTGGCTGCAAAATTTTACAGTCGAGTATTTTTTTTTCACTATTCAATACCAAGATTTTTCAATACGATTTATTAATTATTCTACCATTTTTATTAATTATCTTATGACTTCAATTATTTAGGGAATATTTGACTAAGTCCGATTAAAAAATATCATTCTGTACAGTAGGAGGTATAAATTGTTTACGTCAGCGTCGGTGGAATACTCCATACTTGGGTTTATAATCTCGTGCACCGGACAGATAAGTAAAGTTCGCGTTTTCAATATGTATCATTTACGAATATGCAAGGGTACTCCACAGAGCACCACAGTAGCCAAGACTAACGTGTCTAGGTGTTACAGATAAAATTAAGACTCATAAATACAGATTTTTTAAGACTTTTGCAATTTGTATTCACAGCGAATATATACATGTAAACTAAATATTAATACAGTAAAAGGTATTCATGATATTACTTCTAGTTTGCTTACTATTTTTAAGTATGTTAGAGTTTTTGTGATCATTTTTGAAGTTTTCTTTTTAAATGTTAGACAAAAACTTCACCAATACAGAACTACTATAAATCATTAAAAAGGCAAAACACTTTATATTGTGTAGTTATGGAGTAGTTAAAATGTTCAAATGAGTTAGACTGTGCATAGTAAGAACAAGAAATTCACTCATTCTGCTGTTATTCAAATTTAGCAAATAAACAATTCCACTCCTAAACCAAGGGGTTTGACTACGAAAACAATGTTCAGAGGACTGAAATTGCCAAATAAACAGTGAAACAGTATTAATATATCATTTATTGTTGTTTTCTCTTATCTAGAACACAGGCATAGACTTTGAAAATACAGGTTCTTGTTCGCCTTCTCATGAAATTTGTATTCAAAGTGTAGACAAATACCTCAAGATTTCTGATATCGCGATTTAAAGCATATGAGACATGTTTTATTGGATTATTATGTTGCAAATATGTTCTTAAACAAGTGGAATGAAAAATTGGATTTCCTGAAAACCTCTGAGCAGGGATGCAATGTTAAAGATGAACTATAGAATATAAAGAACTTTATTGAATTGAGTATGACCTTCAAACAAACAGAATGACGACTCCTGAAGAATCTAGTTTGTGTTAGAAGCATTTTCTTGACCGTTTTAAAGATTACAAAGAGTGGATCCAATTCATTAACTTTTAGGAGTAGAAGTTAAAAGTTCATTCACTAAAGAATTTTTCATTCATTTAGCTTCTATATGATGAAGAATGTTATTACAAAAAAGGTTAGTTGAGTCAGATTTCTTATCGAAACAACTGGAAAATGCGTGCTGCAATTTTCAAAGTCAGAGATACCAATTAATTATTGCAACACTAGAAAATAAGCGAGATCACCCCATCACCAATGAAAGAATGCAACATACGGATTCTACTATTCCAAACATATTACTTGAGGCGGTCGTTTCAAGGCAGCCTATGCTTACACAAGCCATAGCAAGAGTATCATGTTCTTTAATTGTTCGCCGTCAGGCATCGTCACTGGAACCTGGTATTGTATTCTGATCACGAAAAAAAGTTACCTGTTTCGTGCCTCAAGCGCAAATAATCCTCCAGACATCGAAATATCGTATCAATTCTTGTTGTTTATAGGAGGCCGATGAAGAAAATATGATCTGGTCCTTTAAAAATATTTTACTTCGGTATTAGCCTACTTACTTTCATGACTAAAGATGCAAGACCTGTCCAATACTTCAACAATGCTGTTTGTAATGATGGAAAAACATACAACAGGGATAATGTTGTAACTTATAACACTGTACCAAATGAAAGAGGTAATAATTCTGAAGGTAATGCAGTTGTTACTATTACTACTTGGACTGGTAGTACTACTTCAACCACAATATTACCATACGATTCCAGACCTGGAAACACAAAGACTATTGAAATTCTTATTCCACCACCAACAACTTCTAATAAATCTTCGTCAAGTATTACACTGTCTTCCAGTTCATCCAGTTCATCCAGTTCCAGTTCCAGTTCCAGTTCCAGTTCCAGTTCTTCCAGTTCTCAGCTCAGTTCCAGTTATCAACACAGTTCATCGATTCCACAGCAAAATAGCACCATTTCTACTTCATCAGTTACATCTGAAGTTTCACTAACTGGACCTTCTACTGGAGTCCCACCAAACCCTAACAATGATGTCCCACCAATTGGACCTTCTTCTGGAGTTCCACCAACTGGACCTTCTACTGCAACAGAAATTCAAACCACTGCTACAACAGTTAAAACTACATCTACTGCTGTGCCACCACCAAGTTTATCCGACTTCGAACAACCTGCTCCAAACCAAATTGTTTCTAGGGTTACAATTGGGTAGTTGGTTTTCTTTTCTATTTTCTTCTAAACTTTAAATTTAACCTTTTGAATGATCGAGTTTGATTATTCATACTCTTCTCGAACCCTTTTCTCTTTATTCTTTGTCAAATTTTTGATTTCTACACTATAATACTTTTTCTTCGTTTATTTAAAGTTTTCGTAAATAACTACTACTCCGTGTGTAATTTGTCCGTGATTAAACTGAGTTATTGAAGCTAGCACTTCCATAACTTTGCCTTAAAATTCCAATGCATTGATCAATATCTTAAAAAACAGAAGCAGATTTCCCCCCATGTCCAGTGTGGGAGTCACAAAAGTTATGTATGCTGATATTAGTGGGATGGATATGCAGCAGCAGGAACCAGAAAAGCGGTCGAGTTACCGTTGATCCAAGGTGACTCTTGCTAGCAAAGTAAGATTGCTCCACGTAGAGTTATGTTGCTGTAAACCTGGTACTGACGTGATGTCTGTGGCCAACCAGACCTGTTTCATTAAAATCAGTGAGTTGCAGTTATTCCGAAAGTACACGAGTGAAAGGTCTAGTGAGATGTGTTATATTGGCTAAAGGAAAATTCTTCATGATTCTTCATGCATTTTCATCATAAATGAAATAAATGCCATTACAGCAAAGAGGTGCGATAATTAAACAGTTGACTATAGATATATAAAATAAGCTTATTGGAATTGTTGAACCAGATGAATGGGTTTGATAAGAAGTCCATAATCAAGATCATTATGACCATAAACAGAGTGACACGCTTCCGTATTATTGGGACCGGGTAGATTGGACAGAAAAACAAGTTGTGTTCTTGAAAGATAGAGGAACGTAAATTGATTTTTTCCACAATTGAAAACAAAATATCCTTGGCTCCAGAAGTAGAATTAGATGCTTTGATTTTGAGAAACGATCATTTGTCGAGTTCATTTTTTCTACTAATACAAGAAACTGGGTTGCGTACTGTCCAAAAAATTAGATTTATGATTTTACAGAGTGATTTGGAAGAGGATTAAACTGTCAAGGTTAAGCCTAGAGGTGAGAATGATAAGTTTGAGTTTTTTATAAGTGCGATTTTAATTGAAAAACTATCAAACAAGCAAAGGCAAAAATTTTTTGCATCCCCACTCTTGATGCTATGTTTTTATTAAAGGAATATAACATAAGAAGAGAACTTTAAGAAAAAAGTTGTAACAAACATCATTTTTAGAAATCCAATATTTATATTGAGTTGCGCAAGACTCCCAATATCTTTATAATGCTCTAGTATGATTTTTTTAGTATACCATGTTACACAGGATCCTGAAGTTTATTTTGGTAATACCTTCCTAATTAGGAAAGTTGATTTTGCAATCAAAATTTCTAATGTATTTTCAAATGCCAATACTGCAACCCCTTTGTAAAAGAATTAAGATAAATGATTCACATTAAAATTATAAGAAAATTTTATTGTATTGGTCACATATTTTAGCATTAAGTTATTTACCCACTAAGATAGCTCTTTTGTTATTTTAATTTATTCTGATAATCCAGTTATAGAAACTGCGTTCAAAGAATTTACTAGTTTTTTATTGTGGGGTTAATTAAACAAAAACAATAAAAAATTTGAATTTTAATTTTAAAAGAACCTTATGGAGGGGCTTAAAGTGTTACATTATAACCAGAAATATTATCAGTTCTGTTAACTGTAATGTTTCCAGCGTACAAGTTTTAGCTGTACTATCTTGTTATTATGAGATAGCTATCCGTCAATTTTTATTAGTTAAAGTAACAAAAACTTTTGTTCATAAAACAAAATCAGTGTTCAATATGGCCATGGTAGTGATTGCGGGTTAATAAAACTAGGATGAAATATACAAAACTGTTTGTGTTTTAGAAATTGATTATATTTCGCTTACACTTTCTGATTCACTAATGCTTCATAAAAGAATCTTTAACGACCTTTAGTGCCTAATGTTTTCTTCAATGATAAAATGAAAAAAAAAACTGTAGATGGTTAATGTATGATTAGTAAATGCTAGGTAGTATCGTATATTTACATATTATTTAATAGTCGAGAGGAATATCAAGTGGAATTTCAGCTCATACCAAGTTATATTAACTCCACCTTATATAGTGACGTTTTGAGTGCTACCACATATTATTTTGTAGCCAAATTAGGAAGTAGGCAGACTGAATTTTTGAATATATCAATATTGATTGCCGTGTAGATAAAAATCTACAATTGATATAGTTCATACGCTTGGTCAACTAGGCAGTCCATGATTCTTAACTGGAAACACCATTTACCAATGATTTTGCAGAAGTATAGAGCAACAGAAAACTCAGGTTTTTAAATTTCAATTTATTTAATGTTTCTATATTAGGATATTTAAAATCAAATTTAATATATGTGAAGTATTTTCTTCTTCTATTTCTATAAACTTTTTAAACGTCGAATTTCTACGTGATAGTGAGATTAGGAGTTATTCAAGAACTCCAAAACTGAGCCTTTCGATATCTTGTAATAGTGAATTTCAGTTCATAAAACAATAGCGAATTTCTTTTAATAAACATAGAATGTGTACATTCATTCGTGTTATTACTAATTATTACGTGTTGTATAGCTAGTGTAGACTATTTGAGCTCAGCGTAACGTGACATGATGTTAATGGCGGCGTATACCTGGGTACGATGCGTAAGTATCGTACATAGACGACATTCTATGTCGGATGCCACATAAATAGTGGAGCCTACGTGTAATGGAATATTAAGCGTTGACTTCAGGCTATATAGTGGTCCATACAAGTATATTACTATACATAACGAACCGTAGCCACCCACAGTGGTGACTTTACCGAATACGCTATACGTCAACACATGACATATCACATGTTAGATGCTGACCTAATAGGGTTACGTGAACATGGAGGGGGGGGGGGGGGGTTGGTGTAGAGGTATTGCAGCTACTATTATAAATATAGAGATGACAACATACTACTTAGTCATAGAACTATTATCAATTATCTGTATATGATACTTACCTGTAAACCATTAGCCTATTACTTCAGTACTAGGATACCACTTGCAACATTACAACTTTCTAAGTTCCATAGAGTAGCGAATATATCAACGAGGTCACCAACCTCCATTGACTGTAAGTACCTTACTAATTAGAACGTCTAGTTCTTATAATAGATATAAAGTGACCAGTATTCATAGGTCCGACCCAGTTATATAACATTATGTTAAGATTTCTAGTGAAAAAATGTTAGAAGTACTTGTATACCATTTGATTTAATGTCTTACACGCTCGAAAATAAACAGAAAAATGTCTTCACCAATTAAGTGCATGAACCATCTGCAAAGAATCTGGTATATTGATTTAGATAACCCTGGTAAGTTACAATACATCAATAAATACCTTTTCTATATTTTGAACTTTAAGTATCCCTTATCATCATAAACTATACGATTACATAAATGATTCTCCCTCTAAACAACGATAACAACCAGAAAGACCCTATAATGCATCTCCAAATCAAATTGAGTATTATAAACTTTGCAGAACTTCATTCGTGTATGATTGCATTCAATAAAATATAAAGTTATCGAGAGATATCGTAACATAACCTGTTTAATTTCAATTATTAGGTTCTAAAATAAATGGTTTACTAGATAAAAAATTCATTTAGACTCTATCTGAAGAATCTTGCACAAATATAACCTGATGATACATGTTGAGTATTGGTTGAGTAGCTAGGTTGCTTTAGTTTATTAGCTACACTTTATGTAATGGGTCTATACTGTTGATAGTTCTGGTAGGAACGAGCGATAATGGCGGGTGACTTACACTGAGAGGGGAGAGTGATTTTGTGAGTTGATGACACTTGAACTGCAGTAATTATAGGATGGGTATATTGATTAATGAATAGGTAATTCTCATAGTATACTACGTATCCTAGTTCTAGTTCAAGCGCTTTGTAAAAAGTTCGTATATTGCACTATCATCAGAACACACTGATCAACATTTACTCTAACAGTGAGATCGTTCCCTGGGGAAGAAGACGGCCAATAGCTTCTTCTTTTCTATAATCCGTCTTTACTCAGTTGATCCCTCTCTTTCGTAATTCGAGGGGAAACCCTGCACCTCATTATTCTTTTAACCGACGTTTTAATCGCTCTCCGGTTACTATATATGACCGAAGCTCCGTCCCTTGCTACAATAGTGGCTTCGTCTTTTTCGTAATTCAAGGGGACACCTTGCATCTCACTATTATTTTAACCGACGTTTATGCCGTTCTCCGGTACGAGATATGGCAGAATCTCCATCAGTTACTACGTCTATTGCTCAATTAAACGTACTCTTAGCTTGGATAAGTTGACCAATACTGTCAGTCCCTAACAAGCAAAATTTATAAATTCATGACATAAAGAATCTATGTTAACGTATTGTTGAGGCGCGTTTCAACGAACATGCAGGACAAATTGTTCTCGAGATACGAGAACGCCATCATCAATCCTTATTTAGTCAAAACTGAGATTCCGAAGGAAATGTGACCAATAATACACACTTTTCCCACAGTATCAGCAATTCTCTTCTTTACATTCCGGACCGTTCTTCGCCATGTAAATAGCCGACATTACTACGAAAGATGAGAAATCGACCCGGAAGGCTAGGTTTGCTCCTCAATTGGGCGTGTCACAATAACATGGCGTATGTTGGCCTCATTATTGGAAGAAAAGATACGCAATCATTTCGTCAATGACAAAGCCATAAAAAATATTTCAATGAGATTTTTGCAACCATATCCGATTCTTGATTTTTCGATGATTGATTACAAATGTATTTATGTAGGGATACTATGATGCATCTTGATATTTTGTGGAGTAATATGAATTTTGAAGATCATCATTCGTATATGATTGCATTCACAAATAGAGCCAGATGATACACAAATTTTTAGATTGATGACATCAGGAAATCCATGTTGCAGGTTTTTCAACCAACATGCAGGACAAGTTGTTTTCGAATTTACGAGAAATATACGCACATCATCAATCCTTCTTTAGTCAAAACTGAGATTCCGAAGGAAATGTGACCAATAATACACACTTTTCCCACAGTATCAGCAATTCTCTTCTTTACATTCCGGACCGTTCTTCGCCATGTAAATAGCCGACATTACTACGAAAGATGAGAAATCGACCCGGAAGGCTAGGTTTGCTCCTCAATTGGGCGTGTCACAATAACACGGCGTATAGTAGCGTCATAACTGGAAGAAAAGATACGAAATCATTCCTTCGATGTCAAATCCAGCCCAAAAAATATTTGCAACCATAATGTATGTGGCTTCCAGTCGTCCTTTATTTTTCTTAACATACTGCTAATTGTTATATTAAATCATTTAAATATTGCTCGTATTCCACTATTCCCAAAGATCAATTATCAGACATGAAGCAAGCTATTGTTGTCGCGGCCGTTGTTAGTGTTGCTCTTGGTAAAGAAGTGACTGGCATCTTTACTCTGTTAGAGTCTATTGTGTCGCAAAACCATGCTACGGATGGTAATGCTAATCCAACTAACAGAGATTGGTTTGCCACGCTCTTATGGGCTATTCATAATAATAATCTTGCTCCAGGTGATACTTTCAAACTTGAAATGCCTAGTGTTTTTAACTATCCCGAAAGTGACACTATCAATTTGGTCAGTGGTACTGACGTGTGGGCTAATTGTAATTTCAATGCTGGATATTCGCTGATTGTTTCAAGTCTCCAATGTACTGCTTCTGACAATGTCAATCAAAACACAAATGCCAATGGAAGAATCAGATTTAATCTATCATTCAACAACGGTGGTAGTACAACTGAGATAGATATCCAGTCTGCCAATAATATTAAAGCAGGACCTAATACTATCTCTTTTAATGATGGTAGTAATGATCTTTCTACTACAGTGACCTTTAATGGTAAGCTATCGGACAATGGTATCACCTTAAGACCACTTTTAAATCTGACTGATTACAGTCAGCACGTTCTTGTTGCCAATGCCTGTCCATCTGGATACACACTGGGATTGATAGGATTTTATTTTCCGGAAGATGGTTTTGAATGCAAATCTGTTCAAGCTGCTATGTCGAAGAAATTGAACGACTGGAGCATGCCTACCAGCGCTGATAAGCTTGATTACACTTTCACATGTGATAGTCTGGGATACAATGTTCTGTTCACAAATGTTCCTGCTGGTTTCACTCCTTACATTGATGGTACATCTGCAATCATCAAGACAGGGAAGCCTGTGACATACTTAGACAGCGGTGTATGTAACGATGGAAAGACTTACAAAGAAAATAGAGATTTATATTGGTTGATTGCTCCTGATTATGGAAGTAATGATTCTAATGGTGACGAAGTTGTTACCGTTACCACTACTTGGAGTGGTTTTGCTACCTCTACCTCCACTTTACCATTTGATTCTAGTACTGACTATACTGAGACCATCGAGATCCTCATTCCACCCCCATCTCCAACAGTTGAAACTACCATCACTACTAGTTGGACTGGATTGGGTACTTCCACCTCCACTTTACCATTCAACCCTACCTCTGACCACACCAAGACCATTGAGATTTTCGTTCCTACATCGAGCTCTCCTGTTCTTTCTGAGTCAATCAACACCACTACCATCACTACTACTTGGACGGGATCGGGTACTTCCACCTCCACTTTACCATTCAACCCTACCTCTGACCACACCAAGACCATTGAGATTTTCGTTCCTACATCGAGCTCTCCTGTTCTTTCTGAGTCAATCAACACCACTACCATCACTACTACTTGGACGGGATCGGGTACTTCCACCTCCACTTTACCATTCAACCCTACCTCTGACCACACCAAGACCATTGAGATTTTCGTTCCTACATCGAGCTCTCCTGTTCTTTCTGAGTCAATCAACACCACTACCATCACTACTACTTGGACGGGATCGGGTACTTCCACCTCCACTTTACCATTCAACCCTACCTCTGACCACACCAAGACCATTGAGATTTTCGTTCCTACATCGAGCTCTCCTGTTCTTTCTGAGTCAATCAACACCACTACCATCACTACTACTTGGACGGGATCGGGTACTTCCACCTCCACCTTACCATTCAACCCTACCTCTGACCACATTAAGACCATTGAGATCCTCATTCCTACTACAGGCTCTACCAGAACCCCATGGAGCAACAGCACTATTCCGACGT